>JAJJWW010016962.1:0-94451 GCA_023531295.1 Papaver armeniacum | reverse complement strand
AATTTAAATGAACCATATTATCAGAAGCAGCTGACCATGAGCGGATCCTCAACCTGTACAGAATTTGAACAAATAATTACGTTCCTTAATTAAATAAGACAGATTTTATTATAACATCTATTTGCCGATCGGTCACTTGGGGTTAGAGTTATAGAAATTAATGAATACAAATGGACGAATTAACCTCGATCGACTACTACGTAGGATGCTAACATAAACTAGATGACCTTGTCGACGGTGGGGGGCGATGGAAGAGAACACAAAGTTACTATCCTTAAAGCAATGAGACGCACAATTTTCCTAATGGCTGGTTGGCATAAAATTGTCATCCACAATCTGTCTTGTTAGTTGTGGCACAAAATCTGCACCTTTAACTAAAAACTACGATTGCAGCCTAAAATTTGTTATCGTGGCTTGACATTTAAAAACTGTCCGATGACACAAAAGTTTCTATTATGCACTAGAATACGCCACTAAAAACAATAAATTACCATTAACCACCAAAAACAATAAATTACTAAAGTTTCTCTTCTTGGTGCTCGAGGAGGATTTTAGAGCATAGGGAGATGGTGAAACAACATATTGGTGTTATATGCTAGGGGATAAGACCAATACCAGTTTCTTATATGAGAATTGGCACCCTAAAGGTAGATTAGTGGATTGGATTGATTCAACTGCTCTAGAAACTATTGGACCTTCGCATGATACTAAAGTGGCTGACTTTATTTCTGATGAGGGCTGGGATTTCCTTCTTTCATGGAAGAAAGTGTCCAAGATGTGGTGGATCATATCAAATCACTGTTGCAGATTTTAATGTTCATGAGAGAGATTAGATTAATTTTTTGGAAATCCAGCATTACAGGTCAGTTCTCCATGAAATATACTTATCTTGCTATCTCCGATCATTTAGCATCTCCTTACTGGAAGCATCTTGTATGGTTTTGAAAACATATTCATAGGCTTTCAGTTATTTTCTGGCTCGCTTTCCATAAGAGATTAAAAACCAAAAGTAAACTTTTGAAGTGGGGTGTTATTTCGATGTCGCTTGTGTTCTCTGTGGTAGAGAGGAAGAGACGTCAAGATCATCTTTTTCATGATTGCATGTTTTCTTCTGGTATCTGGAGTGGTTTACTTCTAAAACTAGGTTTTGTAAGAGCTCTTGGAAATACTTAGGATGGGGAAATTAGCTAGTGCTCTCAAAACTTTACTGGTCAGGATTGTGTGTCTATTATCAAAAGACTTGCACTTAATAGATATATCTATCATATTTGGAGAGAAACAAATAATAGAATTTTTAGAAATCTTCAGAATTCTCAGGATCAAGTGAGTCTGCTTATTGTTCAAGATGTCAGATACAAAATGTCTGCAGATTTATGTAAGGAGGAGAATAATATGAATGTCAGATGGTTTATGAGCAAATGGAGGGTGGATTGCCTTTTTGTTTAACCATAAGTAATTGTTACCTGGCTTGCCCCTTCTACTGATGAAGTAAAAATACTGATGGGTCTAAGTCTGATGATGCTGGTAGTTTTGGAGCTATTATTCGAGACCACACTGCTAAGGCGTTAAGTGTTGTTAGTGGTGATAGTCCTCATATTTATGTGCTTGCACATGAGCTGCAGGGTGTGGAGTTGGGTCTCAAGATGTCTCTTAAATTTTCTCAGTTGAAGGTCCATATTGCCACTGATTCCATGGCAGTTTTCAACCTGTTAACCAATCCTGAGCCTGAGCCACCTTGGAATGTGCTACAATTTTGGAGAAGAATAAAGGAGCTGGAGGTTTGTTTCTTGGAAAATGACTCATTGAATAGAGCTGCTGATTTGTTAGCAGGGATGTATCCTATAAGTACTTGGGAGTAGATTCGTCATGAAGATTTCTCTCCCGATTTTAGAGAGATTCTAGCAGTTGATAAGGCTCAACAAGTTTATCATAGAATAAGAAGATAACTTTTGTTGTTTCTTCTTTTATTTTTCTTTGATTTACTTTTTCCTTTGGTTTGGGTCTTCTTAACCCAGCTTGGGTGTTTCTCCAAAGTCTTAGCACCGTAATTTGTTGAGTTCCACAAACCCCAAAATATACAAATAATTAGTAGTTGTAATAGAAAATTATCTTAATGATTATAGACTTTAATACATTAAGATTCCTATATCATTTTAGCATGTACAAATATTATGATTGGACGAAAGAGTTGACAAATTAAAGAAGCAAATAAAAATTCATACCCATTGTTATTGGTATCACAAGAGCAAAATTTTTCTGATATAGTCATATATATATATAATAGGATAAAAGATTTTTTCAAAGTTTCTACAAGGGGTTCGATCGCCAACCTCCCTTGAAGTTTGAGAACCATCAGACCATTTGATGGTTCTCTCGTTTCCAATCACCCTTGACCAATATATAGTTTCATAAAGAGAATTTTGATAAAGTACCCCGCTTTTTTGATACCCACTAAAAAAATACTCACGTTAGTTTTTCCATTCAGTGTTAGTTAGGACTAATTTACTTTCCGTATTTGCCCTTTTATTATTGTTATATTGATTTTATACGTCATTTTTCAGGTTCGTCGAGTCCGGTTCAGGATCGTTACACCGCTTTCAGGTTCGTTAAATCATTGCCCAAAAAGGGTTCATCATTTCAAGTGTTTTGAGGTTTTATGTTGGAAGAAAATGACATTCTACAAAAAAAAAATTGGGTTCGTCAAGCCCGGTTCAGGATCTTGACAACACTTTCAGATTCGTCGAGCCCCGTTCAGGATCGTTACACCGTTTTCAGGATCTTCGGAATATTTACCCTCCCCACCAAGGAGATGTAGTTCAGGGGTAAATATGACTTTTAATTGGAAAGATAACTGCCACCTAGCACTTAACTGGATGGAATTTGACTTTTGAATAAAACGGGGTACTTTAACAAATTTCTAAAAAATGGGAGCAATTTTTTAGTGTAATGTGAAAAGTAGGGTACTTTATTAAAAAGCCCTTTCATAAATCCAACTGGTGAAATATGGTAAACCGCTATAACAACTCCCATGTGCCTACTTTGCTTTAAAGGTGTTCCTTTCACAGCTTTCAGATCAAATAATTTATTATTATTGTTATTTTATCTATTTTGTGTTTATTCGTAACTCAGAATCTATTTTATCATATGATTCTCTTTTACTCTATCTTAAATAATGAAGTTTAATAATTAAATACAAATATATGAACGTAGGCCGAAACTTCCTACAATCCAGAATTTAAAAGAGAAGAGGACTGGATTGTAGGAATTTAAAAGCGATAAATGATTAATTGAGATGGTTGACATACTATAAGAACAGGAGAGGATTGGATCTTTGATAATCCTCACAAATTGCTAATTGTTACTAGTGCAAGTAGAGGTGTAACACGTGTCGGTCCAACACAGTCCAGCCCACAAAATCACGTGCTTATCGTACTATGTGCCGTGTTGTGCTGTGTCGGAGATTGTGACACGTCTTGTTGTGTTATGCTAAAAGGCGTATCGTGCTGGGCTGTGCCTCAAAAATAAACGTGCTGTGCCGGGCATATTAATTTGAGAAAATGAATTAAATGGATAGAATTTCTTAAAGCCGATTCTTATGGACGAGTAAAAAGTAAGGTTCGTTCAAATGGACAAAGAAAAACCAAGACACTTGTACCCTTATTTATTGTTTCATTTTCTCTTTCCAATTTAAAAAGAAATCACAAAAATTGGAATAACTTCCAAAAATATATATCCCATTTTCATACAATATATATATATTTGGAAAGGATTTTAAATTTATAATACAAAACATTTTTTTTTTTTAAATCTAATCTTCTCTCTAATCTGATTTGATTTTAATCTGTAAATTAAGAATTACATTGAAGTAGCAGGCAAGCGAGCAACAAGCTGCGCCGCTAACCCTTTTTGAATTGCAAATCATATCCTCTTAAAAACAAACTCTCTCGAACCGGGAGTCATGACATTACTGTGCATGACTTTTTGTACTCTTTTGAGGAGTCCAACCGCCTCTAGAGCCAAGAAACCAAATGTATCAAAAGCGAAGGGGATAAAGACATGTCCATTATCAAGACATGCTTTCTCATGTTTCGCTATCTTACCTGAGGCATCTCTCAGCGCTTGTCCGACCAAAACGTACCATGTCCTATGCCTACTAAAGGAGAAACCCCAGTGAGGTCAACATATGCGTGTTTACCGTTTTCCCACCCAAAAATAAGGACATCCGCTGGCCGGAGTGTTGATCTCTCCTCAAGTGGATCTTTCAAAAGTTGACAGCCGCTTCTTTCTTTGCTGAAATACCGGCCCTCCAAAGTACATCATATAGAGTATCCCTCACATGATCATGTCTATGTTTAAACCCTGGGTTTACCTTACAATGGACTGCATGTTCCCTATAGGCATATATGCACCCTGTAAAACAAGCAGGACACCGTGTATCCGATGGGTATAACGGGATCATAAACCTGTATTTGAGAATGGCACGGTACTCCAAGGATGAAATCTTCTGTCCAAGACCCTCAATCGGAATAGCAAGGAGAAAGTCCTGGGCATGTGCTGCCTGTAGGCACCTAAAAACTGCTTTTTTGTCTATCCAACAAATCATAAACTCTGTCCATATCTTTAACAACTTTACCAAAAAGAGCACTCGCCAAAATACTTTGGGCCTTTGTGGGGGCGGTGTCTTTATTAGTAAAACTGTTAAAGTCAAAATCGGAAGAGTTACTTGTACCATCTCCAGAGCCTTGTTAAAACTGTCATCCATACCTTCTACCCCACTACTCCTTAAAATATGATCTTGTAACCCCATGATTGGACACGAGACGCTAGGAAAGCATACTAAGATGCCTTACTTGCAGTATATAAGCCAAGTCCTCCATATCTTATAAGTAAGGTGGATAACCTCCATTGTAGCTCACCAAAGAAAGAACCTCCACAAACCACAATGCCCTCTATCACCTCCCTCAAGCATCTATCAAAAATCCCTACTGCTTCCATAATGTATGTTGGCTGGCAAATACGAAGTCCAAACAACAACTTGGAAATACCCATGCATGCACGCAGGAGTAACAATTCACTCTGAGGATCACGAAGTTTGGATAATACCTTCATCAGTTCCACTTCCTTTTCTGCTCTCCTAATGGCAAGTCCCTTTATAAACCCATCAGCTAGACTAACCGCGCCTCCCAATAATTTAACCCATTAGCTGGACGAGAGATTTCAGCCGGGAACATCCCACAGATTAACTTTTTTCCATCACAAGAAGGCCAGAAAATTTCTATTTTCTTAATATTCAATATAAGCCCTAGCACGGTCCCTTCCCTCTGAATGACCATAAGATCCTTTGCAACTTTTGCAGTGTCACGAATAACAATACCATAGTCAAGATACCAAGCCTGTAAAGATAATGTACATTGTTCATTTATGCTTTTCACAAGCTGGTGGAGCACCAAAGAAAATAATAATGGCCCTAAGGGGTCACCTTGTTGAACCCCTGTAAAAGAATAAATATGGTAGTCTCCCACATACAGTCTTGCAGGTTGACCATATATGTATTCTACCCATGGCGATATCGATGGACATATCTTGCGAACCTCAAGTAGCATAGCTGTTCGGTCAACCAAGTTGAACGCATTCATGAAGTCAACAGTTAACATGGTGAGG
This sequence comes from Papaver armeniacum, assembly GCA_023531295.1. Taxonomy (NCBI): domain Eukaryota; kingdom Viridiplantae; phylum Streptophyta; class Magnoliopsida; order Ranunculales; family Papaveraceae; genus Papaver; species Papaver armeniacum. The sequence goes on along the minus strand of JAJJWW010016962.1, from coordinate 88,790 downwards.
ATATCATTTTTATGGTGTTTACTAACAAACCTGTTCACAGCATGAAGGATTGCCTCTGCGCCACCAGAAACACCTACTCCAAACTGGAAGTCCTGTAAGTATGCTCCCATATCCTTGCCTACCCCTTTCATAACTACTTTCGATACAAGACGGAGCCAAATGATCCCCACAGCAATGGGACGAATGCTTTGGTCCGTCTTTAATAGAGGTGTTAGACGTGTTGATGCCATGTATTCTGCAAGGTTAAGTCGGCAACTCCCGCGAAGCCAAAAGTTCACAACCATAGTTATTACCGCGACTAAATCAGCAGCAATAGTGGAACCCTCTCCACAAAAAGCATCCAAAAGATGCTGCGCCCGAAGGCCATCCCTTCCACACGAAGTTCCCTTAGGAAATGATTTAATATAACTAAGAATGGTTCCCTCCTCTGCCACTAAGGGTGTCTCCTGAAGTGGGATAGTTGGTTTTCGCGGAGGGGGCATAGTTGGGTGTTTTTCCTCAAGCGCTTTCCTTGTAATCTCATTGTTTTCTGCCACCCCCGATGAACAAATGGCTTTAACCGCAGCTGTAAAATGCCCATCTACCACCTTGCGTAAGCAAGTTGTAACATTCTTGCTCAAACTGTTATGTTCCTTTTTTTCGTCATCAGTTACACCCCTCCCTGGCGTTGGCACCCTTAATACCTCCTTTACAAGTTTTTGCACCCCCCAGGTTCACCCCAAGTTGCTAAAGCTTTTAGGATTTGTGTTTGCTGAATTTCCTTACGGTTCCCGGACTTGCTTTCTGATATGCCCTTAGGACGAAAAACCCTCAATGTACAACGAGGGAGCAACAATAGTTTTACCCACTGTGTAACGGACTTAGGTTCTGCTGCCACCTTTTGAAGTGTTGCCTTCAAGGTGTGTGAATGACTGTATGGATAGGATCCCAGAAGACTGCATCCAATGTCTCCACAACAAGTTCAATACCGAGTTCTCCCATCTGGACTAAACTTCCGAGCAAGGACGAGGTACACCTATGATTACTTTATCCATATCACCAGTAGCTTCACACATTGCAGGCCGCACCTCGATGTGCCCCTCGTGTTTACATGCCCTACTCCAAGCCTGTATGCTCATACAGTCAAAACACAGCCATTGTTTCAAGGTCTTAAGAGTGTCCTCTAACCTAAGAAACATATCCAAGTCGTACCTAATGGCTTGATGCAGTACATTTTTCCTATCCTTGTTACACAAATGTTGTCTCTTCATATGGTGGATCAAATGTGCAAATCCCTTGCTCCCTGTACCAGCATCTGGGCACCCGTGAAAATCTCTGAAAGGGCATAACAGGGTGTCTTTACTTGTAGAAGGCATTCAGTCACAACGACAAACAATAGAAGAGCATGCAGTTCCAGCAACAAACAAAAGCAAAAATAAAAATAGTTTCGCCTAGATAACAAGCAGATATCACGCGGTACCACTATCAGCAATGAAGACAGAACCAGAAAATAAAAACTATGAAACCCTAAGAAACGCCGTGTTCACAAGAGGAGAATCGACTTGAAGAACAAAACAAACGAGAGGTCAGTAAGAAAACCCTAACACCACCCTAACCCATCGAGGTGATGGTGGTGGTGATGAAAGGAAGGAGGAAGTAGTTCTGCAGGCGAAGGTTCTTTAGCTTTCAGGCGAAGGTTCTCTTTTAGGCGAAGGATTTTTTTAGTTTGTTGGTTTTTTTTGATTAGTTTGAGCTTGGACGGACAGATAAAATTTTAAAATACAAACAGATGATCCTACCATCCTAGTTTCATCCTAGCCAAATACATCTAGAGGCCGTGATGTTTGTAACATCCTTCCATTATGGAGATATTGATAACCCTCTTAACTATTTCCTCATCAATTAAAAAATAAATGTGCCATTAAAAAAATAAGTGAAAAAATTAATGTTACAACCATAGAAAAGTAAAGAAAATTATTTGAACCATATCCTTAAAAATATAAAATAAAATTAGCTAGCCTTCACTTATATCCTTCCATGGCTCCGGCTTCCTTCCGGCGATTTTTCTGGCGATTGAAAAATCAGAGAAATTCTTCAGATTTGCTCGATCCGTTCTCACTTTCATGATTCCCTTATTGATTTCTTTTCGTTTTAGATCTTTCTTTTCCCACGACACCCTTTTGTTTCCTCTTTTCGTTTTTTTTTTAGGGTTTTAGGGTTTTCACCATTTTAATGCCGAGAAAAACCAGGAATTCTTCTTCTCGGCTTCAGCCTGTTGCTGTTGTCGTGCCCCTGGATACTTCAGTCCCACTGTCTTCTTCCCTTGAAGATGTTTTCGATGGTTTCTACCATTGTCCGTTGAAGGGTTTTCATAGATGTGGTGATGGCGTTAAGGGGAGGGGATATGTTAGGGGATCGTTTCTCCCAAGCATGTGCGGGACAAACACTTCTCCAATGAAGATAACAGGACTTTTTGCAGAGAACTCATTACTACAGATACTGGGGTTTTTCAGGCCTGGGATGTTGTTCTTCGACAACTTCGCATGTGGTTGTGCTGTAAATTCTTACATTTGCATGCTTTGGTCCTACAGATGATTCAGCATCTGTTATTCATGGTTTGCCTGCGCTTGTAAACCTATTTGCCATGCCTGCTGATGATTCTTCTTTGCCGGTTGTCACTGCAGCTCTTGGAACAGTCGAAGGTGAGTCTGACTTTTCTTTGGAACTGCTGCACTCGGTTTTTCAGAAGCAGGTTACCACTGTATCTTGCCTTCCTCACCAATGCAGACTTGCCTTCTCGAGATCCCTCAAGCTCTGCCTTGACAAGGTTTTAGCTAGCCCGGATAACACTTCTGCCTGGGTAAGACTTCTCCTTCTTCCCACTATCACATTGCAGGTCTACAGACCTAAATGTTCTGCAGAGGAGAAGTCGAGTATGATAAGGAAGCTGCAAGTCAAGGCCGTTAACCAATCCCGCTCTGATTAGAAGGATGTTAGCAGTGGTTTAGCTTTAGTCTGTAAGCTGATTCAACAACCAGTTCCTTTGCCACGCAAACATAAGGTGAAACAAGATGTTTCGAACTTGAATGCGTGCAAAAAGAAGATCAGTTGTGGACACTTTTCAGCAGCTATTCATGTTTTGTCTTCCAGCGGTGTTACTCCTCGCAACGAAACAACCTTGGATGAACTGAAATTGAAACATCCAGCAGCCCCTCCCCCCCTTATTCCCCCGGAACCAGTTTGTGGTGACTCAATTGTTGTTGATTCAAAAGCGGTTTTTGGTGCCATAAAAAGTTTCCCTAGAGGAACCTCCTACGGTCGGGATGGTTTGCATGCGCAACACTTAATGGATTCTTTGTGTGGTGTGGCATCTGCTGTGGCGGATGATTTTATTGCTTCAATTACAGGGGTCGTCAATTTATGGTTGGCTGGGAAATGCCCCAGTGGTTTAGGCGAGTTCATTGCTAGTGCACCCCTAACACCATTAGGGCTGCACAAGAACCGGACTCAAACCGGTGAACCGAAAAAAAAAGAACCGTAACCGGCCCGGAACCGGTGTTGCCGGTACAGGGAACGGGAATGGAACATCAGAACTGGTGTAGACCGGGACAGGTACCAATTCTAACCTAATTCCAGGCCACCCCGGACCCATAGTACCCACTCATTTTCTGAGCCGTAGATTATAAGATTAAGATTAATCTTAACCGTCCACATATCATATATATTCCTAAAAACTTAGCCGCTATTACTCATACTCTTCTCTTCTCGATTTCTTTTTTCTTCTTCATTTCTTCCGGTCTCCACAGAGAGCCAACGCCAGCACTCACCGTTACAGGCTCCACCACCAGAATAACCACTATCTTATAATTATTCGTCTTACTCTTTTGTTCTTTACTTTTGTTTCCACTTTTTCTTCTTCCAAGGAAAGGAGCGGAAGTTATACTTCTTCTTCATCACCATCTGGAATAAGGTAATGGTTACTTCTTCTTTATCATTCTTCTTTTATTTCTCTTTACTTCAATTTGTCAGTCTTTACTTTGATTTTGGTTTAGTTATGTTCAATTTTGTTTCAATTTTTCATGGGTTTGCTGTAAAACGAAACCCTAGGTTTTATAATTTTGGGGTTTTCAGAAATGGGTATTCTTATGTATGATTTCTGTTTATTTGTATGATATCTGATTATCTATTGATGATTATCTAATTGATTCTAGTGTGGATTTTTTATGGGTTTGTGTGAATTAAATTAATTCTGTGGATTTTTTCTCAACAACAATAGGTAATTATTTCTAACTTGTCTTTGTTATCTTATTTCATGGATGAAAACTATAGTATAAGGAGTTGAATTGAAGTTTGTTATCTTATATGCATATATGTCGTCGTTAACAAAGTATTTTTGTAACTATCTGAATTGTGGTCTCTCTTTGATTTTTCTCTTTCTTTTGTATCCTTTTTTGTTGCAGCCTCGTAGACTTATGCAATAGAAATGGAATTATGGAAACTTGTTGCAATCCTGGAGACTTATGGAGTATAAGTGGAAGTTTAGAACTACGAAAATGTTGTTTTTACTTTCTTTTTTTTTATGCTGTATTTTTGAATTTAAACTTTGAACTCAACTTGTTTGTGTGTTTGTTATCTTAAAAACACAAGTTGTTTAAGTTTTACTGGACTGTTATTTTGTGTATCAAATTTGCAGGTAAAAACCTGTCTAGGTCTTATACCGTGATCTTGGTCTTACAGTGCAGTACAAGTCCAGTGCAGTGCAGTGCCGTGCTGGGTCCTCAAATTGAGGAACCGGTCAACTCCGTGTACATGTACCGGTTCCAACAGAAAACCAAACTGTACCGGATCATATGAAGGTATAAACACCATTATTGAAGTCGGGTGGTGGTCTTAGGCCCATATCTGTTGGTACCATTTGGCGCAGACTGGTCTCGAAGATTGCTGCTTTTTCCGTTGGTAAGGCCATGAATTCTTACTTGGGGGATCATCAATTCAGTGTTGGTGTGCCTGTGGGTGGCGAGAGTATTTTACATGCTGTAAATAGCTTGCTGGAGCTTAAGGGTTAGTCTGTCGGTTTGTCAATGTTGCTTGTTGACTTCTCCAATGCTTTCAATATGGTAAGCCGGACTCATTTCATAAAGGAAGTTCGACTTCATTGTCTAGTATTTCACGTTGGGTTGAGTTTTGCTATAGTAGGCCTGCTAGACTTTATTACGACCAATATATTCTTTCTTCGGACCTTGGTGTTCAACAAGGGGATCCTCTCGGTCCGTTGTTGTTTGCCTTGACACTTCATCCGCTTGTGAAAAATATTGCTTCTCAGTGTAAAATCGATTTGCATGCATGGTACCTTGATGATGGGACTATTATTGGGGATACTATCGAGGTGTCTAAAGCGCTGAACATCATTGAGTCTGAAGGCCCGGCCAGGAGTTTACATCTCAATATAAAGACAACAGAGGTCTTTTGGCCAACTACTGATCCTAGAAGTTTTGAGGAGGATGTTTTTCCCCAAGATATTGGCAGACCTAATACAGGGGTTAAACTTTTGGGGGGGACCAGTGAGTCTTGATTTGGACTTTATCAGCGATATGGCGATAGCTAGAGTTCACAAGGCTATCCAGCTAATGACCTCCATCAAAAAACTCAAGGACCCTCAGAGCGGGATGTTATTACTTAGAATTTGCACCGGTGTGTCCAGATTGTACTTTGCTATGTGTACTACCAACCCTGCAGCTTTACAAGATGCCATTGGATTATTTGATGATCACTTATTTCAGTACTTGAGGCTCTTAGTCACAGGAGATGTGGCGGGCTTTGGGCCGTTGCAATGACGAATTGCTACTCTCCCTATTAAGGACGATGGATTTAGAATTTACACCATGGCAGACACCCGAAAATATTGTTACTGGCTTCTCAGAGTCAAACAGTTTCGGTTCAAAAGGTGATTCTGGGTAATTTATTCTCTTCAGACAAAGTTTCTGCTTATCAATCGGCTCTTCAGAACTTCATCCAGGTGTGTAGTTTACCTTCTAATTATTGTGTTGCCCCCCCCTTTTATGCACTCCCCGGCAGTCACTTGTTTCGACATAGTTAAGAAGCAAATCCCAAACCAATTTTCAATGTCTGTAAGAGATTTCATTTTATGGCAGTGAAATCGTGTTAAACATGCTCAAGATTACCTTTTGGCAATACCTATTAGTGGTCTGAATCAATGCCTTGGTCCAAGACAGTATCGAGCGGTTGTTTGTTACAAACTTGAAATCCCTTTGTTCACTGAAGGTGGTCTGTGTTCCATCTGCAATAGACCCATGGATATTTTTGGGGACCATGCTCTTCATTGTTCCAAGGATGTTGGGATCAAATTTCGACATGACCAAGTACGTGACGTAGTCGTTGATATTTTTCACAAAGCTAGTGTGCATGTGCGTAAAGAAGCGGCCCTTGGGCTCCTGTCTGATGATGGCAAAGATTTACGCCCTGCGGACATCCTTGTTCTTAACTTGGAGAATGGACAAGATGTTTGTATGGATGTTACAGGTGTCTCTCCCTTCACAGGTGAGGGTATCCGTGCTTTTGTCCCAGGTCAAGATATTTCTAATGTCGTTGCGCGCAAAAGAAACAAGTACTTGGATCAATGTACTTCACATGGTTATGGTTTAGGTGTCCTAGACTTTACCACGCTGGGCGAACTTGAAGATGATACTTTGTGTTTTTTTAAGAGATTGAAAAATTATCTTGTAAGTAATGATGTCAGTAGTGGTGTTGGGAAATTTCTTTTTTATAGGCTAGGTGTCGCTATTCAGAAGGGGGTTGGTGCTCAGCTTGTTGCTAGGCTTCCAACTAAAGTTATGTATGAATCTCTATAGATTCCTTCACCAATAACATATTCTTTTTAAAAATACAAAAATAATTTTCATTATACTCATTGTATAAAGGGGAAAATCGAAAAATACCAAGAATAATTTTCATTATACTCACATTATATAAAGGGAGCAATCGAAAAAAAATGCATATTAAAAAATGACGCACCAAAAATTTACTCTTCCTTCGTAGGCATAATTTTAATTTTACCAATCGAATAAACCAACCTTCATTAACCTGCAAAGCGCAAATAACAATATGCATGGTTACGATGTGTATAACCCAAAGAACAAAGAACTTTAGAATAATTTTCTAGCATCCACAACAAATTTATTTTCGACTGAGACATTTTGACTAATCGAAAAATGAAGCATGTTTTCATCCGTAAGAAATTTAGCATTCTTGGGAACATTTGAGCATTCTTGAGATCATGACTATTTATTCATCAGATCTTAATGTCGTGGATATTTAACCAAAATTAGCAAAATAAACAAAAAAAAAAAAAAAAAAGAGAAACTCAAGCAAAAGGAAGAACAAAAAAACCTTAATCGAGATTATTGTTTATTTTTTTGTATCGACATCACAAACAAAAAGAAGAGAAACTCAAAAAGGAAATGTTACAAAAAGGTGGAAAATGTTGATCACGTACCTTTTTGCTAAGGTACAATCACCAAGCTTACAAAGTTCACCGTTGTTTTAGATTTTGTGTCCTCTTGGTGGTATGTTTCTACACCAGCAAACGTTACAAAAAGAGCCATCATAATTGGGGATAAAATTAGGACATGCGCTGGGTAATTAAGGTATGTAGCTCGCTTTTTTCCTTTTTTGATCAGACCAGAAATAAATATCCTCATCTATCCTCCTCTATTTATGACCCAAATTAGAGCTAACTAATTTTTTTTCACTTGATTTTCCTCCCCTAATTATCCTCCCACAATCGTGAGCAATACTTACCCATAAATAAGATAAAAACGTTCATACTATAAAGTCTGCATGCAAATAAGCGGTTGACACATAATAGCCAATTACATTAGGAAAAAAAATGTCAAAAAAAATTATCACTAATTACAGTTATTCAATTATTCAATTACAATTATAAAGTCAGCATGCAAACAAACCTGTATGAATAGAGAGTGTATTTATTCAACCTTCAAACTCATTCACTCATTTTCAACTTTTTTTTTTTTTGGTGTTTTTTATACACGTTTAACCTAAGAGTATCAACATGTCCAACATGGTGTTTTTTATTTAAACGGTTAACCTTCAAACTCATTCACTCATTTCCAACTTATTTAAATGAGTACATTTTTTAACCTAAGAGTATTAACATGTCAAACATGATTAGCTGCAATCCTAAAAAATCCGCGGCCCAAAATGTGTTTGTTTCTTTTTCATGAATGCATGATTGCCATGAAAAATACCCTGCAATACTCTAGTTTTGTGTTGTAAGAAAATATGAAGAGTTTGTTGGTTTCATGGCAACCAACGAAGTCACGATATTTTGAGTCTACAGAATATCATTAGGAATATCAAAAACTATTAATTTAAGTCTAAAGAATATCAAGGGGAACTATTAAACTATTATTTAAGCATAACTGAATTTATAATTATTTGGATTAAGATTTTCATGTGTATAAGTTCTCATGGGTCGAATTAAGCTTCATAACGTGTGGTAATTATTAAAATCATCATAACCAAAAATTATTCGATCTCATGCCGTTCCGTTACGGCACGGGTTATTTCTAGTTATCTACAAAATAAGATCCATTGTTGATAGTAAAATTCAAAAGTTTTGTTTCAAAAAATAAAATAGCTACGATGAAACTGGTTGCATGTGGGCATAAACTAAAATAAAAAATATTGTTCTTAAAATAGCTAGGATGAAACTGGATGCACCCTGAATTAAACAAAGAAAAAAAAATTATTCAAAAATTAACTAGGATGAAACTGGATGCATCGTGACTTAAACAAAGAAAAAAAAATTATCCAAGAAATAATGATAGTTACATTTTTGTGTCTAATTTGTCTCGATTCTATATATTGTTAGAGCTCATTTTTATACTTATTATGGTGTTTTATGTGTAGGTATTTTTGGCTAATAAACATTTTTGGAAAAATCAGCCCGAAAATTTGTCTAAAGCACCCGCAGGAAATGATATTGGCACCCACAATTTGGGTAAGGGGCACCCTCTAGGGCACCCCAAGGGAGTTGTTAAAGGCACCCATACTCTGGATATGGGGCGCCTCTCCTTCTTCTTCTTCGTTCAAACAACGTTTTTTGGCGGGAAACTTATTTACTTTCTTTCAGAATTGTCCGGATCGTACTTGGAGGATTTGGAGTGTGATATTCTCGTAGATATGGGTTGGAACCACCCTGTTTTAGTTAAACAAGGAATTTATGTTGGCAAGATTCGAAAACTCAGGGATTAATCTTTGATTAATAGGAAACAGGGGCTTGGAGAGTATCACGGGATTTTGGTTGAAAATATGTAAACTACTAGTTGAAGATAAGGGAAGAATGGTAGCTGCTCGATTCCATAATATCTTTGAGAGAGTATGGGACGTGGGAGAAAAGTAGTTGATATTTTTGGGATTAACTTGAGTTATACGGGACCTGTTGGCTATAAAAAGGTTCATTCGAGTCATAAGGAGGTTTATGAAGTCATTGGAGCAACAGAAGAGAATTTTAGAACACCACAGAGGTGAGAAGATCGAGTTGCAGTAAGTATCGTTTTCCACTGCTGCTGAAGAACAAGTGATAGTGATACATTGATTTCTTTGTAACAGTCCGTCCATTGTAACATCTGTTTTGTAATGCCGATATATCGTTGTAAACAGTTTGTTTTATTGTTTCTCATCCTTTTCATCAACTTTTGAACCATAAACCAATATTTTGAGCAAGTGATTAATATGAGGAGCTAAACCCCATTGCTGACGCGATATAGGAAGTTATTTTTCCAACAAAAAGTGGTATATTCTATTTTATCTATTTATTTGCAATTATTTTATGATTATTTTCCTTGATTGAAAATTGTTTGAATGATTTTTGTTAAGCAATGTTATTTCTTTTGATAGAGCATGCTTGGCCATAGGTTTTTGATGCTCTACACTTTGGATTTACACTTATTATTTTGAAAATCTACTTGTTGCAATAATTTAGAATCATATTGAACGCAAAAATTGCATAAATATAAATATTTGATTTATCACTTTGAACTTGTAAAATAGTGGAATCTTTGCCTCAGTGTTCTTTTAATATTGATATCATCTTTGTCTGAGTTTTCTATAATTATTAGTGAGTTCTCTATTTTAGCTTTTAAATTTAAGTCTAAAAAATCCTTCACGGGTTCGAGAAACGAAACTCTTTTTACCACTATCTACAAATCACATCAATTTTTGGAGCCGCCGACGCGGACTTGTTTTTAGGGTTTTAGATTTATTTTTCTTTTTAGGTTTAGTTTTATTTTTATTTTTAGATTGTTACTAACTTTGTTCTATTTTACGTTGCTGGGTATTTATCTTTTGTGTATAATTATAAATTAATAATGAATATGTGTTTCATGTGTTAAAAAAGTACTGTCTTGGAAACATTAATAAAACATGAACTAATCATTTTTTGACATGTCTTAAAATAAAATAAAATTATATACGGATAAATAAAACATTAAGATGAGAACTTAAGAGAAATTCAAAAGGTTCTCCAATCTCAAAAATAAAATTCTTTTATTGCATTTTTGAGGCAAGATTATTTGGCTCATTTTAAGCTCAGACTCATGCAAAACATAAACTCGAGCCCAACGTATTTCATCCTACCATCCAAAACCAATTCACTTTCTAGTTCTAGTTTGATTCCTCTCCACTACATCTCTTTATTCGAACTATATCGTTGATTCATCGATTTGCATATGATCAAGAAGAAAATATCTAGTGGCACCTCACTTGCTTATTTCTCAAAGTTTAAATTATTGACGAAAATTTGTCGTTGTGATCTAAAATGTTCTCGAAATATCTCGTGAATTGCACTATAATTTTACAAATGTATATTGAATCCGCTAATAGATTCAATTATTAAAATTCTATATTGAATCACCAACTTCATTCCTCTCTTGCCAATATTTACGAGGACAACTTTCTCGTCAGCCTTTTAAGAAAAGTTATGTAGTAACTGGCAACACTTGCTTTTTATTTTGCATTAAACAATTGACATTTACTTTCTAACTTAACAAATATGTTTATCATATGCTAAAAAACATACTGTATTGCAAACATAATAAAAAGAACCGTTTTTTTTTTCTTTCAAAAGTCATGAAATGGAATAAAATTAGATTATGGATACATTAAGATTGGAACTTGAGAGAAACTCAAAAGTTTCTTCAATATCTAAAACAAATCTCTTATAACATTCTTCTAGATTCGTCTGCATTAATTTTTTGATATTTTTATTTTATTTTATCTTTTGATAAAAAGAATTCTATTAACTAGAAAGCAAACCCAGTTATATGCTCGCCGAAGCTAATTTTTTCAAGCCATAACTTATTCCAAGATTACATATGTGAGGATGATCTTCTGATAAATCCACAACAGTTTCTCGCTGTAAAGATTGGTTTCGTAAAGCAACTTCAAATCATGCCTAAGATCCCATAATTAGAGGTGTCAAAAAGGCCAGGCCATCCCAAGACTGTTCTGGCATGGCCTGTATAAACAGGCTAAAGCCTGGCCTGGCCCGTCACTAAGTAGACTAGGCCAGGCCCAGGCTTTAAACAGGCCCAGGCTGGGCTCAGGTTATCGGCCTTTTACCCTGCTATCACCAGGCCTGCTTTGGCATGGGCCTGTGTGAGCCTGTCGGGCTAGGCCTGCCACGGCCTGTATAGTAGGAAATATAATAACTATATAGTTTGTTCGTCCAAAAATATCTCTGTTGGTGGGGTGATTCGAACTCATGCGCATAAATCTTTGAATGGGAAACCCACCACTGAACCACAACATGTTATACGCCTATCTATCAAATTAGTTTTTTTCTTTTTGAAAAGGAATCTATCACATTAAACTTAGTTATTTGTTAGGGATTTTCATTTATCATACATAAATATAAAAATGGAAACACATAAGATATTTACAAACTAATTAGGACATGTTTGAGCTTTAATATGAAATCTAATATTAGATTTTCCAAGTATATAGTTGTTTCAATAATGTCGAATAAAATTATATTTATGTCAGTAATTTATTTAAAGCAAGTAATAAAAGAAAATCTTATTATAGTAAGCATGCATTGATTTATTTTCTTTAATTATAGCTAAATGGGTGTTGCTTTATTTTTAGTATTAGATGTTAGTTATGTGTTGGATTTTTTTTTCATTACCTAATATAGATACTAGTATTAAAATTGGAATATTTTTGTATTAATTTTATCTCATTAATGATTACTTTACCTAATAATAAACATAGACATTTTGGACACCAAGGCAGTGACGACCAAATGGTTTACACCAGAAGCATTCAGAGATGTTGGTCTCGAGTTCGAGTCCCTTGGATCCCAATTTTTTGAAACTTTAAAAGAAATAACAGGTTAGACCGGCCTAGCCTGGCACAGTTCAAAGCAGGCCTAGCTCTGGCCCAGGCTGGGCTCAAATATAGGCTTCTTCGGCCAGGCCAGGCCCGGCCTATTTAATTGACAGGCTAACCCAGACCAGGCCATAGGCCAGGCTGGGCTGAGAAAATATAGGCCGGGCCAGGCCAGGCCGGCCTGTTTGACACCTCTACCCATAACGTGTCACTCCTCAACATTTCAATCACCAATGAATTATTAGATGAAATCTCCAGTGGGAACCATGCACTACCCCCGATATATATTTCAGTGCAAAGGCCAATATCAACCATTCATAACCCCTAATGTCATATTCTAAATCTTTAGAAAACATAATATCTCTGGTACAAACCGGGTTCATATCCGAATCCCGGATAATGAATTCACCACCAGCTTTTTCAAATTTAGGAGTCTCTTTTTCAAGTTTGAGACTAGAATCAGATGTGAGTCGAAACCAACCTTTTTTTGCAGATCGACCTCTAATGACAAATTTCTCGTTTTCAGAATCCAATTTTTTAGGTGGAGGTGGTAACCAAAAGGGTGGCCTGGTAAGAATGGAGAGTGCCTAAAACATATCTCGCTTCTATTGTATATTGGGCCATATAGTGGGATTGACCCAGTTAGGGATCTGATGGGCCTGAATTTTAGACCGAGGAATAAGTAACTCAGTTGTTCATCTATCTTGACGACACGCGGGAACGCAAATTTGACAAAAAACTTGTAATATTCGTAGGAGGAATACGAATCATATGGATATGAAGTTTTGGGCGAAGAAGATGAAGATGAATTAATCAAATAAAAAAAAGTTATGAAATTGACAAACGATGACGACGATGAAGATGAAGGGAGATATATCACTCTGGCAAATAAGAAGATGAAGAAGAAGAAGCAGAAGAAATCAACTTACTTCGCACAGAAATTGACAAAGTTGTTGAAGTGGAACTAACAATTGAAGATGATGACGAAGGTGAAGATGAAAATGTAGGGATATATTCTTGGCAAAGAAGAATTAGAAGAAATCAATGAAGATGTTGAAGTAGAACTAATAATTAAAGATGATGACGAATATGAAATCGCTGCTGAAATAATTGGAGAAGAAAAAAGAATCGAAACCCTAATTTCCTAAGCAACTTCTTAAACAAACCCATGTTGTGTTTTAGATGATCAATTGTTGGCTGAAGATGATCATTCATTTTGTGTAGTTCGTCCTTTTATAATAACCCTTTTTTAATCCGTTAGAGTTTTCAAGGTTTGACTTTTTAAGTTATAATTCTTTTTTTTCCTTAGGTTCCATATTCAATTTTTTTCCTTAGTTTTTATATGATTATTGCTAGTGTCATGTAGACTCAGTGCAACCCATAACTTGAGCATAACTCAAATGCTTCTTTAAAATGTTAGCTTTTATTCAGCGAACTCAATGATTATAATGTCTCATTTTTATGTATTCGAACGTCAGGGCGGCTCTAGATTTATTCTTTCATATTTTGGTTGGTGCATGTTAAGCATACACCTGAAAACTCTCCATAAGACTAGATAGAAGAGTCAGTCAAGTAAACGACAGCTATGCAAGCTTAGAACTCGCTCTCTTTTGGTTAGCTATTAATCCGTAGTCATAGTTTTTGATTATGTCTATCTGTTTACCAACTGTGTAACAATAAGTGTATCTTCCTCTCATATAAATAAGAGTACAATCTTCACAGGAAAACTGTGGAAGATATTCTACCCAGATACGTGTTCTAACTTGGTATCAGCCACTCGATCCAAGACACGTTTCCGCATACACCTGAAAAACAAACACAAAACCCTACAAATCTTCAATGGCAGCGAACACAAACAACCTTCGCCAAATCCAAATCCATCATCTTGTTACTCTCAAACATACAGAAACAAATCATCTCCTTTGGAAAACTCAATTTCAGCCTATTCTTAAAGGATATGGCCTTACTGGTTTTATTGATGGAACCAAAACAATACCTCCCAGAACTCTCCCTAACAGTGAAGCTATCAACCTTGATTTCACTGACTATGAAGCACAAGATTCCCTCCTTGTAGGATGGCTAAACTCTACCCTAACACCTGAAGTTCTAGGAGAAGTTAGAGGTCTGGTGACAGCAAAGCAAGTATGGGACAAATTGGAAAGTCACTATACACCAAAAACAAGGGCTCATCAAATGAGTCTGAAGAAACAATTGCACTCTATGCAAAAAGGTAACAAAACTTTGAAGGCTTTTTTAACAGAAGCTAAAATTTTATTTGATCAGCTTGCAGAGACAGGCTACACTGTCACAAAGAGATGAAAAGAAGGAGTCTATCAAAGAATGCACTGAACTTAAATCCTATGATCCGATTGTAACATCTTTGAGCACGATTGATGATATGGATATAGATACCTTCTATGCGCACCTTCTCACTTTTGATATGCGCTTAGAACAGCAGTTGTCCTTGTTGCAGCAGCCATTGGCTAATGTAGCTATAGCAAACTCATCACAGTCTGGGAACATACCAAATCAAAGGATGTTCAATGCACAAGGAAATCATTATCAGAATAACAACTCTCAGCCCTATGGAAGAAACAACAACTCAGGCTATCAGCGAAATAATAATCAGCAATCTCCCACAAGCAATCAGCGAGAAAAATGTCAGATCTGCAAAAAGAAGAATCACCTTGCCGATAGGTGTTGGTTTCGTTACGACAAGCCCAAAAATAATCAACAAAGGCAGCCTGCAGCATATATTGCTCTACCAGAAGGCCAGAATGATGCTCAGTGGGTCACTGATACTGGTGCGACTCACCATTTAACGGCTGACATGAGAAATCTGACAATACCACATGAATATGATGGTACTGAGCAGGTTCATGTAGGAAATGGTAATGCTTTGAATATTGCCAACATTGGTAATGCCTCCTTCACTATGAACTCTCGCTTCTTTCATCTAAACAATATATATCATGTACCACAGATCAAGTGCAATTTGCTATCTGTATCTCAATTTTGTAGAGATAATGATGTATATTTTGAGTTTCACACTTCATTCTTTGTTGTGAAGGACAAGCGCACTGGGCAAACGGTGCTGAGAGGGGTCAATAGGAATGGGCTGTATCTCTTTGATGGAGTTCACATGCTAGCTCAGCCAATAAAGCCGCAGGCACAAGTCGCAACTAGCTTCCCTGTCTGGCATCAGAGATTAGGTCATCCCATGTTGCGTACGGTCTCCAAAATCTGTAGCAACTTTTCTCTTCCTGTTTCTAGCAAACATTTTGATTATTGTCATTCTTGCCACATTAGTAAAAGCAAGAAGCTTTCCTTTTCTCTAAGTACTACTGTCTATGATAAGCCATTAAGCTTAGTTGTCTCGGATATTTGGGTTTCTCCGTATTTGTCAAGATCTGGTTTTCGATATTATTTGCTGTTTATGGATGTTTATTCCCATTTTACTTGGATTTTTCCTTTGGTTAGACGATCAGATGCTTTACAGACCTTTATTCATTTTCGCAAGCAAGTTGAAAATCTCACTGATCATAAAATCAAAGTTTTTCAATCAGATAATGCCTTGGAATATAAGAAATTCACGTCATATCTCAATGACTCGGGCATTCAACATAGGTTCTCATGTCCTCATACTTCACCCCAAAATGGCTTAGCAGAGCGTCGAATACGACATGTCACAGAGTCTGGCTTAGCACTTTTGTTCCATGCACATATGTCTCATTCTTTTTGGTCAGACGCATTCACTACTGCTTGTTATTTAATCAACAGATTACCCAAATCCAGTTCAGAGGTCAAAACTCCACTAGAACTATTGTTTGATAAACCTCCAGACTATTCATTCTTGCGTGTTTTTGGCTGTCTAGCTTATCCGTGTCTTCGACAGTATAATGCAAACAAATTAGAACCACGTTCTCTGCCGTGTGTTTTCATAGGATACAGCAGTGCACATAAAGGATACATGTGCCTGCATCGTGAAACAAACAGGTTATATATCTCTCGACATGTGAGATTTGAAGAAAAGTCTTTCCCATTCCTCCCTCATCAAAGAACAAATAGCCTTTGCCTTGTCCAGGTAATGTGCCTACCATCACTAGTATATTAAATTCACAACCATTTCGTCGCTGTGACTTAACGGTCAGTCAAGATGGTGTTTTACAGCTTTCACCAGCTCGAAGTCAGTCAGAAAGCTCTTCTTCGCCAACTCAGCCTAATACTTCAGAGTCCCCAGCTATCTCCACCACCAATATCTCTCCTACGCAGTTGCTCACCCACCTGGTGATACTTCAAGCAATCAGGTTCATTCCTCGAGCTCAGCTTTACCATAGACAAGCCAACCTGATGGTCCAGCAATACAATCTGTTACTGTTGCACATCCAATGGTGACTAGATCCAAAGACGGTATTTCAAAGCCAATTCAAAAGTTGTGCTTAACTTCCACAAAGCACCCACTACAGGAGGCTGACTTCATGGAGCCAACTTGTTATTCCGAGGCTTGCAAAAACCCAAAGTGGCGTAAGGCAATGGATGTGCAGATTAATGCTCTGATTCAAAACGGCACATACTCTTTGGTTAAGTACGAGGACGAAATGAATGTGGTGGGTTCAAAATGGGTCTTTTGTGTAAAACAAAACCCTGATGGCACAATTGAACGCCACAAAGCACGATTGGTGGCTAAGGGCTTTAATCAGCAGGAGGGGATAGATTATGGTGAAATGTTTAGCCCAGTGGTCAAGCCTTGCACAATTCGTCTTGTGTTGTCTATAGCTGTCATGAACAACTGGCCAGTGAAGCAATTGGATGTCGAAAACGCGTTTTTGCATGGCACTCTAGATGAAGATGTATACATGAAGCAGCCTGCTGGCTATGTTGATCCCAACTTTCCACACCATGTTTGTAAGCTGCATAAGTCCTTGTATGGACTCAAACAGGCGCCACGTGCTTGGTTCTCCAGGTTGAGTAATTACTTGCTACAGCTAGGGTTCACAGGTTCAGTTGCTGATAGTTCATTGTTTATCTTAAAAACATCTGCCTCTGTCACTTATCTTCTTGTGTACGTAGATGATATTATTGTTACTGGTTCAAACCTAGCTCAGATACAACAACTAATAAGGGATCTCAGTACTGAGTTTGCCTTAAAAGATATGGGGGATTTATCATTTTTCTTGGGTGTGGAAGTTATCAGGCTGGGACATGAAATCACACTTACACAACGTAAGTATGTGACTGATCTTTTAAAGAAAACCAAACTGGATGGTATAAAACCTGTATGCACGCCTCTGGCTCCTAATGAGAAGATTCGAAGAGGATGTACGACGAAATTTCATGATCCAACTTTGTATAGAAGTGTTGTCGGGGCTTTACAAGATTCGCATCTTACACGGCCGTTTATCTCCGTTCTTTAACAATAAAGTCTGTCAAGATATGCATGACCCTTACATCGAGCACTGGGAACTTGTGAAGCGAATATTACGTTATCTCAAGTGTACGGTTGATTATGGTCTGCATCTCAGAACATCAACAGACTTCAGTTTAAGTGCTTATTCTGATTCAGACTGGGCTGGCAGTCTAGATGATCGACGATCCACCAGTGGTTACTGTATATATTTTGGAGGCAATCTAATTTCCTGGAGTGCACGAAAGCAGAAGACAGTTTCGAAGTCAAGTACGGAGGCAGAATATCGAGGTATAGCTATTACAACTTCTGAGTTGATCTGGATTCAATCATTGCTCAAGGAACTGGGCATACAGACTTCTCCACCAATACGTGGTGTGACAACTTGGGCGCGACTTATCTAACTGCAAATCCAGTTTTCCATGTTCGGACAAAGCATATTGAAATTGACTATCATTTTGTCAGAGAAAGAGTTGCCAATAAACAGCTGCAAGTACATTTTATTAGCTCAAGATATCAACTAGCTGACATATTTACAAAAGGATTAGCTGCACCACGGTTTCAGTTTCTGCGTTCCAAGTTGCTTGCAAAAACCCAAAGTGGCGTAAGGCAATGGATGTGCAGATTAATGCTCTGATTCAAAACGGCACATACTCTTTGGTTAAGTACGAGGACGGAATGAATGTGGTGGGTTCAAAATGGGTCTTTCGTGTAAAACAAAACCCTGATGGCACAATTGAACGCCACAAAGCACGATTGGTGGCTAAGGGCTTTAATCAGCAGGAGGGGATAGATTATGGTGAAATGTTTAGCCCAGTGGTCAAGCCTTGCACAATTCGTCTTGTGTTGTCTATAGCTGTCATGAACAACTGGCCAGTGAAGCAATTGGATGTCGAAAACGCGTTTTTGCATGGCACTCTAGATGAAGATGTATACATGAAGCAGCACAACGCTATGTTGATCCCAACTTTCCACACCATGTTTGTAAGGCGCATAAGTCCTTGTATGGACTCAAACAGCGCCACGTGCTTGGTTCTCCGGGTTGAGTAATTACTTGCTACGGCTAGGGTTCACGGGTTCGATTCTTTGATAGTTCATTGTTTATCTTAAAAACATCTCATTCATCACTTATCTTCTTGTGTACGTAGATGATATTATTGTTCTTGGTTCAAACCTAGCTCGAGATACAACAACTAATAAGGGATCTCGATGCGAGTTTGCCTTAAAAGATATGGGGGATTTATCATTTTTCTTGAGTGTGGAAGTTATCGAGTGGGACATGAAATCACACTTACACAACGTAAGTATGTGACCCGATCTTTTAAAGAAAACCAAACGGATGGTATAAAACTTTGTATGCACGCCTCGGCTCCTAATGAGAAGATTCGAAGAGAAGGTACGACGAAATTTCATGATCCAACTTTGTATAGAAGTGTTGTCGGGGCTTTACAAGATATCGCATCTTACACGGCCGGACATCTCCGTTCTTTGTTAATAAAGTCTCACAAGATATGCATGACCCTTACATCGAGCACGGGAACTTGTGAAGCGAATATTACGTTATCTCAAGTGTACGGTTGATTATGGTCTGCATCTCGGAGAACATCAGCAGGACTTGGTTTAAGTGCTTATTTATTGGCCCGGTGGCGATCTAGATGATCGGCGATCCACCAGTGGTTCTTGTATATATTTTGGAGGCAATCTAATTTCTGGAGTGCACGAGGAAGACGTTTCGAAGTCAAGTACGGAGCGAGAATATCGAGGTATAGCTATTACAACTTCTGAGTTGATCTGGATTCAATCATTGCTCAAGGAATCGGGCATCTGAGACTTCTCCACCAATCTTGTGGTGTGACAACTTGGGCGCGACTTATCTAATCAAATCCGAGTTTTCCATGTTCGGACAAAGCATATTGAAATTGACTATCATTTTGTCGAGAAAAGAGTTGCCAATAAATGTTGCAAGTACATTTTATTAGCTCAAGATATCAACTAGCCGACATATTTACAAAAGGATTAGCTGCACCACGGTTTCGATTTCTGCGTTCCAAGTTGCTTGCAAAAAACCCAAAGTGGCGTAAGGCAATGGATGTGCAGATTAATGCTCTGATTCAAAACGGCACATACTCTTTGGTTAAGTACGAGGACGGAATGAATGTGGTGGGTTCAAAATGGGTCTTTCGTGTAAAACAAAACCCTAATGGCACAATTGAACGCCACAAAGCACGATTGGTGGCTAAGGGCTTTAATCGACAGGAGGGATAGATTATGGTGAAATGTTTAGCCCAGTGGTCAAGCCTTGCACAATTCGTCTTGTGTTGTCTATAGCTGTCATGAACAACTGGCCAGTGAAGCAATTGGATGTCGAAAACGCGTTTTTGCATGGCACTCTAGATGAAGATGTATACATGAAGCGACTGCGGCTATGTTGATCCCAACTTTCCACACCATGTTTGTAAGTGCATAAGTCCTTGTATGGACTCAAACGGGCGCCACGTGCTTGGTTCTCCGGGTTGAGTAATTACTTGCTGACTAGGGTTCACGGGTTCGGTTCTTTGATAGTTCATTGTTTATCTTAAAAACATCTGCCTCTGTCACTTATCTTCTTGTGTACGTAGATGATATTATTGTTACTGGTTCAAACCTAGCTCAGATACAACAACTAATAAGGGATCTCAGTACTGAGTTTTCCTTAAAAGATATGGGGGATTTATCATTTTTCTTGGGTGTGGAAGTTATCAGGCAGAGACATGAAATCACACTTACACAACGTAAGTATGTGACTGATCTTTTAAAGAAAACCAAACTGGATGGTATAAAACACAACATGCACGCCTCTGGCTCCTAATGAGAAGATTCGAAGAGAAGGTACGACGAAATTTCATGATCCAACTTTGTATAGAAGTGTTGTCGGGGCTTTACAGTATCTGCATCTTACACGGCCGGACATCTCCGTTGCTGTTAATAAAGTCTGTCAGTATATGCATGACCCTTACATCGAGCACTGGGAACTTGTGAAGCGAATATTACGTTATCTCAAGTGTACGGTTGATTATGGTCTGCATCTCAGAACATCAACAGACTTCAGTTTAAGTGCTTATTCTGATTCAGACTGGGCTGGCAGTCTAGATGATCGACGATCCACCAGTGGTTACTGTATATATTTTGGAGGCAATCTAATTTCCTGGAGTGCACGAAAGCAGAAGACAGTTTCGAAGTCAAGTACGGAGGCAGAATATCGAGGTATAGCTATTACCACTTCTGAGTTGATCTGGATTCAATCATTGCTCAAGGAACTGGGCATACAGACTTCTCCACCAATACTGTGGTGTGACAACTTGGCGCGACTTATCTAACCGCAAATCCGAGTTTTCCATGTTCGGACAAAAGCATATTGAAATTGACTATCATTTTGTCAGAGAAAGAGTTGCCAATAAACAGCTGCAAGTACGTTTTATTAGCTCAAGATATCAACTAGCTGACATATTTACAAAAGGATTAGCTGCACCACGGTTTCAGTTTCTGCGTTCCAAGTTGCTTGCAAAAACCCAAAGTGGCGTAAGGCAATGGATGTGCAGATTAATGCTCTGATTCAAAACGGCACATACTCTTTGGTTAAGTACGAGGACGGAATGAATGTGGTGGGTTCAAAATGGGTCTTTCGTGTAAAACAAAACCCTAATGGCACAATTGAACGCCACAAAGCACGATTGGTGGCTAAGGGCTTTAATCAGCAGGAGGGGATAGATTATGGTGAAATGTTTAGCCAAGTGGTCAAGCCTTGCACAATTCGTCTTGTGTTGTCTATAGCTGTCATGAACAACTGGCCAGTGAAGCAATTGGATGTCGAAAACGCGTTTTTGCATGGCACTCTAGATGAAGATGTATACATGAAGCAGCCTGCTGGCTATGTTGATCCCAACTTTCCACACCATGTTTGTAAGCTGCATAAGTCCTTGTATGGACTCAAACAGGCGCCACGTGCTTGGTTCTCCAGGTTGAGTAATTACTTGCTACAGCTAGGGTTCACAGGTTCAGTTGCTGATAGTTCATTGTTTATCTTAAAAACATCCGCCTCATCCTTATCTTCTTGTGTACGTAGATGATATTATTGTTACTGGTTCAAACCTAGCTCAGATACAACAACTAATAAGGGATCTCAGTACTGAGTTTGCCTTAAAAGATATGGGGGATTTATCATTTTTCTTGGGTGTGGAAGTTATCAGTTTGGGACATGAAATCACACTTACACAACGTAAGTATGTGGCCCGATCTTTTAAAGAAAACCAAACTGGATGGTATAAAACCTGTATGCACGCCTCTGGCTCCTAATGAGAAGATTCGAAGAGAAGGTACGACGAAATTTCATGATCCAACTTTGTATAGAAGTGTTGTCGGGGCTTTACAGTATCTGCATCTTACACGGCCAGACATCTCCGTTGCTGTTAATAAAGTCTGTCAGTATATGCATGACCCTTACATCGAGCACTGGGAACTTGTGAAGCGAATATTACGTTATCTCAAGTGTACGGTTGATTATGGTCTGCATCTCAGAACATCAACAGACTTCAGTTTAAGTGCTTATTCTGATTCAGACTGGGCTGGCAGTCTAGATGATCGACGATCCACCAGTGGTTACTGTATATATTTTGGAGGCAATCTAATTTCCTGGAGTGCACGAAAGCAGAAGACAGTTTCGAAGTCAAGTACGGAGGCAGAATATCGAGGTATAGCTATTACAACTTCTGAGTTGATCTGGATTCAATCATTGCTCAAGGAACTGGGCATACAGACTTCTCCACCAATACTGTGGTGTGACAACTTGGGCGCGACTTATCTAACTGCAAATCCAGTTTTCCATGCTCGGACAAAGCATATTGAAATTGACTATCATTTTGTCAGAGAAAGAGTTGCCAATAAACAGCTGCAAGTACGTTTTATTAGCTCAAGATATCAACTAGCTGACATATTTACAAAAGGATTAAGCGCACCACGGTTTCGATTTTACGTTCCAATTTGCACATTCGCCAACTCAGGTACAACTTGAGGGGAGGTGTTAAGCATACACCTGAAAACTCTCCATAAGACTAGCTAGAAGAGTCGAGTCAAGTAAACGCTGACTATGCAAGCTTAGAACTCGCTCTCTTTTGGTTAGCTATTAATCCGTAGTCATAGTTTTTGATTATGTCTATCTGTTTACCAACTGTGTAACAATAAGTGTATCTTCCTCTCATATAAATAAGAGTACAATCTTCACAGGAAAACTGTGGAAGATATTCTACCCAGATACGTGTTCTAACTGTGCAAATTAAACTATTGTGCAAATTTAAGATTTGATTGTTGTTGAATACAGTATGTGAAGCTGAGAAGTTATTACATTCTACATTATAATTTCAAATCATGCTTTCGAATTATTGTACATCATCTCAACCATTTGGACACTCTTATGTCAAATTAGTCAATCGATTAATCTCAAGCATTTTAAATACGCATCTTGTTCTTTAATCATGAGCATTAACTATCCATGCGACTTTTGTAAGTTTAATGACTCAGTTGAAGTTGCAAAATATTTGAGGGTATATAGAGGAATACCCAAGATAAAATAGTATCGAACGGTGTAACGGTTGTCTCATTATTTTTCATCATGTGCAGGTGTTGATCCAGTAAGAACGATCTTTTTGTGCCCTGTGATTTTCTTAGGAAACATTCCAGTTTTCTAGGGTCAGGTCATTATCAAGTAAAGTAGAAAACCCCTTATATATATATTCATGTGAGTGGCTAAACTACCTTTCTTAATTAGTTGTTAATCTTTAGCATAGGAAGACAATCGTATTATTAGAATAAGTTTTATGGATTTAAGTTAGATCATGCTATTTTTTTAAAGTATAGAAAAGAAGTTTGATTGCTGAAATAAAAAGAATAAGAATATGGAGCGTTCTCATATGTAAAAAACAACCCAAAAATTAGTCTGTAGTTTTTATTTTTTAATCTCCGCGAAGTTCGGTAAAGTCAAAAAAATTCGTAGTCGAACTCTTTTTTATTTTCCTACCTGAACCCCATTTTTTTATTCGTATATGAAGAACAGATTGAGGTTCGGTCAGTCAAAGTACTTTTTTTTCCCTTCGAACCTAACTTTGACTGATTTTTTCCACTAGCAAAACCGCACACTAAGAGCTCAAAAATCATATATATTTAACTGGAAGGTCGATCACGACAAATTTAACAGAAAGGAGGTTTCACCCAATCTGAATTAACAGAGAAGGTAGTATAAACTAGCATATTATCCCAGAGGGATACACAAAGAAAAACCCTAAGAGATGTATTAACCTAACATTTTTCCTTTAGAATCATTGAAAACAATATTCCCTTTGCTATATAGAAGATATGACATACTTTTGGAACTTATGAGGATGGACAAGTCAACATTTAGAAAATGAATCAGGAATTGAAATTGAATCAGGACAATGTTGACCTAAAATTGAAATCCCTAACCCAATTCATCCAGAAAATTGTCGTCTTGTAAGATTATGATTGTCCAAGGCTTATTAATTGCATGAATTTAGGTTGCCCATGTGTAGTTTATGCTCAACAATATTGCCCCCTCATGTGTAGCCTCTTTGGTCTAACATAAAATTTATTAGGGCGACACAGAATAAGTGTGGTCAAATTAGATTCGTCACAAATTACCATGTAATGTTGAATTTCATGAGCCTAACTCACCTCGAAAACCAAATTATACTAGGGGCAGCGGATCTAAAGAAAGTTTCTACCGTTAAGCAAATTTTTTGAGAATAGGCAAAAAAAAAAAGCCAAAAAATGGGCTTGAAATTGACAAAAACATACCTGGGATAAGCAAAAATGGGCTTGGGACCTAGCCCGAACTGCCTACCTTTTGCCATGGGCTGACTCAGCGGCTGCTATTATATACCCCGTGATACAAACTTATACACCATGTTCAAAAAATGTATCACTGCGAGCCAAATTTCATTTCTTTTCCCACAACCACAAGGGAGGAAACTTTATCTGCAGGAGTTGCACTGAGGCACCATGCTCATGAATGTTTGATTCCACTCCACTAAAAGTGGGCAATACAGTCTCTTCACGCAACTCCTATTGTTTGGGTGCTTTGCTTATGAGTAAGAAAATCTCCATTGCCACCTCACTTGTAATTAATTTTCACAACAAATAGTAATTTTTACCGACTGGGATCCATCCTTACTGACGGAGTTAAGTAGTCGTGTGTTTGTGGGAATGGAGCTGTAAGTTTTGAGAAAAATGAATCGACTGGATTTTGAAAGAAATGGGTCGGTTCCTTCTTACCGCAGTATGTTTTTTTTTTTTTTAGATTACTCCTAATTTATTTATTATGAAGCATGAACAAATGTTTCATATTTCTTCCACTTAGTGCTCGAGCATGATCTTAATTTTTAATTCATTTGAATACTGTTGATTATATATTTGTTTGTACCCCAAATTATTTTTGGGCACGAAACAAAATGAATGGATAGTTTTGGAGGGTATTAGGGTTTGCTGCTCATTCATGCCTCCATCATCAATTCTGTATGAAACAGCTGGAGTTAATTCTGCATGTATGAAACTGCTGCATTTAGTACTGCATGGCTGAAACTGCTGCTTTTAGTACTGCATGGTTGAAACTGCTGGAATTCAATTCGCATGGCTGAAATTGCTGAAATGAATATTACATGGCTGAAACTGCTGGAATTCAATTAGCATGGCTGAAACTGATGGAATTCAACTCTGCATGAAACTGCACATTTACGCTTCCATGATAAATTCTGCATAAATGATGGCCGGCAGTATTGGTGGACATTTGTTGGCGGAACAGCTGACTGCATAGGTAGGGACTGGCTTGATGGTTGACATGCATGATGGTCATTTGGCGGTGTGGATGGAGAGGTCGGGCGGGCAAAGATGGTTGGAAACCCCGTTGGCAGCGCGGAAGAGTTTTTGGTTGGGAATTGGTTAGCAGCATTGATGGCTACAAGACTGAAAATTGGCTAGGGGTGTGACTGACTTCGATAGTTGACCGACGGTTGACTTTGACTGTCGAACTTGACCGGGCATTGACTTTAATACTCCCTCCGTTCCGATTTACTTGACGTTGTAGAGTTTTTCACGGAGATTAAGAAATATCAGAGAGAGTAAAATATTTCCAATAATACCCATATTAATTCCTACTTAAAGAGTTAAATAGCCTAGTTTTGTGTTACTAGATTCTAGGAAAGTTATCAATCCCGTAACAATTTACTTGGGATGTACTACCAAATATTCCAAGATTGAGTATATATCCTGCATGGGGGTATATTTAAAAATGAAAGTAATTTTTTGTATTGATTACGATGAGTATTAATTCTCTGGTGTGATTCCAAAGCAGGGGTAAATTAGTGAGAATTGGAGAAAAATACTAAAACTATCATCTAATTTAGAACACAAAAAAAAACCCTAAAAAAGCAAGTAAATTGGAACGGAGGGAGTAGTTGACTGACTTTGACCATTGACCTTGACCCGGAGTTGACTTTGATAGTTGACCGACTTTGACCATTAACCGGTCTGTGCAGACTGGTGGGCTTCCTTGGTTGACTGGTTAGTGGCTTGGATGAGGACCAAAAGATGATTCAAGTATCAATTTGGCCCATTAAGTGGTATTTTTACTTATGGTACAAACAATATTCTATTAGAAATAACACTACAAGACTCTTGAAACTGACGTGTACATCATATGTATGTGATTGCATAAGATTTTCTTTTTCGTCTCTTGCTAATCAAAATAAGCTTAATAAAATTACAAAAATGAACGGTCAAGACTTCTTACAATGATTCAGAATTTATAAGTGGTTAATATTGTGGTTTACATACTTTAAAAGGAGGCTTACATCCGTTGTTAATCTTCACAAATCAAATTGGTAATATATAGCTAGCTACGTTAACTCTCATCTAAATCTCAACAATGGCAGTACCAGAAGCTCCTCTTTCTCTCATTGCTTTCTTCTTCTTATTTACCTTTGTTGCTTCTCAATCCATGTAAGTATAATCAACAGAGGCCCTGTATTTTTTTCTCGAGTCTATTAATTAGTATTATTGGCTATATTCAAACCTCCTCTGTCAACAACATGCAGGAATGCGGGTGTTTTAAAAACTATGGGAGCTCCAGGTGAGGCTTGTTTAATGGCTCTTGATATTCCAGGTCCGGCTAATTCTTGTGATGATCGTCTCAGGATTGCAGAAGCTTTAAATGTCAGGGAAGCTTTAAGAGGTATTCAGGATTTACACAAAAAATTTCTTCAAGTTCTTACACCTAATCAGGAAAAATATTTTCAAAATCTAGAGGATCTTGTGGGTTCTAAACACTACAACAAAAACATACATGGATCATTTTTAGAAAGTGTGATCTAAGTACTGGTTGTCTATGATCTTTGTCAGTATAATCTAAAGGATGATCTATAGATAACAACTCTCCTGCAATGAAAAGTGTGATCTTACCCTATGCAAAGAACATAAAGTTTTGAAAAGTTGAAATCTAAACACAAGGTTTTAAAAGACAATGTTCTAAAAGTTGTGATCTTTCCTCTAAGTTTTCAATCCGAATTTACATGACCTATTCATGTTTAAGAATGCAGGAATTTAATGTTGTACATACACATGAGGGTCATTCTTCCTAGCCAAGAAAGGGAGATGGATGTATCACAAATGATAGTTTATTTTTTATTTATTTTATGAGCTAGAGAGGTGAATTAAACGACGTCAATAATCAACTTGATTGACTATGTCCTCCTAATGTATCTTAAGCAAATTGACAAGATTTTAAATGGAAAATTTTTTATTTCAGTGAAAACCTTATGGTGAAAAATAGACTTGGGTTTGTAACTAATTTATGACTAGGTAAAGTGCTTACCGCCTTGCCTATTGGTTTGGAGTTATTTTCTTGGTAGTTTTGTAGTAGAAAAATGGTAATGTTGCTGGTGGCATTGCCTAGGATTAATTCCACTACCAGCATTATCAAATAACGGGATATATTGAATTACGGGAAAGAAGGAAATAATGGAGTCAAGTTAGGTGCGACTAACTTAAGTGTACCAAGGATGTCTCTTAGTTTCAATCATTAGATTAGATAACAGATTCAGTCGTAGTAACTTTCAATTGATTGCAATCATTAATTAATGATACTTAATAAATTGCATTACTACTTTGGAGAAAGAATATAAAGAATGGATAAGTACAACTCCTCAAAGAGTACAAAGAGAACAATTCCAGACGCATACTAAGAAAGACCTGGTAAAAAAAAAGAAAATATGCCCCTATTGAAAACGACAATGACATGCCAACGTTGATCGAACTGGATGAACATAAGGATGAAATGGACAAGATTATTGAGAGGGATCCTGACATCCCGCTGTTAGTTGAGATAGATGAAGAAGCCAATGAAGTGTTTAGTTATTAATAGAGGTTATAGATAGCATGATGCTTTTGAATAGAGATTATAGATAGCATGATTGCTTTTGAAACATATTATTATTCGTCGTCAGTATATTGTTTAAATTTTTTTAAACCAAAAACTAATCTCAACAATTTTAAACTAATTTGATGTAAATCTTATAATTAACGGTGCTACCATGTCATTCTTTCTTGGGGACCAGTACTCATCTTAGAAAGGTTTATTAATTAGCTTAAGTAATAGTTCAAACACCACCAACAAACATGTTTGCTGACAAGGTGCACGCAGAACTGGATTCAGCATAATATTGTTACATTGATCAGATTCTAAATCTCGATATAAATAAAGCTATCTCTGCAATAACACGGCATGCACACTTCTTTTTATGTTCTTTTGAAAATTGCATGTGACATATTTATGTTCCAAAACTTTTACAGATAAAATCATTGGATGGGATGATTTGTTAATTTAAAAAAGGCAGGACAAAAAAAAAAGATGTAGTAATTATGTTCAATTCCAAATAATTATAAGCATACAAAAGTTAATTATTTAAATCCAAAATGAATGGAGTGAACTTTTTTTAATTATTTTAATATCTTCCCATAAAATTAATACATGAGTTTAAATTTATCATACCAAATTTAAATCATTGAATACCTAAACGGTATCAAGGTTCCTTATCCCTTAAGAAAAAAAAAAAATCATAAACTATTCAAAACAATCTAATTCATTTGACCACGGGCGCGGGGTTATAGCTGATCCCATCATCCGGTGAGTAGCACGGGTTACATACTAGTTTGTTTTAATGATTCTGAGATAATGGATTTTCGGGTATCTCAGAATCATTAATTACTTCCCCTTAATAACTTGAAGAAAACAAGCCAAAATAGGAACAAAATTACACAATTGAAATAAAAAGCAAAGAATCCGAAAACACTGTACTTGTTCAATAAGGTTTTTAATATCGCATCACGACAATGGGGACTGTCATCCCAACTAGGTTGGCACCACAGCCACCACCAAATCATTCTCTGAGGAAACAAAATACATTATTACTTGTCAAAACAAATAAAAAATTGAAATCTAGAGTCTCATTGTTCTTCAACTTCACTCAAAAATGAGTTACCCACAACCTCCTCCTGATGCACGTCTTTAATATTTGACATTGCAGACTTGCAGTGACTAGACCAGTACATATCTTTACATTCTTCTCAAGTATCATCCCAATTTGAATCCTGTAAAAATCACAACATTATCAGACTTTTCGTAAAACGGAATAAAAGAGAATAAATATACATTCCGGAGAATAAAGACAGAGAATAAAAAGTGAGAATGAGAAGGTGCACCTTTACCCATCCAAATACTGAGAGATTTAATCTCTTCCGTCCATTCCATTCCCTTGTGGGGATCTTTTGCGGGAGCTACATTCGGTAGGTGTAGCACTCCCCTTTTTGGTGTCGGTGGACAATTGGGTGGGTAATCAACAGATGGTCCCTTTCCAAATTTTGGCAATCCCATAATTGTAATTCCTTGAAAGAAGAATTACATAATTGTAAATTGGGTACAGATGTTAACTTACCGCACTCATGGATATCTACATGCTCAAGGCTGGGGAAGTAATCATCAGGTGGCGGAGGTGCAGACCATTCTTCTAATTTTTCCAAGTTCCTGATGTACAACCAAGTTAACGAAGGGAAAAATGTTCTTATTGCTGTGGCAGAACCTTTGCTTTCTTCTTCTACTTCTTTTTCTTGCCGGTAGTAAAATTCCTTACCTAAACACTTGATTGAATTCATATTTTCTATCCGAAGACACGGGAGTTGACCCATCCCCACTAATTTTGTACAACTCTTACAGTCTACAAGTTGTAATACTCCCTCCGTTCCAATTTACTTGACCTTCTGAAGGATTTTTTTGTTTCAAAATAGATGACAGTTTAACTATTTTCCCTCAAATATCACTGATTTAGCCACCTTTGGAATCACCCTAATATTAATTCTCTTTGGAATCACACAAGAATATTAACTCTCATCGTAACTAACAGATCCATAATTAGACCATGGAGGATATAACTCTATCTAGGTTACTTCTCTACTTACCGTATCTTCATCTTCTCCTTCAACAACAACAAAAAAAAAAATCTCTTCATCTTCTTCTCTTCAAACAACATGGATGATTTATTTTTTTTTACTAGGTTAAACAGCATGGATGAGGATATGCTAGAATATCTAGTGTCTTTGGCTTATACTTTTATAATCTATTTTCATGTTACTCCATATGGTCGAACAACAAGAAGAGTAAGTGGAGAGATTGATGTGAATTCGCCGCCCACGGAAGATGGTTTTGAAAGTATGGCTCAGGCTCGTCAACAAGTTACTGCTCAGATGTTGACAATATATTTACCTATTTTTTTTTGATTAAGAAGCACCTAAGTATACTCCATGTTAAGAAATCTGTGTAAGAAACCTTCGGGTCAGATGTTTTTTCAATGAAATTTTTGGCTTAAGAAATCTTACTTGTCTTCTGTTTCTCTTTGCATACACGAAAGTGCTTGGGGTATTCTTGTTAGGGCTAATCCTAAAACTGCTTAGGGTACGTATTGTTGTTACTACTACTGTTTGATGGATGTATATATAGAAATTGTGTAATGCTTATCTCTGCTTAGCATATTCTTTAAACCCCATTCATCTTCGTTTTCTCTTTTTGGCAGGCTATCTAAACTCTTCGTCAAGCAGTAACAGTTTAGATAGCAAGGCGATTCACAATAGATTTTAGCAGATGAATGGAAAAGAGAACACCGGCCCCGGAGATCTGCACTGGATACAACAAGAGGTACGTAGAAAGTATGCAACCTACTCGACTGATAAGGAAAACTGCAACCCATGCTCTATCCAGTCTATCAATGGAAAAGAGAACACCGCCAGCCCAGGCTGCTTTGGATACAACAAGAGCTACGTAAAAGGTTGGGACAAACGGTAGTGTAACGAGTTCGGGGTCAAGGACAAAGATGTATCGATACTTGCAAAAAAATTCCTTTTGTACACTATCTAGATACAGATATACTGTAAATGAAACTCATTCTTTTCTTCTTTTTTTGTTTCCTTTTTTTTTTTTTTTTTTCCTGCCAGAACAACAACAATGTATTCTAGTTGCATTTTTGTGGACAAGAGTACCAAAGAAGATCACTAACCATAGAAGTAATTATAGACAACGTGCACAAAATAGATGATCATATGAAAAACATTGTTCTGAGAATTGATTACAATACTTCCGGACTCGATTACATTTACTGCAACTTAATGAAAACAAACACTAAGCATCTAAATGGACTTCGACCATACTAAAAGCAAGAAAAGTACTCCGTTAACTCTAAATGGAGTAACACTGAACAGCACCAAGAAGTGAAATCCGGTAACTCTGACACACACCAAGTACTGAAATCCAGCAACTCCAACACACACACTAAGCATCAAAATAAAATTAAACCTTAAAGCAAGAGAAATAACTCGACACACATCTGCACTCATCCTAACCTGACAAAGACACTTGAACCCATCATGTTGCATTTCGATTTTTGATCGAGGATACTAAACTTGAACCCCACCCTATTTCGTTCAAGTGTGGGCCGGAATCGGCATCTGTTACGTTCCCACCAATACATCATGAAGCAAAGCAATATCCACTTCAATTCGCATAGGAAGATTACCTTCACGCTCTAACTTTTCCTTCCCGATGTGAGGCAAACCATAACGAATTTCTCCACGAGCTTTCATAACCTCCAGCATGCATAATTGGTGGGTCAAAAAGACCCATTGATAATGCGTGGTTCCATATCGTTGTAAGCCATTTCTCAACAATAAGCTCATCAATGTTATTCAAAATTTGACGATGTTGTATAGTCCGAATTGAATTAAAGTAGCCAAGGTCCAAAGTATTCATATCACGGACTACTTGGAGGCTGACATATCGATTGAATATCGAACCTGGTCGATTGATGTTGCTTTCTTAAATTCTTCGTCATCATTGAAATATGAGGCTTTGCGTTATCTTCTGAATATAGATGGTACGTGTATTCCCGATGAGCCATTTTACTTACGCAATTGCGGTAGGACTTTGTTGATTAAAAAATCCGGTGAAACCTTTCTATCATCACCGGATCAATCGGTTTGGTTTCAAGAGTACCCGACTTTCTATTCTTACGCTTCTTGCTGCCGGTACTTTTTTACCATTGGCCATATACCAATTTTTCCATCAAAATTAGATTCCCCAAGGAATCATATTGAAGCGCAAGCTGCATTTGTAAACATAATCTTAGGAATAAATCTCTTGCTTTGACACTCACGGTGAGGTTTGGGTTCATCGGGAAGAAGATAATATCTACGTGAGACTTTTGTCATGTTAAACCACTTTTCGTCAATATGTACTTAATCGAACATATCCTTAAACATTGGTTTAGAATCGAATGTACTTGTATCAAGCATGTCAATACAGATGGTTACCCTTTTGATTTTGCCATCGATTGTCAAACTTGGCCTTATTGCACTTGAGTGTGGCTTGACCTGACCTTCTTGTATCCTCCGAATAATGTTGTTGTTGACATATCAATAGATGCCGCAAATGTGCGCATATCTGTGCGGCAATGGTATGGAACTGACCGTACCTTTTCTTTATCGATTTCCACACGTTTTAGACCGACTCTTGTTGGCTTCCTTGAAGATACATCAACATGCATGTTTGAGTTTTGATTTTGTTTTGATCGTCTCCAAATGCGAAAACGGTTGAAACAGATGTCTTAAACATTCGGCAACTCTTGGTATGGATCCTTTTTAACTCTTCCATTGTTCTTTGTGACTCGACAAATAATGGTAGATAGATAAACGTTCCTCATTTTTGAGTTCTCTTGTTGTTCTCGGTATTGGATTATTAAGAACTATGTTGTCTTCAATAGGTCTTGCCTCTTCATCACTAGGATTGATGTCTTCATCGTTGGAGTGCTTTGCCTCTTCATCACTAGGAAAGATGTCTTCATCGAGTGGAGTCTTGCCTCTTCATCACTAGAATTGGTTTGGCTGGTTTCTTCACCCATCGGTTGATGAAGAAAAATAAGCTTGAGTATGTTCCATGGAAGTATCCATTAATGGAAAGAGGGGGAAAATGAACGAGATGGAATTGGAAGAGATAAAAGAGAATTGGGGTTTTATAGAATCATGAGTTAATGAATTGAAAAGAATACGAGGGAAATTATTTGGGTTAAATTTTTAAATTTTGATTGAGTATTCGAATTGAAAATTTAGGCAAACGTATGGAGGGAATTTTTACGTGTGGAACTTTAAGAGACGTTTTTACTTGAACTTGTGCAATTCTACAAATTGGATTTGGAGGAATATTTGGTCCAATCGAATCCTAAGAGGGAATATTTGGTCCAATCGAATCCTAAAGAGAATATTTGGTCCAATCGGAATTCTTGGAGGAATATTTTCACTTATCTCGAGTAATTATAGAATTGGAGGGAGTATTTGGTTTGGTTAAATCAAATCTGTAGATTTGGATAGAATATTTGGTAGTGCATCCCAAGAAGTTATTACGGGATTGATGACTTACACCATTATTTAGAAACTAAAAACTAGATTATTTATATCTTCAAGAAGGAATAAATATGGGTAAAATTGGAAAGATTTTACTCTCTCTGTTCCTTCTTAATCTCCGTAAAAAACCCTAGAAGGTCAAGTAAATTGGAACGGAGGGAGTATCACTAACTTAGGAAGACAAGAAGATGATCCCATCCACTTTGGAAGCTTTAATCCTTGAAAACCCTCGATCCTCAATTCCTCCAAATTAGGTTGAGGTTGGAGACCTTCCAGCACCATAAAATAATTGTTAGTTGTCCATTCTGTTTCTTTTTGGAAAGTCTTCCATTTTAATCCCAAAGTTCGAATGTTTTGCTTGTTTTTCAATTTTGCTTTTTTTTCCTCTATTTTACCACCTCTCACATTCTCTAGATTTACTATCCTTAACGATCGAAGGGAGTTGCTTAGATCTGCTATTTTTTGGATATTGGAGACATCTTCTTATTTATTCACGATAAAAGGTTGTAATACTTCCAAGCGAGTTAGCTTTTCAATACATCTGGGCATTCTTGAATTTTGTGTCACTCCTCAGTATTCCAGCCGTCTCAATTCCACCCAATTCTGAATGTGTTTTGGAAGCCTACAATTTCCCCCAAAGTCCACTCTCTCTAATTCACAGATGTTGCTAGTCAAAGACTCTGGCAATCGCGTTATTTTAGTACCAAACAACTCAAGTGACCTTAGTTGTGTCAGAGCTCCAATGTTACGAGGCAGTGATTTTAATTGGGAACAAAAACTGAAGTCAAACTCCGTTAAATTATAGAGGAGAGAGATTGAATCGGGTAACTCTGAAATTTTTGTATTAAAAATACGAAGGGACGATCGACTCTGGAGATGCCCAATATTTGTGGGCAAGACAGTAATACCCCAACAATCATTGATATATAAAGTCTTCAAGCTGGATAGCATCGTAAGGGAATCAGGTAAAACTGTAGCATCTGAAGAAGAGAGATTTAGATGTCGTAAATTAATCAAAAGAGCTAATTCCCTTGAGAATGTTTTGAACATTTTTGGATTGATAAAGGCAGAGAGTTTGCAGATTGTAGAGTTGATTAATGGACACCACGTGAACATCTTCAAGATTAGACCAACTAAGGTCAAGGTACCTCATATGTTTGAACTTGAAAGCGGAAGAAGGTATAGTTATCAGACTTTTATCAGCAACAACTAGCTGATGTGTTACACGAAGACGCTTGTTACTCAGTGAACTCGGGAAAAAAAAAACCATTTCCTTGGGAAAGAATTGTCCGCACTTTTGTTGCATTTTTTAAAACATCAAATTCTTCTTGTGGTTTCCATTCCATGATTAACCGTAGGCGACGAATTTGAGACACATCATTTTTCGTATCACTTGTCTTCAGAATCGTGACTTCATGACTTCCAACGACGCTCAATGCAAGATCATGTACAAGATCATGCATTTTGAACCATAAAATGTCACCTGAGTGGACATTCCTTTCTACATCTTGAAAGAAAGACCTAGACAACAAACTAAGGAAGTAATCGTTACCAATATCTTCTAATGAGTTTTGATTTCCTCCATTAGATGGATGAACGAACCCTTCAGCCATCCACAATCTAATCAATGTTTCTCTATCATATCTCCAATCTTTGGGAAATAAACCACAGTACGAGAAACATTGTTTCAAATGGGATGGTAAAGTATCGTAACTCAATTTCAATATCGGTATGATTCCTCCACTATGAGTCCCTAGAGTTTCTAGGCTTCGGTTGTCTCTGATTGGCAACCACTGCCTCTCATCGCTCTGTGAGTGCATAATACAACCAAACAAGTTTGCAGCAAGCGGCAAACCTCCACATTTCTTTGCTATTTGCTCTCCTATGATTTTCATATGTGTAGTCTCAGACGCCCCACCAGGAGAAAAAGCTATCTTCTTGATAATAGACCAACACTCGGCTTCAGATAATACATTTAGATTATAAGGAGGGATTAAACCTTGCACCACTGATGCAACTTTTTGACTGCGTGTGGTGATTAAAATTTTGCTGCCAACAGAGCCGCAGCAGTCTAGGACACTCTTAAGTTTATTCCACTCTATGGGATCTTCATTCCATAAGTCATCTAGAACTAGCAAATATTTTTTCCCTTTTAAGTTTTCTCTAACTTTTTGTACTAATACATCATTATTTGAGAAATCTTGGCATTCAGAACCAGTAGCTGACTCCATAATGTTTCTTAAGAT
Organism: Papaver armeniacum; assembly: GCA_023531295.1. Classification (NCBI taxonomy): domain Eukaryota; kingdom Viridiplantae; phylum Streptophyta; class Magnoliopsida; order Ranunculales; family Papaveraceae; genus Papaver; species Papaver armeniacum. Next base: position 52,694 of record JAJJWW010016962.1, on the reverse strand, counting down.
TTTAAACACATCGAAGTCATCCGAAATACACACCCACATTTTCTTGTCGAAGTATCTTTCTACTGATCTATCATTGTAGATGGATTGTGCTAGGCTGGTCTTTCCAAGTCCCCCCATACCAACTATGGATATGACGGAGACATTTTCTAGTTGATTAGAATTTAAAGAAAATGATCGTGAAGACATTGACGATGACAATATGCTCGTTGTCGTTAACATCTTTGCTATCTTTGATTTATCTTCTTTTCTCCCTACAAAATTTGAAGCATCTCCAAAGAGTGAAATAGTTTGCCGCTTATTATGTTGCTCGTATCCACCACTGCTAGTACTAATAATAGTTTGAAACTGAAATCTTTGCATATCAGTTGCTATTTGCTTTAACTGTTTATTGATACCTTTGATTTTATGAGCCATTTTTAAGCGAAAAGCAACTTGATTGGAGGATGAGAAGAAGTCTTTTACCTGCCTGTTCTTATCAGATGGACGCATAGATTCGTAAGAAATTCCGTCCAGAACATCATCAGCATCGTAAGAAACTTCCTTGAGTCCTTTTAACAAAAGTAAAACCGCAGCATCGTTCATCTGCTTCCTTTCTGCATCGGATGTTACAGCCGCAATAAGCTCCAATGTTTGTTTAAGCCTTTTCAGCTCATCCTTGACACCCCAAACCAGACTAATCTCACTGCCAATTACAGTAATCAACTTTATATGACTTAGCAAATGAAGAAAAGATATATAATCTACTTTTACAAACTTCTACCTTGAGTAGGGAGTGATATAAGAGACTGTAATACGTAAATATGTAAATGACAGAGTATTTACGTGGTTCCGCTATGCCTAACTGTACGGGGTATTGAGTTCGGTTTTTAAGTATGATTTAATGTATGTTACAAAAATGATTCAGTCAAGTAAAGATAAATGATGGATTAGACGGACCCTAAAGAACTATCTTTGTTGAAACTAACATGTATTCGTTCTGTTCATTGGGTTCTTTAGGTACTTGAATTTATGGTTTTACCATAGTTGTGAATGCAACACTCCACCTAACATATGCAAAACCCCAAAGATAAACTCCATTGACAAGCACGCCCTTTTGACTCGGTATTGCTTTGATATTTTCTTTCTGAGATAATGAAGAAATTTTATTATTTTCTTTCATCATTTCAATTAAGGTTTTTCTTAAATAAAGCCCATGCCTCTATTAACCATAACCCACACAAAAAAAGAACCCTAATTTGGGGCATACAAAAAAATTTGGGGGCATACGAGATATTATGGCACGCAATGCAAAATTATAAGGGCTGCCATAATGATGCTTAAGTTACTATAATGCCCCTGCCTAGTTTAAATTACATTACTACCCTTCCACTTAATTAAATTCTAATCCTAAAACTCTCCCACTAATTAACCCATCCCCTAATTAACTAACCACCCACTAATTAACTCACTAACCGTTACTAATTAACCCTTCTCTCACACTCTTCTTCTCCAAAAACACAAACAAAATTCTTTGTTCGATTAAGTTCTCGGTTAAACAAATTAATGACACCTCGTGTTAAGCGATGCCCTAGAAATATGGTGCTTAGAATCCTGGTGTTGCTTACCGTAGCATCTCAATCTAGGGTTTTTGGAAAAGATGGTGATGAAGAGGATAGTGGATTGATTAGTGTTGGAGAGCGAGAAATAGAGCCTGATTCTTTAAAATTGCACATAGAAAGGTATTTCCCACAAACTCATTGCTTGGTTTTTCGTATTTCGTTGATTTCTGACATGTAATCGATGATTCCTCTGGGTTTTTGGAAGTTCCAGGTAGTGTTCGGTGAAATTTAGCAGTAGAACTTTTTTTTTTTTTTTTTGACGAAGAACGATTTGCTTATGTTTTGAAAATCGATTGCGCTAGAACCTTTGTGTTCGGATTATAATATTTTTGTATGATAATGCGCATGAACTGTTGGGCACATTGTTCGGCTCATTTTGATAAGTATCGAATGTGCCGAACTTTACTCTGTGTATGGCCAATAGTTTCCTATAAACTTGTCCATTTATAGGTGACTTATCACATTGTTTAGTAGAGTCGTATTTATTTAGTTTGGAAAATTAATTAAGGTGTATCATTTGTTTTAGCACCCATCCGGGAAAATTCAAAGAGAAGCTTAAAAGGAGAACAATGGAAGTGACTCCTTCTAATTCAAGAACTCCCAAACCTCGAGGTGGTGGCACCAAAAACTTGCATGCAGGGAAAAGGCGAAATGACACGGGTGGATGTTTGCCTATAGAACAAGAGGTTGATAATGATGAAAATAAGGGTGTAGTATGAGGTGATGATGAAGATGGTGGTGGAGGGGGAGGACGGGATGATGAATATGGTGGTGATCGCGAACCTCTAACTTGATTTTTCTTCTCAAAATTGATGCATGTCGCTTTAGACCTTTGGATGTATTTTTTATGATGTGGAAGATATTATGAATGATAAAATGTGGTGTAAATAGATGATAAAGATTGAAAGATCTCTTCTTAAGGATTTTCTTATATTGAGCTCTCAAAGTTAGGCTTTAGAATCCTTCCGAAACCGTTTCTCCTTGAGATATAAGTCAATTTTGGCCCCATCACAGTGTCAGGTTCGGCTAATACCTTGCCAACCTTTCCCGGCCGAACCTGACAAATGAAATTTACCCCAGGTGGTTGTCAGGTTCGGCTGACTCGATTAGATTACTTTTAAGCCGAACTTATCTCTGTAAACACTTCGAAAATCTTGCTTTGTAGGCTCCAGGTTCGGCTAACTCGTGATGATGAGTTATCATCCGAACTTATCTCTGTACTCTCAAGTTTTTAGATTTTATTTTGGCCATAACTTCTTCGTCCGATGTCAGAATGGCCTCTTTCTTTTTGCGTTGTTTTCATCTTTTCATTCTCTTGAAGATGAAGATAACATATCATTGATTTGAGTGAGTTTAATTTGGACGTTGATGTTCTCCATTAGTAGACTTCACTATCGTTTGGGGTTAGGTTCGGCTCATTCGCAATACTATTTGAAAGCCGATCTTTGAAGTTCGGCTCATTAGCACATCCACGTTAAAAAAAAAAAAAAAAGGAACCATGGAATTTATTTGGTGTGAAAATAATTCTATGACAATTCGGCTTATAAAGAATTCAATCGTACAAACCGAAATGTTCTTATTTATCAAGGTTCGGCATACAAATTATCTTAGAACCTAACTCTCGTTGCTTGCTAGAATTACATACAAAAATCAAAACTTTTGGTGAATTCAAGCTACAAAACAGAACATTAAACAACGTATACAACCATACCTATGTATTATTAGCATTGGGTTCCTCATCCATGTACTCATCTTCGGGATTTGGCTCCAAAAAGTCATCATCTTAAGCTTGAGAAAAAATTTTAGTTTGACATTGAGTTTGGGTAAAATCATTTTCATAATCCAACAAATAAGCCATCTCCGGATCTCCATCGTAATTGATATGTTAGCTTTACGTGATGAAGATTCACCTTCCTCAGTCGAATTTGTATCACACATCTCTCAATAATCACAAAGATCACAAAGAAAGAAAAAAAAAAATTTCCTCCTCTCCTTCTTCTTTCCTCCTTCTTCTTTGTCTAAAATAAGTCACTAATTATCTTTAAAAACATAATTATTATCCTAAATTAACACTAAACTAACTACAATCATAAACAACTAATTAATCAAATTAACACTAATTTAACACTAATCTCAGAAGGGTATTTTCGCATTTTTGAAAAGAGGGGGATAAGGGCCACCCTAAAAATACTATTAGCACCTTTTTTTTTTCTTATTCCATATGCCCCCAAATTTTTTTGTATGCCCCAAATTAGGGTTCCAAAAAAAACTCTATTTATTAACTATAGCCCAATTGATAACCCAAATATTTCAACCGAGTTCATAGGAATTTGTTCGTTGAGTCGAGACCAAATAGAACCGGTTTCAATCTTTCTATTGAGTCGAATCATCATCTCCAATTGATTTTAAAATTATTTTGTTGATCGTATATAAGCAAAAACCCTAACTTAAACCCTTCTTCCTCCCCCGATGCCATAACCCTAACTTCTTTTCCCCTTCTTCCTCCTTCGATGCCATAATTCTACTCCCTCCGTTATTTTTTAATAGGCTGATTTGGTTTTTAGAAAAAATTAAGAAAATTAAGAAAACTAATCATTGAAAGTGGTCCTCATGACACTTGTGAATAAAAGAAGTGAATTTAAATGGTCCCCATGATACTTGTCAGCAAAAGAAGTAAAGTGAAATGGTCCACATGACACTTGTCATCAAAATAAGTTAAGAGAAAAGTAGTCCCTAAAAACTAAAGTAACATTTGACTTTCCCAATTAGGAAACTAGCCTATTTTTTTGAAATATTTATTTATAGAAACTAGCCTATTAAAAAGTAACAGAGGGAGTATTTCTTTTTTCTGAAGCAACATAAGTGTAACCATGACCACTGCCTGTAGTCGTAGTTAAATAAAAGTACAATAACTTCTTGGCTGATCCCTAGTTAGTAAGTTCGCGAATCATTCGCGAATGATTCGCGAATTTTTCCGTATCGCGAATTTTACCATTTTATTCGCGTACGTTTGCAACTCCGAACCCAAGTCGCGTATTATGTGGTATTCCCGGATTATTCGGGAATCGTTCACGAATTTTACGTATCGCGAATCCCGAATGATACGCCCGCTTAATTCGCCATAAATTCTTTAGCTTTTACGTTTTTAAAGGCCCCACTTTTTGGGGTTTACTGCCTCCCGGGCATACACGACCCAATATTAGACGTTGTTCTAATTTTTATGAAATAAAAATGACTGAAAAAATTTGAAGGTGAAGGTGAGAGAGATCTCAAACTCACTTTGATCAAGCATCTAAACCACTATACTACGTCCTCTTGGATGACTAATGTTGTATATATTATTAATATCATCATGTTAATTTTATTTTTTATTTAAATAACTCACACATATGCATAAAAATTGGTCTATGACCTTATAAATATAAATTATTTAGTATATATAGATCTTGAATTTTGGAGCGAACTCACATTTATAAATCGAATTATACACGTATGTATGCCGTTCCGAATTACCGGCGAATCACGTCCCGTTGACCGAATCTTGAATCAATCTTGGGCCGAATACGAATTTTTAGAAAACCGTATAATACTCAAATGCGTTTGCCGTTAAAATGCGTTTTCCGAATTCCGAATTGCTAACTAGGGGCTGATCATGAACCTCACCATATTAAGCAGAGACCCTTGTTAAAAAAATGTTAGAAACTACACAAATAATTAAATAAATAGTACTCGTCTATAACTATATGATATTTGAATGTTGGTTTATATTGTGGCTAGCAACGTTTGAATGGTTGATACTGTATCCAACATTTGGGTCTGCTAGATCATCAGTACACAAGGCATGACTTACATTGCAGATGTTAACAAAAAACACCCATATATATAAGTCATGACAACATGTCGATCGTTAGTTACTTAAAAGGAAATTTTCATCATCTAGTGGGTTCGAATATCTCTCTCTCTTTTTGTTTTTTTTAGAATAATCTTGGCATCAACTTCCGCAGCACAAACAGGGTATGATTCAAGTTACCGATTCCAGGTCAGTGAAAGGATCCTCATCTCAAGAGGATTTTAAAGAATTTGATTGATAACTGGGAACAAAGACTTTTATTTTTTTTCTCGATACAAGATTTACTTGAAATTAGTACAGTGGCTGGTGTAGTTATTGTTGGAACAGTCGCCGATTTCACACCTGCATAACACGGATTAAACAAGTTATCGGCCGAGTCACGACCAGGTCGCTCTCTTTAAGACGTTTCGTGGCTCTGCCTTGAGTTTTGTGCAAGCAGTTCTTTCTTCGTCACAACGCCCCCAGGATAAAACTGCCGAGATAAAACTCTTTTTAATCTCTCACGCACACAATGAGAAATCGATCACTTTCACTCTTTCTAATCTTGCTCAGAAACTGGTCTCTTGATTCTCAAAGAAAAACAATAACATAAAAACTTGTATTTTCTCTGATCTCAAAACTGCTTTTTTATAATCTTGCCATTAAAACGAAATTAATGAGAATAAATTTGTTTTTAATTTCCACAAATAAAACAGTCAAAACGGTAACATAATTGTAACCAAATCAATGCTACTTAATCAAGTAATTAAGGCCAGTAAAAAACGTTTTGAAAATCTTTTCAAAAAAAAGAACAAAAATACTTTGCAAATTCAAGAGACCCCAAAGGCCCCGCTTACGGACTAATGATATATATATTATTTATGAGTCTTGTTAATAGGAGGGAAAGAATGGATTTGAGGAGGGAAAGAATGGATTCGATCCTGAGTAGGGCTGCACAAGACCCGCCCATCATAACCAAACCCGCCCGTACCCGCTAAAACCGTGGGTTTTTAATCCGAACCCGCCCGTTGCGGGTGCGGGGTTGGTTATGAAAATAAAAACCCGTTGTCTATGGGTGTGAGGCTGGTTTTTGCTAATACCGCCCAAACCCGCCCGAAAAACCCGTTAAATATACAACATTGATAAAACTAATCGAAGTCCTTGATCCTTGAGGATGCTAGGAGGAGAGACTTGAATATGATAAAAGAGACACGAGTCACTTATTGTTGGTCTGGAAATTTTTATTGTTTAAGTTTTAATCTGAATTCTAAAGTAGTCGTATTGTTTAAACTTTAAACTTGTTTTTATTGGAAGTACTTTGTTTAAGATTAACAATGAAGACTTATGTAGTTATGTTTATGGTTTGTTTTTTTAAGTTATCAAGAACTTAAGTAAGTAGTTTATTTAAACTTTAAAATATGTGTGTGAATGATTATTGATTATTGAATATAAAGCGGGTTTAAACCCAAACCCGCCCAACCCGTAGCGGGTGGGTAACAAAACCCGCCCGTTGTTCGTGGGTGCGAGGTTGGTTATGAAAATAAAAACCCGCAGTCTGTGGGTGCGAGATTGGTTTTAGCTAATACCCTCCCAAAACCGCCCATGTGCAGCCCTACCTAACCCTCCAGGCCAAAATGCTTAACCACTGGGCCAAGCTCGAATTATTGATATAAATGTACAAAAAAATTATTTTAAACCATATACCCCAACAGTTATCCCTATCCATAGATTGAAGATGATTTTTATCGGCTATTGAGTCCCCGATTATCGACTCACTATCTCACTCATTCAATGACTACTAACCTAGTTTGTAGGCTATGGAAAAGGTCAAACTTTAAATATTTAAGAGAAGCTCTCAATTAATTAGGTAGAACGACGTCATTGGGCCGATTGACCGGAGGGCCCGTAGGGAGGGAGTCCCTTTTATGGCCATTTTTTTGTCAAATGGACCTTAACACAAATTGCAAAAAGATTTAGAAAAATTTTTGTGTCAAGTTTAGATATGGTCCGTTGGATCACATAGCTCAAAAACAAGGAATTGATGTGAGCCCTTTATCTGATAAGGGAATTCTGTGTGAAAATTCGATATCGTTCGTTGGATTGAAACACGGATTTGATGGAAGCCGTTCATCTATAAAGGATTCGGTGCAATATATCAGAAATTACGAGGGTTTATACTAAGTTAACTTAAATTTGTATTTGTAAAGGATATGAAGTTAAAAAATATATATATAAAATTTCACTCAAAAAAATTCTATTTCTCTCGATTCTTCTTCCTTCGAAATAGGTTTAGAGTGTTCTTTGTGATGATTTGGGAAGATCTCGTTACTTGATATCTAGGATTTGAGAATCGGTTCTTTGAGAGATCGAAGAAGAAAGAAGAGCGATGAAGATGTTTTTACGAATGCTGTTGTAAAGAAGAAGTTGATGATTAAATTAGGAATTTTACAAAGTTAGGGTTCGAGAATAAATTGAGGATTTTCTCGATTTGGAGTTTGCTGTTGGAGTTTGATTAAACCTAACCTTCAATCTTCTTCAACTTCAGTCCAATCTCTGTTCACAAAGTTAATCATCGACGGAGGTCGAATTGATGTTTGAGATAACAAACATGTCAAATTGGGAGTTTTAATTTTCTTCCCCAGGTAAACTAATTGAACTTTTAATTTCAGTTCTTTGTTGGGGAATAATATGTTTAGATCATTACCTTCAGATTGGGTTTTATTAGATCCAGTCCGAATGCGATCACTTATACCTCTTTGAATTTTTATTTTGCAATCAGCTTGATTCACAGGGAGAAAAACTGCAGTTTGGTATTAATACGTAGGATAGATTCTTATTTGGATTCAAACGAAAAAAATAATCCGAAAGCTCCATTGTTCATATCACTAGGGATAGCTATGGCACTCTCAGTTCTACATTACTTTGGAATTTTTTAATTTTAGACTTAAGACATCTTTGCGGGTTTCAATTTTGATTGTTGAACTTTAGGGTAATCAAATGATCTGAGTCTCTGAGTCTGATTTTAGATTTGAATTTTTACTTGAAATAGTTGAGTGAATCCAGGGGAAAAAAAATGACAGTGTAATTTTTTATATGCAAAGTGCTCATATATCATAGCATCTACCGTATTTTTTATATGCAGTCTAATATTTGTACTTTCACAAGCGTATATAATGAAGTAGCACGCCAATCCATGAATTTTAACACAGTCTATAGTTGAGTGAATAGCTTCCCTGCACCTCTTAAGTATTCTAACACAGTCTCTATCGTTCCAATCATGAAGAATAAACGCAAGCCAAGCCATGAACATGAGAGTAACATGGGTTGGATGTCACCCCACTGCTTGGTGGATAACATGGGCTTGGATTTTTGGTTTAATGGATTCTACACAAGCTCTGCAGACTATAAATTTTAGCTAAGTTATGCTATTTTTTAGGTTTTTTTATACCATTATTATTACCAATTAGTTTGTTTTTTCATTGCACCTGAATTTGTTTGGTTTACGCTAGTTGATCTAGAAACCCAAATACTTGGCCTTTCTTGGTTATGCCTTCATAGCAGCAAGAAGATCCATGCGCTTCTTAAAAAACAACATGAATGTACATAATTGTAGATATGTCTTTGTATATTTACTGCACCAACATGAATCATGTATAGGCATGTCAATGGAAACCCGTTAACCGTTAGCCGTAACCGATTTCCCGGTTGCCGTTACGTTTAGTTCCGTTATACCGTTATCCGTTACCCGTTACCGCTAATGTAGCGGTTAATTTTATCCGACGGTAACGGCAATGGAAGACCTATTTCCGTTAGCCTTAGTTCCGTTAACCGCTAACGTGTACCTATCACGTGTAACATTCTATACCTAGGCTATACTCGAATCGAATGAATCATTATCTTCTTCTTCTGTTCTTCAACTCCACCAAACCAGAGAAGAAAAACTCACCCCTCCTCAATCCCTCATCTCCTTCCTTTCTATTCAAGCAAGATCATCATCTTCATTCGATTAGAAAACTAGGGTTATCTTCTTCTTTTATTTTATTTGAGCTTAATTTCAATCCTAAAACTAAATTTTCAATTTAGGGTTTTTGAAAAATTGAAGTTAGGGTTTTCAATTCGTGAAATTAATCATGACCCAAAGTGGAGGAGCATCCAATTACGTTGGTTCATCAAAAAGAAGTCATCCCTCTCAATCACTTTCAGTTGCATCTCAATTACCTTCTGCATCTCAAGTTCAACAATCAGGAAATCAATCACCACCACCTACTGCGGTTGCAACAGAAGAAGCAGTAGACAAAATAGAAGTAGATGAAGATCCAATTAACGGTTAATTCCGGAAAATTAACCGTTAACCGATAAGTCCGACGTAACGGCAATGGAACTGATTTTACAATTCCGTCGGCAATTAGCGGATAACGGTTAACCGCTAATTTTAACGGCAACGGTAGCGGCAGAGCCATTATTTGTTTCGTTTAGTGCCGTTGACAGCCCTAATCATGTAATTGTTTTTGTCTTCCTTAATTAACTGAGTTACTGAAATATGATTTTGGGGAAAATGTACATAATTGTAGATATGATTTTGGGGAAAATGTACATGATTGTAGCTATAAGCTCTTCTAAGCATATGAAGCGCAGGTGTATTTAGTAAATTGACTATGAAAATGCATATATAGTATCAGGAGTGTGTAGATGGTTAATATGTTCTATGTTTCATGTATAGTTGTAGTAACCGATAAATGATACTAGCCTTGTACACTTGGGCATATTTTGCATTCTTACCGTGTTTACAACTAGGAGTTTTAACTAATTGAACATGAGAGTATTCTAACACAGTCTACGGTTGAGTGAATAGCTTCCCTGCACCTCTTAAGTATTCTAACACAGTCTCTATCGTTCCAATCATGAAAAATAAACTGCAAGCCAAGCCATGAACATGAGAGTAACATGGGTTGGATGTCACAGTTGCATGGTGGATAACATGGGCTTGGATTTTGGTTTAATGGATTCTACACAAGCTCTACAGACTATAAATTTTAGCTAAGTTATGCTATTTTTTAGGGTTTTTTGTACCATTATTATTACCAATTAGTCTGTTTTTTCAATGCACCTAAATTTTTTTGGTGTACGCTAGTTGATCTAGAAACCCAAATACTTGGCCTTTCTAGGTTATGCCTTCATAGCAGCAAGAAGATCCATGCGCTTCTTAAAAAACAACATGAATGCACATAATTGTAGATATGTCTTTGTATATTTACTACACCAACATGAATCATGCAACTGTTTTTGTCTTCCTTAATTAACTGAGTTACTGAAATATGATTTTGGGGAAAATGTACATAATTGTAGATATGATTTTGGGGAAAATGTACATGATTGTAGCTATGAGCTCTTCTGAGCATATGAAGCGCAGGTGTATTTAGTAAATTGACTATGAAAATGCATATATAGTATCAGGAGTGTGGAGATGGTTAATATGTTCTATGTTTCATGTATAGTTGTAGTAACCGATAAATGATACTAGCCTTGTACACTTGGGCATATTTTGCATTCTTACCGTGTTTACAACTAGGAGTTTTAACTAATTGAACATGAGAGTATTCTAACACAGTCTATAGTTGAGTGAATAGCTTCCCCCGCACCTCTTAAGTATTCTAACACAAGTCTCTATCGTTCCAATCATGAAAAATAAAGCGCAAGCCAAGCCATGAACATGAGAGTAACATGGGTTGGATGTCACAGATTGCATGGTGGATAACATGGGCTTGGATTTTGGTTTAATGGATTCTACACAAGCTTTGCAGACTATAAATTTTAGCTAAGTTATGCTATTTTTTAGGTTTTTTTTATACCATTATTATTACCAATTAGTCTGTTTTTTCATTGCACCTGAATTTGTTTGGTGTACGCTAGTTGATCTAGAAACCCAAATACTTGGCCTTTCTTGGTTATGCCTTCATATCAGCAAGAAGATCCATGCGCTTCTTGAAAAACAACATGAATGTACATAATTGTAGATATGTCTTTGTATATTTTTCTGCACCAACATGAATCATGCAACTGTTTTTGTCTTCCTTGATTAACCGAGTTACGAAATATGATTTTGGGTAAAATGTACATAATTATAGATATGATTTTGGAGAAAATGTACATGATTGTAGCTATGAGCTCTTCTAAGCATATGAAGCGCATGTGTATTTAGTAAATTGACTATGAAAATGCATATATAGTATCAGAAGTGTGTAGATGGTTAATATGTTCTATGTTTCATGTATACTTGTAGTAACCGATAAATGATACTAGCCTTGTACACTTGGAAATATTTTGCATTCTTATCGTGTTTACAACTAGGAGTTTTAACTAATTGAACATGAGAGTATTCTAACACAGTCTACAATTGAGTGAATAGCTTCCCTGCACCTCTTAAGTATTCTAACACAGTCTCTATCGTTCCAATCATGAAGAATAAAGCGCAATCCAAGCCATGAACATGAGAGTAACATGGGTTGGATGTCACAGTTGCTTGGTGGATAACATGGGCTTGGATTTTTGGTTTAATGGATTCTACACAAGCTCTGCAGACTATAAATTTTAGCTAAGTTATGCTATTTTTAAGGTTTTTTTTATACCATTATTATTACCAATTAGTCTGTTTTTTCAATGCACCTGAATTTTTTTGGTGTACGCTAGTTGATCTAGAAACCCAAATACTTGGCCTTTCTTGGTTATGCCTTCATAGCAGCAAGAAGATCCATGCGCTTCTTGAAAAACAACATGAATGTACATAATTGTAGATATGTCTTTGTATATTTACTGCACCAACATGAATCATGCAACTTGTTTTTGTCTTCCTTGATTAAGCTGAGTTCTTTTTGAAATATGATTTTGGGTAAAATGTACATAATTGTAGATATGATTTTGGGGAAAATGTACATGATTGTAGCTATGAGCTCTTCTAAGCATATGAAGCGCAGGTGTATTTAGTAAATTGACTATGAAAATGCATATATAGTATCAGAAGTGTGTAGATGGTTAATATGTTCTATGTTTCATGTATAGTTTTAATGCTAGATAAATGATACTAGCCTTGTACACTTGGGCATATTTTGCATTCTTACCGTGTTTACAACTAGGAGTTTTAACTAATTGAAAATGAGAGTATTCTAACACAACATACAGTTGAGTGAATAGCTTCCCGCACCTCTTAAGTATTCTAATAGTCTCTATCGTTCCAATCATGAAGAATAAAGCTAAGCCAAGCCATGAACATGAGAGTAACATGGGTTGGATGTCACGATTAGCTTGGTGGATAACATGGGCTTGGATTTTTGGTTTAATGGATTCTACACAAGGTCTGCAGACTATAAATTTTAGCTAAGTTATGCTATTTTTTTTAGGTTTTTTTTATACCATTATTATAACCAATTAGTCTGTCTTTTCATTGCACCTGAATTTGTTTGGTGTACGCTAGTTGATCTAGAAACCCAAATACTTGGCCTTTCTTGGTTATGCCTTCATAGCAGCAAGAAGATCCATGCGCTTCTTGAAAAACAACATGAATGTACATAATTGTAGATATGTCTTTGTATATTTATTGCACCAACATGAATCATGCAACTGTTTTTGTCTTCCTTGATTAACTGAGTTACTGAAATATGATTTTGGGTAAAATGTACATAATTGTAGATATGATTTTGGGGAAAATGTACATGATTGTAGCTATGATCTCTTCTAAGCATATGAAGCGCAATTGTATTTAGTAAATTGACTATGAAAATGCATATATAGTATCGGAAGTGTGTAAATGGTTAATATGTTCTATGTTTCATGTATAGTTGTAGTAACCGATAAATGATACTAGCCTTGTACACTTGGGCATATTTTGCATTCTTACCGTGTTTACAACTAGGAGTTTTAACTAATTGAAAATGAGAGTATTCTAACACAAACTACATTGAGTGAATAGCTTCCCGCACCTCTTAAGTATTCTAACAGTCTCTATCGTTCCAATCATGAAGAATAAAACGCAAGCCGTGAGTAACATGGGTTGGATGTCACGATTGCTTGGTGGATAACATGGGCTTGGATTTTTGGTTTAATGGATTCTACACAAGCTCTGCAGACTATAAATTTTAGCTAAGTTATGCTATTTTTTAGGTTTGTTTATACCATTATTATTACCAATTAGTCTGTTTTTTCATTGCACCTGAATTTGTTTGGTGTACGCTAGTTGATCTAGAAACCCAAATACTTGGCCTTTCTTGGTTATGCCTTCATAGCAGCAAGAAGATCCATGCGCTTCTTAAAAAACAACATGAATGTACATAATTGTAGATATGTTTTTGTATATTTACTGCACCAACATGAATCATGTAACTGTTTTTGTCTTCCTTAATTAACTGAGTTACTGAAATATGATTTTGGGGAAAATGTACATAATTGTAGATATGATTTTGGGGAAAATGTACATGATCGTAGCTATGAGCTCTTCTAAGCATTTGAAGCGCAGGTGTATTTAGTAAATTGACTATGAAAATGCATATATAGTATCAGGAGTGTGTAGATGGTTAATATGTTCTATGTTTCATGTATAGTTGTAGTAACCAATAAATGATACTAGCCTTGTACACTTGGGCATATTTTGCATTCTTACCGTGTTTACAACTAGGAGTTTTAACTAATTGAAAATGAGAGTATTCTAACACAGTCTACAGTTGAGTGAATAGCTTCCCTGCACCTCTTAAGTATTCTAACAGTCTCTATCGTTCCAATCATGAAGAATAAACTGCAAGCCAAGCCATGAACATGAGAGTAACATGGGTTGGATGTCACAGTTGCTTGGTGGATAACATGGGCTTGGATTTTTGGTTTAATGGATTCTACACAAGCTCTGCAGACTATAAATTTTAGCTAAGTTATGCTATTTTTTAGGTTTGTTTATACCATTATTATTACCAATTAGTCTGTTTTTTCATTGCACCTGAATTTGTTTGGTGTACGCTAGTTGATCTAGAAACCCAAATACTTGGCCTTTCTTGGTTATGCCTTCATAAATTGACTATGAAAATGCATATATAGTATCAGGAGTGTGTAGATGGTTAATATGTTCTATGTTTCATGTATAGTTGTAGTAACCAATAAATGATACTAGCCTTGTACACTTGGGCATATTTTGCACTCTTACCGTGTTTACAACTAGGAGTTTTAACTAATTGAACATGAGAGTATTCTAACACAGTCTACAGTTGAGTGAATAGCTTCCCTGCACCTCTTAAGTATTCTAACACAGTCTCTATCGTTCCAATCATGAAAAATAAACTGCAAGCCAAGCCATGAACATGAGAGTAACATGGGTTGGATGTCACAGTTGCATGGTGGATAACATGGGCTTGGATTTTTGGTTTAATGGATTCTACACAAGCTCTGCAGACTATAAATTTTAGCTAAGTTATGCTATTTTTTAGGTTTTATTTATACCATTATTATTACCAATTAGTCTGTTTTTTCATTGCACCTGAATTTGTTTGGTATACGCTAGTTGATCTAGAAACCCAAATACTTGGCCTTTCTTGGTTATGCCTTCATAGCAGCAAGAAGATCCATGCGCTTCTCGAAAAACAACATGAATGTACATAATTGTAGATATGTCTTTGTATATTTACTGCACCAACATGAATCATGCAACTGTTTTTGTCTTCCTTGATTAACTGAGTTACTGAAATATGATTTTGGGTAAAATGTACATAATTGTAGATATGATTTTGGAGAAAATGTACATGATTGTAGCTATGAGCTCTTCTAAGCATATGAAGCACATGTGTATTTAGTAAATTGACTATGAAAATGCATATATAGTATCAGAAGTGTGTAGATGGTTAATATGTTCTATGTTTCATGTATAGTTGTAGTAACCGATAAATGATACTAGCCTTGTACACTTGGGCATATTTTGCATTCTTACCGTGTTTACAACTAGGAGTTTTAACTAACTGCATTTTTGTCTTCTCTTCTTTTTTGGGCAGGTGTATCTCAGGGTGGAATTGAACATGTGAGTATTCTAACACAGTCTACAGTTGATTGAATAACTTCCCTGCACCTCTTAAGTATTCTAACACAGTCTCTATCATTCGTATCATGAAGAATAAACTGCAAGCCAAGCCATGAACATGAGATTAAGTCAAGGGTGTAAACACAACAATATATATAACTATTTGACTGCTATTGGTTGGCCTACCAGGAGATACATGCAACGGTTTTAGAAAAGTCGCAAGAACACCCTGGACTGATCTTTTTAGCTTTTTAGTAATAATGTTATAATTCTTATGCAGCAAACCATGACTGCAGTGCAGCTGGCTAGCAATGAACCGTGATTGACAAAGAATCCGTAGGCAAAACATGATGGAGGAGCCGAGGTCTACTGTACACGAGCATGATCGACAAAGAAGCGGTGTTCCGTTTTTCTTCGGTCGGCCCTCCCCACCGTGGTAACGGTGCTCTAGTTATTGTTGGCTTTATCCCTACATAAAAAATCAGGGAGACCATCAGAAATGCGGTGCTCTAGTTATTGTTGGCTTTATCCCTACATAAAAAATCAGGGAGACCATCAGAAATGCTTCAAGATTAAGTCTCATCAAAACATGTTAACATAGATCAAGAGCAACTGAAAGGTGATCAGGTCTCAGTTTCTCCTGCTACATGTTCGACCAAGTAAGTTCAGTAAATATCGAAAACACAACAATCTAGAGTCATAACCTGCCGGTATTACCTTCAAAAAGGGTGTCAAATTTTCTTGATCTGATGACATCTGAATGACCTCATGCATTCTGGAATGAAGTTCACTAGCACTAGAAAAACCCAGCGGAACAAACTTGACGCTCCACAGTATTCAGACGGCACCAAATGCCAGGAGCTAGGACCATGGGGTTCAGACGGCACCAAATGCCAGGGGCTAGGACCATGGGGTTCAGACAACACCAAATGCCAGGGACTAGGACCTCAGCTTTCAGACGCCACCAAATCCCACAGCCAGGACCATGACATTCAGAAGAAACCAAATACCATGAGTTGTCTGTAAAAAAAATCCAAAAATCAAAAGACGAAACAAAAAAAAAAACAATGAATAAGGAGCAAGCATATAACAATAACCAAGCCTTAGGTCCCAAACAAGTTGGCGAAGGCTTTGGGTCTCATTTCGTAGAAGATTGACTAGGGGCTTTACACTGGTTTGCCACAACCTTATCATGACCTTCACCCTGGCTTAGGACAGGCTGTGCAGCAAACATAAGTTGGGAAAAATTAAAATGATCAGGAAACAGGAAACATACAATGTTTCTTATGGTAGGCATGCTTACAAGACAAAGTGCTAGTCTTTGTCTCAGCTCCTTCTGATATCTTTAGTTTAGATCTACTTTCACTAATAAACCTTTTAAACGAAAAAAATACCATAATTAGAACCAATGACTACTCGATCAATCTCAACTGATAATGTAAAACATTTTGAAATACCTACTAAAAACAATTTGACACAGCAAGAAATAACACCTGTCTGCAATCGGTAAGTTTCATTGTGGCCTGAAAATGCCCAATGTAAACTGCTTTTCACTCACCACCCCCTTGATCCAGTGAAGCTGAAAACTATTGATCAACTTTGATATGAAAATAAATCAAATAAATTACCCTACTTCACTACTGCATATTAACTTGGTTAATTGATCAGCTCGGGGCTCTAATTTTCAAGAGAATGATGTAATGGAAAGAAGCTTGAACATTACTTGACAACTGACGCACTAAGTGTAACATAACTAAGACTTTCCAGAGCGAAATTACCATAAGATTCAGTAACTGGTCAGGTCCCAGTAAGCTTGACCATGTAAGCTCGACAAAAATCGAAACACAACAATCTAGATTTATGATCTAATGGTATTATTACCTTCAGAAACAATGTCAAGTTTTATTGGCCATGATGTTATCTGAATGTTCTCAAGCATTTGTCGATGAAGTTGACTAGCACTACTAAATCCAACAAAAACAACTTCACACTCCATAGTATTCAGACAACACCAAATACCACGGGCAAGGACCATGTGGTTCAGATGACACCAAATACCACGGGCAAGGACCATGGGGTTCAGACGACACCAAATACCACAGGGCTAGGACCATGGGGTTCAGACAGCACCAAACGCCACAGGCATGGCATTCAGACGTCACCAAATCCCACTGACTAAGACCGTGGCTTTCAGAAGTCACCAAATCCCACGGGCTAGGATCATGGCTTTCAGAAGTCACCAAAAACCAAGCGCTGCCTGTCAAAATAAAACCAAAGACAAGAAAAAAAAATAAAATTAGCTTATATGAGAGACTCTGATTTCACTAATACCATGTGCTTAGTTCACTTGTCGTCATTGCTGCTCCACCGCTAACTTATAGACTTCCATAAATTTTGCAGAGTCAATTTGTTGATGCTGCAGCTGCTGTTGTCCGACTTATCGTCAGAGACTATCTTTCGAACTGATTTAAGTCGAACAACTGGTGTTTCATTATTAGCTACCCATGACTCAGGAGATGACAAGATGTTTGGAAGAAAAAAAAAAAGATTCATTCACACATTTAATCGAACCCTTATAACAGTGAAATTAAAACTAAATACAAATCTTCTGTCGAACACTTCTCTCCCTATCTCTAAACCGTGAATTTGGTGATTTATGACAGAAAGTATTTAATTATGTAACAAGTGTGTGCACCGTACTATTATCTACATAAATGCCTGCACAGTGCAAACTTGACTATATATGCTAAGCCGTAACACTCACAGACCATTATCAGCTTGCCATAGTAAAGATGTATAATGGATATAATGGAAGAGCAGATTATGTATATGTGTCCTGCAAACTTAAAACAGTCGCAGCAGTTTACTACTAAGCTTCATGGGAGTCTTTCTTTAATAAGTAATCACTATACAATTATTACTAATAGTACTAAGTAGTTGGTTTAAATTCTCAAATACAAACAAAGATACACAAATTTCAGGAGTCTGTTAAATTCTCTCCAAAGCACATAACCATCTTACATAAATACAATAACAACGGTGTGCATGCATCAACACAATCTGGATAGGCCAGCTACACTGACACTAGTGTTCACGATTTAATAAATAATTTTTCTAAGTCTTACTCAAACCAAACAAAATTCAGTCAAGCATTTAAGCAAACACCTTTTAGACAGTAACCTAGTTTGAATGCAACACAATGGAATGCAACTGTTACCCTTCCTCAGCAAAGAAACCCAGAGTCAGAATTCAAAGGAAAAACAGGTAACTCGTCACGATTGAAATTAACTAAAATTGAAATTAATGCAAATCTTCTTACTCAAATCTCGGAAAGATTTCTTCAGGAATTAACATACAGAAAAACCCGTCGGTAAGATCTTCAGGAATTTTATCTCCATCATCATAATGAACCATCCACTTGCATGGAGGATCCATCTTCCCATGCCTTCTGTCTGTAATCGAAGGGTCTTCGCTCCATTTGTGCCCCTTGTGTTTGAAATCAACAACAACTCCTGGGGAAAACAATACCTTGCCGTCTTCTGTCTCAAATGGAACCAACACCCTCTTGTTTCTAATTTTGAAGAATAATTTTTTATCTTGCTTAAAACGTTTTAGTTTGATTATGTGGGGAAGGCGAACATCTTGATGTTATTCCCATCAAGATCTTCGCGTTCGCCTATTCTCTGCGCTTTCACTTGAAAAAGATAAAAAGTTGTTCTCTGAGATTATAAACAAGAAGGTATTACAGGGGGTTAGTCAATTGGGATTAGTAGAGACATTTAGAGACTTTTATGCAAGAGATTTTGGGTGACTCTCCGTGAGTTTAGAGAAAGACTCTCTGAATGATTTTTAGGGAATTATGGCAATTCATTTAGACAATAAAACATATATGAAGTTCAGCTTACACACTGGAGACAAAAGATATATTTATTTATTTTATTACAAAATGAATATATGAATATTTCAATGAAAATGTATTAGTCCATGCATGGCTAACATAAATTGTAACAATTTTTCCAATAAAATCGAAACGAGACAAACATGGGGGATTTGAATCTCTTGTAAACTTATTAGGTTCTGGAATTTAATTGTAGCTTATTTGGTTATTGTTTTCAATATTTTGATATCTTAATCCTTAAAGAAAGGAAAAAGAACAAAGTCTCTCAAAATATCACCTACTTAGGAGAGACTTCTTTTTAGCTTTATTTATTCCTTTTGTCATGGATTCAAAACTATAAGTCATTGATTTTTGGTTTCCAATGTTGGAGAGTTTTTTAGAGAGTCACAATCCAATTTTTTTTGTTTGAATTTTGAAGAACTCTCGATTGACTAACAAGAGATTTTAGAAGTCTTTAAAATTCTTTCAAATCTCCACAAATCTCGATTCACATTAACGTATTTTAAAACACCCTCTTGTTTCTAATTTTGAAGAATAATTTTTTATCTTGCTTAAGGTCGATTGGGTAGAAGTAGTTTGATTATGTGGGGAAAGGCGAACATCTTGATGGTATTTCCATCAAGATCTTCGCGTTCGCCTATTCTCGCAGAGTCGAACTACTTCTACCCAATCGACCTTAAGAAAGATAAAAAGTTGTTCTCTGAGATTATAAACAAGAAGGTATTAGTTCCATTTCTTGTAGGAAGCGGCACAAACAAGAAGGTATTGTTTTACCCAGGAATTGTTTTTAATTACAAACAAAAGGGGCACAAATGGACAGGTTCGATTACGTTAGACATAAGACATGGGAAACTTGATCGACTATGCAAGATTAAAATTAAAATTAGACATAAGACATGGGAAGCATAATATTGAGTGACAAAGCAGGAGTCATTTAAAGGAGTAGATCTACAAAGATAACTTACAACATAGACTGATTTGACTAGCAAGCTTGTTATTTTGCTTTTCTATCCTTGGCTGATGCTCGTCTCTTTTCCTCACTGATATAACCTTTGAACAACAACAACAAAATCATAAAAATCAGAACCAAAAACTCAACCAATCTTTCAATAAACAAATCTTTCAATAAACAAAACATAACAAAATACTATAAATAATAACATTCATTTGGGTATTATTGGAGACAATGTATTCAAGTTTATTCTGATTGTAAGATATTTGGGTGTTAATTGCTTAAATTACTTGCTAGTGGTCATAAACCCCGACCATATACATTATGCATACACAAATGGTCATTTGAAACTCAATCCTCCATAAACTGATTAAGTGTATACAAAACTGGAACAACTCAATCACAATCCAGCAATTGCAGCCACTTAAAAGTTAACAAACAAGAAAAAATATCCCCAAGAATTTTATTAAAACCCCTAATTCACTCAAAATCACTAAAAATGACAGAAAATGAAGAAAAGGAAAATTCCAAATCTGTAGCAAATTGTAAAATCACTCACTGAGATGATTATTCGTTATTTCCGAAAAGTAATTGAAGCCGGGAAGCTAAGAAACCAGTGGAATCAAGAGCTGCTTCATCAAGAAGACTCCGCTTAATATTCTTCATTTTCTCAGTGAGCTTTTCATGTTTTTCTCTGAGAATATAGTTATCTTCCTGGAGACGGTATTTCTGACCTAAAGATCTCATGCTCAAAAGTAAGATCCCACCCATTGCAAAGAACTGGATAAAGCTGTCTTTTCGTTTTAGAGCATTCGCCAACAGCCCTATTTGCTTTTTAGAAGTACCTGAGCAAGAAGACGGCATGGATTTTGATGTTTGATTATTAGCAGATCTTTCATTTGAATCACTTTAGATTTAGGGTTTTCAGAGAATGAAGAGTGAAAAACCGCCGCCGCTGCTGAGAGGAGAGAAGAGAGACAAATTGAAATGAAATGAAAATATCTAGGGCTAGAGACTTATGAAAGAAAATGTATTTGGAGAGACGCGTGTCTCCGAACCCATAAGACACGTTGGATGGATGTCAACAATTAGGTGGTGTAAGCACGGTGTAAACTGGCGCATAAACGGAAAAACAAACCATATTGTGTTTTGTTGACTCTGGATCTGATTTTACCCCCGAGTCATGAGACCAAACCATTTACTCACATATTTTTGAGATAAATATGATTTAAATAACAAACATATTGAATCACATCCAGACGAGATATGCGAGACAATGTTTTGCTAGGGGTATTGTCCCAGTTGATGATATGCGAGACTTTTCACTGTTCAACCCGTCAGTTACAGTCGAGATGAAGCATTCATTACACTACCTGAAACTTCCAGATTTATAGTGTGTGATTATATGTGGAGCTGAATAGAAACAAATTTAAAATTTTCAGGATTCCATTTTGAGAATTCTCTAATACTACAAAATGGTTCCAGGAAATATGGAGATGTCAGCCAAATGCCAAGGAAATAGTATTCCAATCTGCTCTTGCACCAGGCAGACGTGGTGCTGTCAGTATCATTCCCATAGACATGTAACAAGCTACAATATACAAGGAAAGATGAAATAGCTCAAAAACTAATTACTACAGGTAAGAATTGCCTTAACCTACTTGGCAGTATAATCTTCTGCATCAGCTTCCGGACTAACATTGTCTCTTCAAACTTCAAAACCCATAGCCTGCGCCAACTTCCACAGAACCTCTGGATCATTCAAGTACCTAAAAACATGTGAACAATCAGCCTAAGTTAAAAGGAACCAATATTTAGAAAAAAATACATGTTATTTAACTTATTTTTAAAAATGACAAGTTATTAAACACTCGAACAAAAATATAACTTGATACCTAATCATTACGGTTGGACCGCCAATCTCAATATCTTCTAAAATAGGTTTCAAATAAGGATCTTTCTTGAGGGAACTCACCAGTTCTTCGAGATCTTCTTCGGAGATAGATGTAGAAGTACTGTTTGAGGAAGGGTCGTGCTCGAGTTTACTAATCTCAAGTCCTTCTACAGTAGGACTGTAAAACAAAATCAAAGCACTTAATGAGCTTAAATGTACTACTGAAGGTAGAATCTCCATTTCGAATACTTCTTGCTTGAGTAATATTCAGAGAAGTAATGTGGATGATAGAATTTGGTATGCAGAGAAGTAAGTTTATGAAAAGCAAAGTTAGTTCTTTGATTCATAATGATGAATGGCAAATTAGTGCTGAATTTCATAACACGTTAATTTATATAGGCATAGACATCAGTGACTTTACCAATTCCAACAAATCATGTGGATGATAGAATTTGGACTCGTAATGTGTAAAGGAAAATCTTAATTTAGTTGATGCATCAACTCCGAAATTGCGGAACACTAAATCATCGGGAAACAAAATATTCAAAACATTTAGGAGGACACCTGAGCTATATGAGATAAAGGGAGAGATGGTCCTGGATGTTTATCAGGAATGACCAATGTTTAATCAGCTCAACCTGAGTGGATAATAACTACACATTAAAATCCAGTTGTGTGGTACAGAAAGACAACAAATTGCTTCTACAAATTACTAGAATAATGCAAAACTTTCCATGTAAGGGTTCATTTTCACATCTATAAGTTACAGCACCAATCAAATTCAACACCAGTCAACACCAGTCTTCGACAATCACCTCTCCTAATCTCATATTTGACAAAATGCACCAACAATTTAGCAAATTTACAAAAACTTTTACATGCATCTCATTATGGCAAGTCAAGTGTGGAAATTGCTACGCAAAGCTAGTGCTTTTGATGAGAACACGACAGAAAGAGGAATTTCAATTGCTTCAAGATGCATCTAATCGTGTCATAAGAAGGAAGAAAGTTTCAACCATTTGATGTGGAATGTGAGGTTTGCTACAGCTTAATTATGGGTCGTCTTGATTACACACCAAAATGCTGCTGACTTAAAAAAAAAAAAAAAAAAGTTTGATTGGATGCTAATTTCAGTAAATCAAATAGCTTAAATGAAGAAAAAACATACCCTGAGCCTGAAGTAGTGATTTCATTAGCCTCCTCCTCCTTTTCCTCATCAGACCTTACGATTCGAAGTTTCTCTAATTTAGCCCTTTCCCTTTTTTTCTTTTTTAGCTTTTTTCTATAAGCCTTTATGCTCTCAGAATGATACCTTGCCTTGTTATCCCTCGTCATATCTGCCATCAACAACAATAAAAATCAGAAATCACAGATCTACGCATACAAATATTCAAAAAACCCTAAAACGGAGAAAAAAAAGCAAAGATTTTTAAGAGAAATAATAACTGGGATTCTGGATGGGTCTTATTTTTTATCGTCTTTTGCGGTCAAACTCAGTCGTTATAGAAGAGTCTCTTTTATAATATAGAAGTACGAAATAATAAAAGTTTTGAGTACCGAAAAACAGAGAAACCACCGAAAAACAGAGAAACCAATGAATTATGCATAGAAGTCACAATCTGCCTCCCACATTTTACTAAACCTACATATAATTTTATTAGGTTTTTATTCTAGCCATCCACAGAACAAGAATAGCAGTTTGAAAAATAGAGTCTTACAAGAAACATAAGCAATAAACACAGATTTATGTTGTTTGGTTATACTTTAACAAGATGTTTAGCTAAATGCAAGAGAAAACTAAATAGTTCACCCCCCAATATCTTCCCTAAGAGTTCAACTTTCCAATGAGACATTATAGCTCAAAGAGTCTGCTTCCTGAAATAGTTACTGATGCAGAGTGCTACTGCTACTGCACATCTCAGCCATTTTAAAAGCATACTGCATAGTCAGTGACCAAATGTACTGGGAAATTCCATGTGCTCTACTCAATTACTTATGAAGACTATAAAGAGATCCATTTGATTTCACCAATGTATATTCAATTAATTCAGTAGTTATAAACTTGGACATTTCAGCTGAAGTATCTACCTGAATGTTATGAGATATTAAGTAACAGTTGTTACTAGTCTCTTTCCTGCCTCATACGAACCAATTAAAATACCATACTCATAATTATCAGGTTAACATATTTAAAATATCCTGAATTACTGAAATCTAAACATTGTCGATAACTAAAACTTGAGGACACAATCTAATAAAGAATGCCCCATAGACGAACATAGTATTGCACACGAGTCCTACAGCCAAGACATTTAATTCTTCAGAAGGACAGTCATGTCTAAAATCTTGTCAGTATGAAGTTGCAATTCTCCCGTTGTCAATGGTATGACCAAATTAACCAACAAACATTTTCAAAAATGTTTTTGCTGATTAAGTCACTAGCAAACCGTCTTTCGTAGAAATCCATCCAATCTTAAAAATGATTGAAACCCAGAAAAAAAAAAAAAAAAAAAAAAAAAAAAAAAAAAAAAGAGAAACGAAATTTCGATGTAGTAGCGGTAGGACTACAACTTCATTGTAACAATAAAACAAACAGATGATGAACACCACAAAGCCATAACCACAAATACTCAAATTAAGCCTCAAATTGCCGAAATCCTTTGAGAAGCAAATAGAAATTTTCAATCCAATCAAAACCCAGTACTAAAACAACAACAAAAAAATCGGAAAATGGAATTGATAACACTAATGGGAATTCTTTCTTAAAACCCTAAAAAAAAAAAAAAAAAAATCCAGTAGATACAGAAAATCATTATTAAAAATAGAGGACAATAGTATGAAATACCTGTGATGATCTTCAATCCACGGCTTCTTCATCCTTCGTTCGTCATCTTAAAAAGAAAAAGAAAAAAAATTCTTGCGTTTCGTTTTTCTCTCTGAAGTCTGAAGTGAACTCCAGAGACTTGAGAGTGAAACCGAAAAAGAAAAATGAATTGTTTTAAAAACTCGAGAACATTTTGGCCCTTAGAGCAATTCCTATGGCAACCGCCAAACACAAAAATTTGTTCAGCTAGGTGGATGGCCAAACTAGGTTTTTCACTATGGAAAAGCATTGGGCGTTAGACCAATAGGCGCGCGACCTAGATGAAAACGCTGGCGCTCAAAGGTTGAACGTTGGCGTCAAGGCCACAAACGCTGGCGACAGAGAGACACACGCGGCGTCACTAGCTATATCGCCCGCGTTTTTGTTGCCGACGCCAACGGATAGTTTTTAAATTTTCGAATTTTACTTTTTCCCTCATAAATTACCATCATCTTCAAACAATTCACTTGAATTTTCTCTTCTAAAAATGGCTGAAAAGGCGATCACACTTTTTTGCAATGCAAAACTTGAAGCTGATGTTTCTAAGATATGTGGGAGTTTAAAAAAGATTGAAAATTGTAAAAGGGAAGTGCAAGTTTTAGAATTTGCTCCAAGAAAATGTTCCGTTAAAAGGCAAAGAAGAGCTTCAGTTTTGAAAGTTAACAACAAAAATTCAAAAACAAAGGTGAAACTGTCAAAGAGCGTGTTGAATGGAAAATACGTCAAATGAAGATAAACAGGAGGCCAAAACTTGTACTTGATTTTTATTGAAGTTTTTATTATTGTTTAAAGTTTATATCTTGTAAAGAATTGGCAGTAATATGAATGAATGAAAATGTTTATATTTTAAAATTACTTGTGATATATTGAGATTATTGTTTTAATTTATACTTTTACATAGAAGGCAAGCGAGCAACAAGCTGCGCCGCAAGCCCTTTCTGGATTGAAAAACATTCTCTCTGTAGAGTGAAATTTAGGTTTAAAATAGATTTCCACTTCAGCTTAAGTGAAATTTATTACAATTTAAACTTGCAAATAACATCAAACTACATTTTAATAAACCACAACAAAAACATCAAACTACATCAAATCCAGCGGCATTCTCTCTGTAGAGTTCATAACATTCAAAATGCTTAAACTCTCTTCCGCTTTCTTCAGTAAACTTGGTCAGAGCGATGGTTTTCTGTAAAACATAGAAAACAACAATTTTAGATATTTATAATGCGGTTCACTGAGGAGGAAAAAGGGAAGATACTCACAAGTTCTTCGTTGGATAATCCAGAATAGCTATGGTGAACCATCCACAAAACTTCCGTATAA
This sequence comes from Papaver armeniacum, assembly GCA_023531295.1. Lineage (NCBI taxonomy): Eukaryota > Viridiplantae > Streptophyta > Magnoliopsida > Ranunculales > Papaveraceae > Papaver > Papaver armeniacum. Next base: position 26,295 of record JAJJWW010016962.1, on the reverse strand, counting down.
TGTTTGATTTCATTAGTGATGAATGCAATTCTTAGTTCTAGGCTCTTAGTGTTTCTTATGCTTGCGTTCCGCGATGCTACAAAATGTCCCAATATTCTTTCCCTGAAATGGTCATTGTTCATTGGTCTCCTCAAACGATGTATCCAACATCGAACAAGAGTAACATCTTTTTCCATTGTTTAACATGAAATTTTTCAGCACCTCATATGTTGTCATGGTATATTGATTCCAAATCTGCTAGCGCCATGTATAGGTGTTTTGTTTCTTATATTATTGGCCTGAAATGAAGTTGAAAGTGTTCAAAGGTCGTAGTCTTATATATATTTTGTTATTTGATAAGTATTGTCAAAGTGATACTTTGATAGGATACAAAAGTGCATATTTGTCTATGATAAGGATTGCATAAAGTTGCATTTTGGATCACATTCTGTATGCCTAAACCCAAAGCTTAATCATACAGATGTTATCCTTAATGGACAAGATGATTTGTTCATATCTAGTAAGTGATATTTCTAATGAACCCAGAGGTTTAATAGATCCTTTACTTACTTTATATGAGTAGGTCAGTCTTGAACTTCAATTTAGGGGATTTCGATATGCTTTAAGTTTACCCAAAGGTGCTTACTTTATTGCCATATGAGAATCCTAATTTAGTATAAGATGAAAGTAGAAGCCTAATAATTATTCTTATTTAATTATATTGTATTGCATGTGCATGGAGAGTGCTAGAATTCTCTAGTTTGATCTTAAAATAATTAAGTTGGGAATTTATTTAAGTTTTTCTTTAAAGAACTTATTCATTTGACATATATCTCTGTTAGCACCAAAATTCAACATAGTTACCTACAATATATTCTTTTGTTTGATAACAAATATTTGGAGTGGTTTATGGAATGGAAGGAATATGTGTTCTCTTCGCATGATTTATGAGTTTTATTGGAGTTTTAGCTATGGGTTGATAAACAATAATCAAGGTAGGTTTACTAACTCATCTTCTACTAATATCCTTTTGTGATTTCTTTGGTTGAAAATGATTTATTCTTCTTTTGTTGTATAATTGTTGTTTTGATATGCATGACCTTAAAATTGGAATGAAAAGACTTTTAATGAAATTGTAAAAATGAATTATACAAAAATGAGTTCATGATTTTCCGTTAGATATGCTTGATGATCCCCGAGAGCAATGGGTATGATCCCCATAGGAACTTTTGTTCCCGACCATTGATAAGCCAAAGGTGAACTCATAAACTAAAAAAATCAATTAAATAATAATTCAAAATTATTTGGTTAAATGAATATTTTCTTTAATTTGTTGAGATGTTCGTATGTTTTAGAGGATGGGAAAGTATGCCTATTGAAGCCGTCGACATTTTTTGCAGTTTATTTCTTTATAGAAAATAAAAACTTTTAAGTGTCTTTTTCCAATTTCCTAACTAAGTTGGTATCAGAGCTCCAGGCTTTAGATCTTGCATGGGACTATAACAAAAATAAAATAAAATAAATAAATTGTATGAATTGCTAGGAAAGGTTGCTTGTTATGATTTTTGTTGTTGTTTTCTTATTTATGTATATGATTTTTCTTGATTTGTCAGAGTTGGTACGATAACTAAGTGTGTGTTAAAATGAAGTTGTTAATTTGTCTAGTATAAAATTTTGAGGACAAAATTTCTTTTAAGGGGGTAAGAATGTAATACCCGGTGGAGAGTGCTAGAATTCTCTAGTTTGAAGGTTTATTTAAGTTTTTCTTTAAAGAGTAGAGTTAATATAGTATGAATATAAATATCACTTGTAGCTAATTATTTTCTTGGAAACCATATTCTCCTCTTCTTGATTTCATTATTCATTTGACATATATCTCTGTTAGCACCAAAATTCAACATAGTTACCTACAATATATTCTTTTGTGGATTACTTGATAACAAATATTTGGAGTGGTTTATGGAATGGCTCAAGTTTTATTGGAGTTTTAGCTATGGGTTGATAAACAATAATCAAGGTAGGTTTACTAACTCAACTTATCCTTTTGGGTGAAAATGATTTATTCTTCTTTTGTTGTATTTGTTGTTTTGATAGGACCTTGAAATTGGAATGAAAAGACTTTTAATGAAATTGTAAAAATGAATTATACAAAAATGAGTTCAAGTGATATGAAATGCAAATATAATGTTCATGGAGATGTGATGATCCTAATGTTGTTTGTCAAGAAGGTTTTCTTGTTGAAGAGAATATTAAAATGAACTCATAAACTAAAAACGTTGATGGAGGTTAAATGTCCACCTATTGAGCCGTCATTTGACATTTTTGCGAGATATGGAATCATATCTTGTTGTTGTGTTGTATTTATTTCATTTGTTTGAAGTGCTTTGTTGAAAATGTTGTTAGTAGATTTGTATAATTCATGTATAAGAATAACAATGGAAAATAATGATGATTGTTCTTTCCGGCCGTAACAGCGAGTTCGGATCTCCATACGGGTTTGACCAAGTCCGAACTCGGGGTGTTACAAGTTCAAAGCTTGATCAAGTTCAAGTGAGAAATGCAAATATAATGTTCATGGAGATGTACCTAATGTTGTCCGGTCCCCACTTGCTTCTGAGATCATGTGTTTCCGTGCGAAGATTGCAACAATCGAAATAATGATTGTTCGGCTTTGATAGCGTAAAAGCAATCAAGACGATCATTGCCCGATTCACTTCGATCCCTCACGAACTTTGTCGGCAGAAGATCATCACACGGAGGTTCATGAGTCATCATCAAAGGTAATTCCATTGAATGGTACCAAGTTTTTGGTATGACAACGGGAAGATGGAGTGGTTATCGGACAAGCACAGAAAAAAAAAAGTATGGCTAGCTTTGCCAAGTTTTACAAGAATCAATCCAAGGTATCACTAGTGGAAAACAGAAGTTCCGCGACCGCCAGGACAAGTCATTTAACGAGTTAAACAACCTGATCTAACGGTCTTTGATAGGGTCGTTGATAAAGCTTAGCTGTTTTGTAGGACCCTTAGACGTGGGTCTCACAATGACGACTGGTTTTAAAGGTAAGGAGGTACAGACCCTGAGCCGTGGGTCGTAGATTTGAATTATAATATTAATAAAAAAATATAGATTCAGATTTGCTGAAACGGCTGAATCTGAAAAAGCTTGGCTGCATCAAAGTCAAGTCAAACTGAACTCAAATTGAAGTCAAGTCAAATGAAACTCAAATAAAGTCAAGTCAACTTCAAGTCAAATTAAACTCGAAGTGTGACTCAAAATTATCTCAAATGGAGCTCAAATTCAAGTTACAATCTAGACCAAAATTATTCAAGTTCAAAGTATGAAAACTTGGACACTAAGTTCATTATTGAACATCAAATTCTTTTACATAGCTTCACCTTACAAAATAGAGGGACCAGTTCATATATCCCCCAAAAAATAACTAAGCACGTCACCAACGCCTTCAGTATCCTAAGCAATTAGCCAATTTTCCAACATTTTTAGTACTTCCAAAATGTAGTACTGCGTGCACAAATTTGAACAAAATAAAAGCACAGACCTGCAATTTTGTCATAATTAAAATTCTTTGATCAAATTGGTGAATCTTGCATCACCGGGAGACGAGTAAACACCTCCTTCCTAAGGCTGCTTTAGCTGTTTGGTACTCCTTTAGCTTAAAAATACAGTGCTGTGAACAGAAATAGAATGTCACAATGACATCAAAAACTAAGCGTAACATTATCAAGAAAGGTTGCATCGAAATACATTTTCCAAAAAAACATTTACATAATGAAGTTCAGAATTTACGTATGAACACTAAAGTAACCATTGCAAGACAAACACACAATGAAACTCATGTAACTAATTATCAATCGGAAAAATGCCAACACTTGGGTACCTCTAAGGACTAAAGATTCGCATTCTAACAGAATTATGAACTCACAAATCTTTAATATAATAAAATATGCTTCAATGAATAAACCAAACTTGTGCCATTCAGAGCACCAGGTGGGTTGAATAAGTCTACATTGACTAACAAGATGATCAAGTTTAAGTAAGTACAAATAAAGCTCTAGCTAGGTAAAGATGAACACTTGTCGCACATGTTTTCTTCTTCACGTTCATAAAGGTGTCAGTAGAAAGTTGTGGAACCAGATGATTAAGGAAATATCAGGTGCTACAAGAGCTAAATTTCTATGAAGTAACGCAGACTATACAATACAATTCCACATGTGCATTTAGTTCAACGAATCAAAACTTTCAGTTAATACCAAAATGTTCCTCTTGGGGAAAATGTCACATAAACCAGTTACGAAGGTCACAAGCTTAAAAACAATCAGAACTTTCTAAATACTTTGGAATGATACCTCTGTCCAGAGTTTCCAAAATAAAACATACCTCCTTAACCTCTTATGATATAGAAGAGATGAGACCTTGTTCTACTTACAACTGTGACCGAATATCTCAACAAGCGGATATAAGCTAAGCCATGAAAAGGAACCAGCCAAATGAAAATTTATACATTTTATCAATATTCCTTTTTTATGCCAAGAGAAAATCAAGTAACTAAGATGATGATCAGAATATTCCTACACATTTTAAATATTTTTATCACTGAAGTATATTCCTACTCATTCCCTTGGTTAAACAATAAAGGACTTTGGACATAACCCATACACTATTGTAAACATTCATTAGACCCGTCAGGAGAAGTTTATTTTTCCTAAGTCTCTGGTATTTATAATTTCCTTTGGCTTTACTTGGAGAAATGGACATGAAAAGAGTTTTTTGTTAACTTCAAGTATACATCTAAGGAAAGCAGCAGACTCAACATGCCAGAGAACATTTTCAAACATGGACGAGCTACCGTCAAATACACTAATTTATTTATTTTTTTAAAATCCACTTACACCAATGAGAAAATTGCAACCACATAGGGCCCTTGATCCGTCTTTGAACTAGTGGCATTACTGCATTAAAGATAAAGACATAAGAACACCCTTACGAGTACCGGATATTATCGTCAACAAGAACATGGAGAATATATATGCAGGTGTCGCTCTTTTAAGCCTTCATTTAACTACAAATCAAGATAAGCAAAAGCGGACCAATCAATACAGGCATTAAATAAGATTCTCATTTTACCACTTGATCAAACAGATTGTAAGCATAAGCTCAAATACATGCACCAGTTGATTCTCAAACTACCAAGGTCACCAGTTGTGAAACTTACACAGTTTTCAGAATTGAGAGTTGAGACATCATGGAAGGAATAAGAGACGTGTCATTTGGCCAGAGCTTCAAAATGGGGGAACTCGACATGGTAGTCTTCGCCATACAACTGCTGCTAATTAATACAATATACCCCTCCGATATGAGACATGTCGTTCTCTTAAAATGCACATCTCTGTGCGTAATAAAAAACAAATTGACCAACATCAGCTTAATAACCATGCATCAACTTGAAAATAAATTTCCTCAAACGAACATAAACAACATAGTTAGATATAACAATCTGTCAAAAATGCTTCTTAGATATCCATTAATTTTTGAACCATTTCAAATCCAATGTCTCATAAGAGAATCTACGTTCTAGGTCATGTATAAGAAAACATAAGAAATTCAATCTGCCTTTACACAAATGGAATGAACTTACATATGATTCTACATTCGCATAAAACAAAAAAAAACAAAAACAAAAACAAATGAGCGACACATTTGAGGGTTAGTTCTAGTGCAGGTTCTTGTAAACCAATGCAATCAGGTTATACCAACAGAATTTCAAGTAGTTAAAGCACTTCCAGTAAGAATTAAGCAGGCACAATTACGCAAATTGTAATCAACAATTTATGCTAATGATAGATAATTGGAAAATTCAGTAAAAAATTCATGGCATGAGAATCAAAGTGTATATTAAAAAAAAACTTTAAACATCTAAAATTCTGAATATACCTCGAGGCTTGAACAGCTTTCCGCTAAGGCGTGCAAACTTCCCTGGATGCTTGAGGTACTTCACCATTTCAGTGATTTCCAATAACAAGTATGTAGCATAACTCCTAAACAACGGCAACACGCCAACACCTAGAGTTCCTAGAGACAAATTTTTTTTTTGCAACAATCTGGGATGAGCCCTGTATCCAGGGATGGATCAAATGCAACTACATAAGAAGTTTCACACAACAATTTCGTCATGAAGACAAAAGCTTGCTTTAGCAAAACGCCATATTTTAATGTTTGAGTTACTCCTGTCCTGTCCAGTGGACTCTAAGCAAAGCCATATCAATGGTCGGTAATCCTCTTTGTGAATATAGCAAACCCCAAGTGTTAGTCAATCGATAGTTAGGCTCATTATGCTGTTAGCGAGCTAATGTTAAAAACAGGTAACAAAAGAATATATTTTAAACTGAGCACTAACTATTCATTTTCCAGAGACTACTGGATCGACCTCGATTCAACCTTAAGATAACTGTCAAACCTAAGACAACGGGATCTACAAAAATACCAAAGGAACACCCCAAAAAGAAGCTATTTAACATAAAAAGTACTATAACCCCAAATACGCAATACACATCAATCTAATAAGTAGTTATTAAAATTCTGAATATACATTAAAAAAAACTTTAAGCATCTAAAATTCAATCTGATTAGTAGTTATCAGATCACAAAATTACTCGTATATTCCGCAATTCACGAATTTTGTACATTGAGTCTGTAAATCTTATGGTGGGTAACTAAAATTCATGTTAAAATTATGAACCAAGCAGGAAAACCCCCACATAAATTAGCTAAATAATGATTCAAGATAGCAATTATTACTTCATAAAATTCTCTAATTCATCTTCTTACCCTCTTTCAAACAACCTCGTTAAGAATCCAGACTCCATCTGAAACATAAACATAAATAGTTCATCAATATGGAATTAACCAAATCTGAGAGAAACTCATAGAGTAGATTCGTCTAACAGGTTATAAGCGATTTTAAATAGAGATATGGAATGTCAGAAAACTAACTTAAAATGGAATCCAATTGTCAGCAGCGAAAAGCATATTCAGTCAATTTTGAGAGAAACTCTTAGAGTAGTTTAGTTTCAGCTACAGATGGATACCCAAACATCCGAATCCTTCAAACAAACCAAAACCCACGCCTAATTCCAACAAAATAAACACCCAGTTAACAAATCAATTTCTTTCCTTCGATCATTTATGAGAAACTAATGGGATCCATTAGGAAATTTTAGATGGGAACCGGCACTAAAGCTTCAAAAGATTCAAACCACATAAAACGTATTTAAAGTAAATAGATGAACATATCAAACTTACTTAGCAGATTATTGGATTTGTACCGTTACAATCCCTCCATTAGATCGGGAATTCCAAACTCATACTTTCCGATTCGGAAACCTAATAACACCATAAAACAAATAGCTTTAGCAGTAATCATTCATGAGATGATTATTTAATTAGATCTAGGTAGAGATTTTGATAAACCCTCAAAAATTAAAAAATAAATAAAATAAAAACATCGATTGAATCTGTTCCCAGCAGATTTGAGATCTACGATTAGACTAGTGAGTTGAGGGATTTCAGAAGAAAAATCAAGAGAAGGGTTTATTCGCTTTGTTGAAATAGCATCTTGGGTTATGATATCTCCATTTCCATGAGCTTTTAGGTTAGAGATGAAGACAGGGAGCAGAAGAAGAAAGAGAAAGGGAGATTAGAAATGGGAGAGAGAAAAACTTATTTATATGCTCTATTGAATAATAAAAAACTATCACAGATAAATCGGTTTTCATGGGTCGCGGGATCGGCAGCAGATTTAGGGCAAAATAGTGATTATTCGGCGACCGCTATGAATACTCTCGGATTTTTTTTTGTGTTTTAACCACATCAGAGACCGCTATGTTTGGTCAACGGTCCAACTACCGTCTTTGAGGGTCTCTGATGTGGGTCCTAGAAACCTCATTTTCCACTAGTGTATAAATGGCGACAATCGAACATCTTTTGGACACTTCAAAGAGTATCAACATGCTAATAACTAACGAAAGTAAAAGCACAAATGGAACAATCAATAAATTCTTTAGACGTTTTTACTAAGCAAGGTATCATGGATGCATTGAGTTCAGCGAGTTCTGCTATGGAAGATCTCATGAATGCGTTGGGTTCGTCTAAGTTTTCTGATTGGTTACGGGACTGTATGAGTTGGTGTGAGTCAAAGAAAGACACCAAAGGGATATCTTGTACCAAGATTAACAGGGATAGTAGTATACTCGATAGTAATTATCTAAAATAGCCCTCTTTTCATAAAATCTTCCAGAAATATCGCACAAGTAAAACAATACACAAAAATAAGACTCATGGACATATATAGTCAAATGTGAGTAATTAAATGGGAAAATAAGCATTTACAATTTCAGAAGCCCTGGCTTTTTTGTTTTTTTGATCGGTTGAAGCCCTAGCTTTCTGAAACCTTTAGAATATAATTTGAAGAAACAGGAAAATTTCTCAGTTCCTTTAAACACTAGTGGAAAATGAGGTTTCTAGGACCCACATCAGAGACCCTCAAAGACGGTAGTTGGACCGTTGACCAAACATAGCGGTCTCTGATGTGGTTAAAACACGGAAAAAATCCGAGAGTATTCATAGTGGTCGCCGAATAATCACTATTTTGCCCTAAATCTGCTGCCGATCCCGCGACCCATGAAAACCGATTTATCTGTGATAGTTTTTTATTATTCAATAAAGCATATAAATAAGTCTTTCTCTCTCCCATTTCTAATCTCCCTTTCTCTTTCTTCTTCTGCTCCCTGTCTTCATCTCTAACCTAAAAGCTCATGGAAATGGAGATATCAGAACCCAAGATGCTATTTCAACAAAGCGAATAAACCCTTCTCTTGATTTTTCTTATGAAATCCATCAACTCACTAGTCTAATCGTAGATCTCAAATCTGCTGGGAACAGATTCAATCGATGTTTTTATTTTGTTTTTTTCAATTTTTTGGGGGTTTATCAAAATCTCTACCTAGATCTAATTAAATAATCATCTCATGAATGATTACTGCTAAAGCTGTTTTTTTATGGTGTTATTAGGTTTCCGAATCTGAAAGTATGAGTTTGGAATTCCCGATCTAATGGAGGGATTGTAACTGTACAAATCCAATAATCTGCTAAGTAAGTTTGATATGTTCATCTATTTACTTTAAATACGTTTTATGTGGTTTGAATCTTTTGAAGCTTTAGTGCCGGTTCCCATCTAAAATTTCCTAATGGATCCCATTAGTTTCTCATAAATGATCGAAGGAAAGAAATTGATTTGTTAACTGGGTGTTTATTTTGTTGGAATTAGGCGTGGGTTTTGGTTTGTTTGAAGGATTCGGATTTTTGGGTATCCATCTGTAGATGAAACTAAACTACTCTAAGAGTTTCTCTCAAAATTGACTGAATATGCTTTTCTCTACTGACAATTGGATTCCATTTTAAGTTAGTTTTTTGACATTCCATATCTCTATTTAAAATCGCTTATAACCTGTTAGACGAATCTACTCTATGAGTTTCTCTCAGATTTGGTTAATTCCATATTGATGAACTATTTATGTTTATGTTTCAGATGGAGTCTGGATTCTTAACGAGGTTGTTTGAAAGAGGGTAAGAAGATGAATTGGAGAATTTTATGAAGTAATAATTTCTATCTTGAATCATTATTTAGCTAATTTATGTGGGGGTTTGCCTGCTTGGTTCATAATGTTAACCTGAATTTTAGTTCCCCACCATAAGATTTACAAACTCAATGTACAAAATTCGTGAATTGCGGACTATACGAGTAATTTTGTGATCTGATAACTACTAATCAGATTGAATTTTAGATGCTTAAAGTTTTTTTTAATGTATATTCAGAATTTTAATAACTACTTATTAGATTGATGTGTATTGCGTATTTGGGGTTATAATACTTTTTATGTTAAATAGCTTCTTTTTGGGGTGTTCCTTTGGTATTTTTGTAGATCCCGTTGTCTTAGGTTTGAAAGTTATCTTAAGGTTGAATCGAGGTCGATCCAGTAGTCTCTGGAAAATGAATAGTTAGTGCTCAGTTTAAAATATATTCTTTTGTTACATGTTTTTAACAGTAGCTCGCTAACAGCATAAGGAGCCTAACTATCGATTTACTAACACTTGGGGTTTGCTATATTCACAAAGAGGATTACTGACCATTGATATGGCTTTGCTAGAGTCCACTGGACAGGACAGGAGTAACTCAAACATTAGAATATGGCGTTTTGCTAAAGCAAGCTTTTGTCTTCATGATGAAATTGTTGTGTGAAACTTCTTATGTAGTTGCATTTGATCCATCCCTGGATACATGGCTCATCCCAGATTGTTGTAAAAAAAATTTGTCTCTAGGAACTCTAGGTGTTGGCGTGTTGCTGTTGTTTAGGAGTTATGCTACATACTTGTTATTGGAAATCAATGAAATGGTGAAGTACCTCAAGCATCCAGGGAAGTTTGCACGCCTTAGCGGAAAGCTGTTCAAGCCTCGAGGTATATTCAGAATTTTAGATGTTTAAAGTTTTTTTAATATACACTTTGATTCTCATGCCATGAATTTTTTACTGAATTTTCCAATTATCTATCATTAGCATAAATTGTTGATTACAATTTGCGTAATTGTGCTAGTGCGAATTCTTATTTGGAAGTGCTTTAACTACTTGAAATTCTATTGGTATAACCTGATTGCATTGGTTTACAAGAACCTGCACTAGAACTAACCCTCAAATGTGTCGCTCATTTGTTTTTGTTTTTTTTTTTTTTTATGCGAATGTAGAATCATATGTAAGTTCATTCCATTTGTGTAAAGGCAGATTGAATTTCTTATGTTTTCTTATACATGACCTAGAACGTAGATTCTCTTATGAGACATTGGATTTGAAATGGTTCAAAAATTAATGGATATCTAAGAAGCATTTTTGACAGATTGTTATATCTAACTATGTTGTTTATGTTCGTTTGAGGAAATTTATTTTCAAGTTGATGCATGGTTATTAAGCTGATGTTGGTCAATTTGTTTTTTATTACGCACAGAGATGTGCAGTTTAGGAGAACGACATGTCTCATATCGGAGGGGTATATTGTATTAATTAGCAGCAGTTGTATGGCGAAGACTACCATGTCGAGTTCCCCCATTTTGAAGCTCTGGTCAAATGACATGTCTCTTATTCCTTCCATGATGTCTCAACTCTCAATTCCGAAAACTGTGTAAGTTTCACAACTGGTGACCTTGGTAGTTTGAGAATCAACTGGTGCATGTATTTGAGCTTATACTTACAATCTGTTTGATCAAGTGGTAAAATGAGAATCTTATTTAATGCCTGTATTGATTGGTCCGCTTTTGCTTATCTTGATTTGTAGTTAAATGAAGGCTTAAAAGAGCGACACCTGCATATATATTCTCCATGTTCTTGTTGACGATAATATCCGGTACTCGTAAGGGTGTTCTTATGTCTTTATCTTTAATGCAGTAATGCCACTAGTTAAAAGACGGATCAAGGGCCCTATGTGGTTGCAATTTTCTCATTGGTGTAAGTGGATTTTAAATAAATAAATAAATTAGTGTATTTGACGGTAGCTCGTCCATGTTTGAAAATGTTCTCTGGCATGTTGAGTCTGTCGCTTTCCTTAGATGTATACTTGAAGTTAACAAAAAACTCTTTTCATGTCCATTTCTCCAAGTAAAGCCAAAGGAAATTATAAATACCAGAGACTTAGGAAAAATGAACTTCTCCTGACGGGTCTAATGAATGTTTACAATAGTGTATGGGTTATGTCCAAAGTCCTTTATAGTTTAACCAAGGGAATGAGTAGGAATATACTTCAGTGATAAAAATATTTAAAATGTGTAGGAATATTCTGATCATCATCTTAGTTACATGATTTTCTCTTGGCATAAAAAAGGAATATTGATAAAATGTATAAATTTTCATTTGGCTGGTTCCTTTTCATGGCTTAGCTTATATCCGCTTGTTGAGATATTCGGTCACAGTTGTAAGTAGAACAAGGTCTCATCTCTTCTATATCATAAGAGGTTAAGGAGGTATGTTTTATTTTGGAAACTCTGGACAGAGGTATCATTCCAAAGTATTTAGAAAGTTCTGATTGTTTTTAAGCTTGTGACCTTCGTAACTGGTTTATGTGACATTTTCCCCAAGAGGAACATTTTGGTATTAACTGAAAGTTTTGATTCGTTGAACTGAATGCACATGTGGAATTGTATTGTATAGTCTGCGTTACTTCATAGAAATTTAGCTCTTGTAGTACCTGATATTTCCTTAATCATCTGGTTCCACAACTTTCTACTGACACCTTTATGAACGTGAAGAAGAAAACATGTGCGACAAGTGTTCATCTTTACCTAGCTAGAGCTTTATTTGTACTTACTTAAACTTGATCATCTTGTTAGTCAATGTAAACTTATTCAACCCACCCGGTGCTCTGAATGGCACAAGTTTGGTTTATTCATTGAAGCATATTTTATTATATTAAAGATTTATGAGTTCATAATTCTGTTAGAATGCGAATCTTTAGTCCTTAGAGGTACCCAAGTGTTGGCATTTTTCCGATTGATAATTAGTTACATGAGTTTCATTGTGTGTTTGTCTTGCAATGGTTACTTTAGTGTTCATACGTAAATTCTGAACTTCATTATGTAAATGTTTTTTTGGAAAATGTATTTCGATGCAACCTTTCTTGATAATGTTACGCTTAGTTTTTGATGTCATTGTGACATTCTATTTCCATTCACAAAGACCTTGTATTTTTAAGCTAAAGGAGTACCAAACAGCTAAAGCAGCCTTAGGAAGGAGGTGTTTACTCGTCTCCCGGTGATGCAAGATTCACCAATTTGATCAAAGAATTTTAATTATGACAAAATTGCAGGTCTGTGCTTTTATTTTGTTCAAATTTGTGCACGCAGTACTACATTTTGGAAGTACTAAAAATGTTGGAAAATTAGATAATTACTTAGGATACTGAAGGCGTTGGTGACGTGCTTAGTTATTTTTTGGGGGATATACGAACTGGTCCCTCTATTTTGTAAGGTGAAGCTATGTAAAAGAATTTGATGTTCAATAATGAACTTAGTGTCCAAGTTTTCATACTTTGAACTTGAATAATTTTGGTCTAGATTGTAACTTGAATTTGAGCTCCATTTGAGATAATTTTGAATCACACTTCGAGTTTAATTTGACTTGACGTTGACTTGACTTTATTTGAGTTTCATTTGACTTGACTTCAATTTGAGTTCAGTTTGACTTGACTTTGATGCAGCCAAGCTTTTTCAGATTCAGCCGTTTCAGCAAATCTGAATCTATATTTTTTTATTAATATTATAATTCAAATCTACGACCCACGGCTCAGGGTCTGTACCTCCTTACCTTTAAAACCAGTCGTTATTGTGAGACCCACGTCTAAGGGTCCTACAAAACAGCTACGCTTTATCAACGACCCTATCAGAGACCGTTAGATCAGGTTGTTTAACTCGTTAAATGACCTGTCCTGGCGGTCGCCGAACTTCTGTTTTCCACTAGTGAAAGCTCTTGCTGCAAAACAAATTTGAGGTATGATTTCTTAATTTTTGGTGTTTCAAAACTAGGGTTTACTGAGGGTTGTATGGTTTCAAAACTAGGGTTTCCTGATTTCTTGGTATTTTAAAACTAGGGTTTGAAATATGCACGAGCAGCGACTGAAGAATCACTAGAACTCCTACACAAATTAAGAAAGAGCAGTTAAAATTCTTTCAAACTTATAAAATAGAACTAAAAATGAAAAATGAGAGAGTTCAGTAGTTTCGAAGTTTATTTGCGTTTGACCATTAGTTTCAAAATGTATTTAGGTTTGCTTAGGACGACAAACTGTTGTTTGGGCAACAGAAGATTATATTGAGTTGACAAAATCCTTTTTGCGTTTCTTATGTCTTATATTGTTGATAAATTATTGACATCAATCTTAATACAATGGGTCTGGCTTTCCGCCTTCGTGGAATTAAGTGCTAAATCTGTGTCATATGACTTGCACTTGTTGTATATTGAAATCATTTTCAGCATCTTCATGCATGGGTTCATGAATTCATTTGCCTAACGGAACCTTCATAATACTTTTGGATAGTTATAATATTTGAAATTGGGATTTTTGTGAGTTGCAGGTTGAAAAGGAAACGTACCATCTTTAGTCATTTTATAAACTGATACAGGAGGTGAAATCTTTGAAATCTCAGTTGTGTAGCTAAAAAGACTAGCCAAACATAAAGAAACAATGTCTGTGAGGTGATTACCATGAGGTAATGTCTCACCGTAGTGTGAGTCGTAACCAGTGCGTAGACACAGAATTGGTAAAAAAGGTGTGGTATTTCATACTCCATCAAGGTGCAGGTACTTTATATTAGATGATATTGATGTGGGGGTGGAAAACGATCAAGAATGAACTGAACAACATGGTGTTGATGTTGCCTCCAATGATCTGAGTAAACCTCTTGTAACTAGTGTGTTTTTTTTCTTTTTCTTTTTATACAAGTTCGTAATGGATTTATGTAGTGTGATTCTGTCATACTCTTTATTAACTTCTAGAATTACTGAAATCACTCTTTATTAACTGGTTATTAAAAATCATTTTCATTTTTTTTTGAAGCATGAGAAAATCATTTTCATTGTGTTGGATATGTTGGCAATTAACATTTCAAATAGCCCAAGAGGAAAAAAAAGAGAATGTATCACGAATTTGAAACATCCAGCGACTCCAGTGATGATGATGACATACAAAAAATAAAAAATTACTAAAACGACCAAAGGTTAAGAGAGAAATAATCCCTTCCATATTTAAAAGGCCTCCATATACAAGTGGTGGACGCCTTAACTAGAAGAAGCCTCAAAAAAAAAGGTGGAAAGCAACGAGTCTGTTATGAGGAAAAATATTAAAACTCAGATAACTGAGTGGCAAAACGATCGAAGACGATATAAATGATCTATTGTGTTTCTTAGACCAAAGGTTAGTCTCCCTGGTGTTTTTGTGTCTTCTTTTACATATCAAAATAAATTCGTTAATGCCTTGTTATCGGTGTGTCTATGCCAAAGTAAAATACGTGGAGAGATCTATGATGATAATGATAGGTTTTAGTGAACTTTGGAGACTTATCTAGACTACTGGATCCATCTGGGTGGCTAGGTGATTGCCGGTGAAATTAAATAATGAGAAAATTTTCAGGGATGGGTGAACTTGTCGCTTTATGGTCCTCCTGCAGGTTATTAAGAAAACAATGTACCTGTTGCAAGATTCTAAGTACTTCACCAGGGAAAATCATACCTGGACATACTTCGATACGTATATGTATGTATGGTTGTGTAAAACAGTCACCCCAGGCTATATTTCTTACTTTTTGTATTAATGCATTATGGCTTAACCTTGTTATTGTGGAACAGAAAATTCTTGAGAACAAGAACGTCAGAGTGATGGAAAAAATCAGACTTGGAAAAACTTTGATGTTCATCTCCCCCCTTGGGATGAGGTTTCTATGGTGTGCTTAATGTTAAAAAGAATTACTGGGTAGCTCTCACAATTGAAATGACTGAAAGGAGAATTAAAATTTACGATTCCATGATACCGCCTTGTACTGGTAAGAGTACCAACATTTACGAGGAAATTTGGCTTCTTCTTGAGTATTTGCGAGGTGTGATGGTATCTGGTGAATAGAATTGTGAATTGTGAATTTTGCAAGAATCTCCCTCAGCAAACAGATGGGTAACTATTTACTTGAAATTCCTGTTTGTTTTCTTCCTTGCATTGTTTAGTTGTTATCATTTTTTTTAAACACATATTTTTGGACAGACATATTGAGTAAGTAGGAGAAATGATCCAAGTAGAAAAATGATATTTTTGATCCATATTCATATTGCAGACCCTCTTGTAGTGTCTTTGCCATCAAGTTTATTGAGCATATGATTTCGTTGTGAAATTGTTTTGCAATTCATAGAGGAGAATGGCACAATCACTTAATAATTAACTCTTTTCTTTTACGTTAGATTGTCTCATCTAAGATAATGTGTTAATTCTTTGTGCAGATTTCATGTGATTAGTTGTACGAAGACTGTTGGATCCTTGAGTAGTGTTTCGAGTGCAATTACAAATTCTATAAACTAAAAACGGTTCCAAAGGAAATCATTCTCCAGAATTGCCTATAAAATCGCCAATTCTGTTTTCAATACTTAGAGCATCTCCAATGGAGTATGGGTTTTAAAAAATATTGATGCCACCTAGGATTTTAGAAACTCTCGACAAAAAAAACCTCTCTAGTGGTGGTGGATAATCAAAATTTAATATGACGTGGAAGTTTGAGTTTAGAGGAGAGTATGGGTTTTTGGAGACTCCCATCCATACCCGCGTTATCAATTTGTTATTATTTTAATTAATATTTTATATTTTGTGAATTATTTTTTCTATAAATAAGCGACAAGTATATCAAAATAGATACGAATACAACTATCACTGAAGATGCTTATCAAAACAAGATTTGTACTTGGATTTTATGTTATTAAATACCTTTTTTTTAGGTCTCCACATGATAAATACTCATACTCCATTGGAGATGCTCTTATAGAAAGTTCTTCATAATTCTTTTATCAAAATTGCTGATTTTATTCAAACAAATATAAGTGAACTTATTTTCTTGTTAAAGGAAAAATTTAGAGATTCTTACAATTTTTGATATATACATTCATCAGTATCAATTTAAAAAGGCATCACACTACACCAAATCAACGATAGGAATGTTCCAACTTCCTACACAAATCCAGCATTGATCTTTTCATGAAATTAAAGGCGTATTCAATTTAACTGAACTTAGGATCCGAAGTCGCGAATGAAAAAAAAGATGCCCTAAAAAACAATACCAACATAAACCCCAAACTAAACACCCCAATCCAATAGATTGTTTATAATTCAAAGAAATATTGGTAAAACTTTATCATCAAGGATAGTACTTTACCAGATCTCCATAGTCATTAATCTTACTAAAACCCTCAAAAATGAAGTTTCTCAACTCAAAGAGAAAAAAAAGACAAACCCTAAGAAAAAAGAAAGGAACGTAAAAATTGAAATACATGAAAAGAAAGAGTAAGAAAAATCATCAAAAAAATCATCCTTCAACTCTAGAAGGTGGCTGCAGTTTAGGGTTTTGGTAGAGGCCGAGGATTAGAGAGCAGATCCGAGAAAGGGAGACAAAAGAAAAAGAAAAAGTGAGGAGAAAAAATCTTCCGGGTTTTGTATAGATTTTTTTTTGGATAGTAGATAAGGATAGTCATACAGATTGAGGAAATTTATGAATGGTAGAGATTTGGTCTTGGACAATCATACAGATTGACATAAGTGCGTGAGACGCATGTTTGGTTCACGTTTTGCTAAAATGAACAAGTGCAATGGGTTTTATGATCAACCTCCGGTACGAGGATGAATCTGAATAATCGAAATGGATTTGTGAAATAATGTAGATTATCCCGGTAAATAAAAAAAATTGAGTTCCAAAGATGCACCTATACGAATTATGACTAACTTTGATAATTATCATGGTAAGTAATAAAACATGAGTTTCCGATGATGAATTTTCAAAATAACATGATTTTGATAGAGACCGAACACTCGTACATAAATGTATTTTGGATTATGAAAGTGTTGAAAGGATATTATTAGATTAAGTTTCACGTACATCTAAATCAAAAAGTAATTTTCGGATCAGCGAGGTCAGTCATAATTCTAATCGGAGGTCAAAAAAATTAAAAACTCGTGTAACGATTGTAATTTTCACCTGCAACAAATCGAGGAGTATCCAATAAGATAAATAACAAGATTTTAACATTAGAAATTAAACACTCGTCAAAAATTCTTACATCAAACTAAAGATTCATAAACTTAGATAATATATAAGAATGAATTAGAAGAATAAGAAATAAATTCGATAATTCTCATTGTCAATAGATTAAACAAAATTTCAAAGTCCAATGAATGTAAATTTAGGGTTCATCTAAAGATTTTGACTTAGGGTAAGAGCTCAATAAGGATAATGGTACTGGTAAGAATTTCGGAAAAAACCCATGGGCAAACAAAATTGAACTTGTTATCAAACCTTAACTTTGATGGTGTCGCCTTAGACAGACATCACATGATATGAAGAAGAAAAATAACACAAGAAGAAGAACAAAAATATGCAGAAGAAGAGGGGGAATGAGGTGATGGGGGTGGTAGGGGTAGACTGTTGGTATACTTCTACGACCAAGGAACCCGAAAGAAGGGAAAGTGAAATAAGTACGAAAATTTAAGACGTGAGGTGCAAATTTTTGTGGACCTTAGAGCAACTGCAGTGGTGCGACCATAATCAAAGAGTAAAAACCCAAAAAAAAAAACTAAAAGGAATTGGTTTAGTCCATGGTGCGACGTTATGGTGTAGGAGCAAATATGGTGGAGCGGATGTATAAAGGTTCGTCTGATATGGGGCGTACGTATAAATGCGTTCAGAATGGACGTAAGTTTAATTAACGCCTGATGTCGGGCGCAGTATAAATTTGCGTTTGGTGTAGAGCGGAATATATACAACCGCCTGATGGACAGACGCAATCAAAAACTACGATGGATGGGGCGCAATAAGAAACTACGCCGGATGGGGCGCAATTTATAAACTACGCTTGTATGTCTGTGAGACGTAACTCGAAAGTGCGCCCCACCACACACGCGTACCGCACGTTGCGGCAGAATTTATAAACCCCTTCTCTCATCGTTTATACTTCTTTTCGTTTCATAGGTTCTTCTCTACCTTCCGACAATTTCTTCTCTACTGTTATCTTGAGTATCCAACAACAACAAAAAGAAAAAGAAAGATTAACTTTAATTTTGCCGTGCGATGAGGTATGTGATCAGTTCCAACACCGGGATCTTGAGATATTGATAAATGAATTTTACACATCGTTAAATCTTCGATTGTTGAAAAATTTGGACCTCGAGGAATTCGTGTTGCCATTCTAACCGATTTCAATGAAAAAACTCTTAAACTGATTTGAAAGACAATACAATCGCTATGTTCTTGTTGTGATAGATAGATTTAATAACTCGTCTGTATTTATAGATATACGGCGGCAGCAGTTTTAGTTTCCAACGGTCGAAAATGGGCAACGTTCCAAAATTTCCAACGTTCCAAATTTCCCAACGGTATAATTTCAAACTCCAAAAACTTTGAAATTTTCAAAAAACACGTGAAAATGGTGGAAGCATGGGTGTAGATTTAAAAAACGCCGGAGTAAGTGGCGTAATTGAAAGTTGCGCCCGTTTGATTGAACGTATTCTAAAATCATGCCCGGTGAGACGGGACTATAAACTGCGCCTGGACGAGGCGCAACTTAAATGTTCATATGTAACCAGACGCAAATTAAAATAACGTCCCGTCAGGCATACGTTAAAATCACGCTTCACAAAGACGCAACTTGTATTTGCGCCTCACTCCCAAACGACAATTATAACTCCGCCCCACTCCAAACGCAAGTAATATTTGCATCTCACGGCGGGCGTAGTTTTAAATTACGGTCGACCAAAACCAAACTAAAGACAAAGTATGGTTTAGTTTTTGGTTTTAGTATAGTTTTTGATCTTTACTCCGTTCGATAGTGGTTGATTTCTGGACCAAATATTTGGTTTTGGTCGTCGACTGTGGTTGCTCTTAGGGTATAGGAGAAAGAGGTGTAATAGAGATGTAAAATCAAATGATAGTAATGGAATGATGACGTACATGCTATGGTCCAGACCTTAGTTTTAAAAGTGAGGACCTTCCTTAGCCCACGTGGTGCTTACCTGGCACCTAAGGTGCGGACTCTAGTCTATGATCCAAAACTTTGGGAAATTATGTGGCCCTTATACGGCAACCCATATTTGGGATTTTCACGAAGTCCAGACTTTATCAAGAAAAAGTCTGGACCTTTCTGATCTAATTTTTAAAAACAAATTCCAATTATAGTACTTCTAAATAATCTTAAAAAGTCCAGTTAGAGGTCCGGACTTTCCACTGTGGACCTTAACAATAATTTTTTTTTTATTTTGATTTTTTTTTCTTGCTAAAAAATAGTTATGGTTGGTTAAAAGTACAAAAAGTTAGATATAACACAATCAATTTTTACAAATGTAAATACATAAAAACCAAAAGTTACACAACCGACAAAAAAAAAAAAAAAAAAAATGAATCAATAAACACATTCTCTACAAAAAAAAAAAGAAAAGAAAAGAAATTAGCTAATTTTTTAACCATATCCCTTCATTTATATTAATATGTTAGTTTTGGTCTCATTTGCTTTACCTTCCTTAGGCCTATTCCTATGCACATGCCAAAAAAATGGTGCTTGGCATGCCAGGTGGCATGCCAAACCATTTGTGCCACTATGGGAAAACCGCTGAGCGGTCGATATTCTATCGAGCGATATTCACAATATCGACAGCGATAAAGACTTTATCGCCTTTCGATATTGTGAATATCGCTCGATAAAAATAATAACGCTGGCGATATAATGGTTATCGCCAAGTAGTTATTCTGCAACGGCTAGTTCCCCTATGGTTCCTATATATACGCCATTTTACCTCGACAGAAAACTCACACCTGCTTCTAAAGATATTACTCCTTTATTCTCAATTTTAAGCTTCATTACAATGTCGAGATCCAATGAAGAAAGGGATATTATTATGAATAGGTTCAGGTTATAGCAAGAAAGTTATCGTATGAGGTTGCAAGAAATTGACGAAGAGGAAGCTGAAGATGAGAAACTAATCGAAACTTTGATGCTTGTACATACGGGTCAAATACCAAGAGTTCTAGAGCCCAAAGAAGTATTATCAAGAAGATATACGTATCGAGGGAGAGAATTTTACCATCAGAAGCTCATGCACGATTATTTTCTTCCCAATTGTGTGTACTCGATCAAGATTTTCAAGGTCGATTCCGCATGCCTCGTCATCTGGTGAAAAAGATTATTTAAGAGCTTTGTCGAGTGGAACCTCAATTCAATTATCGGTTTATGCACCGAATATTAGAGGTCATAGTCCCGAACAAAAAAGTTACTTCGGATTTAAGGATTCTAAGTTATGGCACTCCGGCGGATGCGAATGATGAGTACCTTCGTATGGGTAAAACAAATTCTTACACTTACATTTCATTGTTCGTGAAGTAATGATTAATCATTTTGGTCCAACATATTTACGAAAACCAACCGACTAAGATGTTGGACAAATATTAAGGGAGAATGAGGAAAGGGGATTCCCATGATGCTAGGGAGTCTCGATTGTATGCATTGGGTATGGCATGGATGCCCCTGCATTGGGCTGGTCAATATAAAGGTCATTATCCAAAACCAATAGTTATCCTAGAAGCCGCCCTTCTTACGATTGTTGGATATGGCACGCTTTTTTGGTCTTCCGGGTTCAAAAATGATATTAATGTTTTGCACAAGTCGCCATGTTTGAAGATTTGAAGTATGGAATTTCTCCATCCGTCCGTTTCATGATCAACGACTATCAAGTACACTCATGGCTATTATCTTGCGGATGGTATCTACCCAAAATGGTCCACATTGGTTCAATGCTACCGACCTCCTGGTGCATTGGGCCGTTCATACCGATATTTTAACGATGCCCAAATGGAACTACCCGGAGGATGTGGAACGCTGGAATTTTTAAGAGGAAGTTCACTATCATTTGTGGACAATTTATTGGGGTTGAGTCCTCGTGAAATGCACAAGACTATGCTCACTTGCATAATTCTTCATAACATGGTAATTCAGAAACCAAAGTGATTCGGATTGGATTAACTATGATGATGAAGATTTGAGGCCGGATATTCGACCAAAGAGGCCTCCTGCAAGGAATTATGGTCAAATGACTAACTACATTCGAACCGTAATTTGTATGACCGGTTAAGAGATGATCCGAGATTGAATCTTTGGGCGGAGCATGGAAGATGATTTTATGTATTTTTCTTAATGTTTTAGCTTCATTTAAGTTATGTTATGTATTATTATTTTTCTAATTAATAAACTTCAACATTTCATTTCAAACTAATATTAATTAGAATGCATAACAACATATCAAATTAAAACTTAAACTAAAACATTAAAACTTAAATAACAACATTAAACTAGTACTTTAAACTAGTACATTAATCATTTAGAAATTATTTCATCAAACTCATCATCGGGCCCCATCATCATCATCATCTTCATCACGGTTGTTAGTAAATCCGACTTGCTTTTCAATCGTGCTTGAATCTGTCAAATTCGATTTTCCATACATGTTTTTGTTGGGCGTTCATAATTGAGGTGTTAGCTTGAAGAATGTTATGCTTGTCATAGTTTAACCGGAATTTTTCTTGAAAAAGACGACTTTTCTTACTCTCATGGGTTTTGAATTTTCCTTTGAATGGACCTTTCCTTCGCGAGGTCTTTTGATGATCCATAAACTCCGCCATGTTAAATCCTGCTAACTCCATCCTTCTTGAGCTAATTCTCTAGCCGCTTTTGCCTGATTCCTCCCGGAAGTTTTCCCTTATTATTACCATCAACATAATTATTGAAAACTACGTTGGAATTTGAGCTTGCGAGGGGTATCTCAGTGAAGAATTTTATGGACCTTGTGAAAATGGTGAAGAATTTGGTGTTGAGGGAGAAGAATTATATGGTGACTTTTCAGGTACTATTTGATTATTTGCTAGGTAATCGGGATTATATTTGTTCAAACCCTTCAAAATATGATAACAACTTTCAAAAGCAAACCTGTTTACCATGTTTTCGCTGCCAACTGTCATTGAACCTCTCTTTCAAAATCAACATCAGTCCGACCACCTTGTCCTTTCCTTTTCTCTTGGCTTGCATTATCAATGCAACATAAGCGGCTACTTCCCGGTTGATTACAATGAAGTGTTCTGACAATCCTTTTGCATCACGACTGTTGATGTTCATGGTTTGTTCTTCATATTTTTGAAATATATTATCCCACATGGTGTTACCATGTTGTTGTGCACCACCGATACAATCTTGGGTAAAAAAACATAATTATGACAAATACATTCATCTTCTATCATGATGTATTTTGCACCACGGACTCGGTTCTTCTTACCTTTGCCTTGAGTTTGTGCTTGTGAATCCATTTTACAAGAAAATATAATTGTAGAGGAGTTGTTATAGTTTTAGATTTGAAAAAGATTGAGAAATTAAGAAATTCTAGAGAGATTTAGAATTTTTGGTGTGAGTTGATATGAGTTTGATATCAGGTATTTATAGAGGGGGAAATTGTAGCCGTTAGATGATGATTTGGTCAGCGATTATCATACTAGCGAGCGATATCTTGACTGTCGCTGCGATTGGAAGACCATCGAGCGGTTTGTCGACCATCGAGCGACCAAGACTCTATCGTCACGGAGACTGTCGTGTATGCCTATATGCCAGAAATAACATATTGGCATCTGAGTTTGGCAGTTTGGCATACCCATAGTGGGTGCATATATGCCAAATATCATGTTTTGGCATGTGCATAGGAAGAGGCCTTAGAAGGCACTAGCCTTAACCAATTCATTTATTAACAATATAAAAATTATGGAAGGTCCGCTAATTTTTAGGACAAAAATGTAATAAAATTATTTATTAGGGGTAAAAATGATACACAAACCCATATTTGTGTATTAATTTACGTTTCTGATATTTTTGAGAGACATACCCAAAAATATCCTATTATGTGCAAGTATAATCAAGGATTGCTAAATGCGGATATATGCTATGGAGGTTTGCTGGTTATTCAGTTCAAGCTTTTTTGTTGTTATTTACTGGTGGTATTCATGATCCACCTCTTTGCGCATATATAAATTAATATGTTTTCATTTCCTGCAAATGGTGCGTCTTAAAGGTGTCCGTAATGTAACAACCCATAGAACTTTTTCATGCCCTCAATTGAAAAATAGACGAGGCATTTTAGTAAAAAGATGGAGAAGTAATATTTTTGTAGTCAGGCGCAAATTGAAAGGGATTATTTCGACAGATGATGAATTACCCGTATAATATTTTACCACGTCATCATTAAATTATCATTCTTTATTATATTTTTGATTTTTAAAATCTTACATACAATATAACTTCTATAAAATAATAGGCTTGGGACCAAGAAAATTTATTATTTTAAAGAGATATTATATTATCGATAACATAATAAATTATTATTTTATAGTTAAATACTATATTATTATTATATAGGATAATTACTAGCTTGGAGGTTAAATAATAATTGTAGTTTGTAAATATAATATGGACTAATTTCTTAGAGATATTATATTACTGACTAATTGCAATAAGAATACAACCACTCCAAGTATCAATCACACTAGCTTCAACACTTCTTCTTGTAACACAACAAGGTGGCTCCGGATCTTGTGAGTGCACCACGAACTATTAGGGATGAAATACAACTTGATTTGAATTTTTAAGAAAATCAAACCAATATTGAATCATATTTGTAGAAAAGTTTACACGTATGAAATTTATTTTTTATTTTTACAGTAGCATTATTATTTTATATATTATTTGGGACCTATTAATGCTTAAGGGAAACTTATGAAATGTATTATTTTATGATTTTATCGAATTTATTATTTTAGCACTAAGGGCCCGAGTCGGGACCAGAAAATTTTATTATTTTAAAGAGAATATTATATTATCGAGTATTACTTTAAAGAATTTATATTGTACATCAATCTGATTTTAACATCACCAACGAACATGTTATTTGCTGATTGTAATGTACATATCATATGTATAGTTCATGTAAATTATTAAATCATAATATTTAAGGAGAGATTATGTTAAAAATGACTTTTTTACAAATTAATATATGGAAAATTTTGTATGTCTAATTCATATCTCTAAAAGGATTATACACGTACATATTCCATTATGTATTATTGCGGAATCACAAACCGTTGAGCGATTTTTTAACTGAATTTGACTTTTACGAATTTAGATAATACTCGTACGTATCCCGTTCCGAACATTTTCCGTACCCCGAATTGTTTTAACTGATCATTAGTAGTCGATTTTACTAGGCTTTTTTTATTTTTATTTTGTTGGCTCAGTCACACGTAAGAAGTTTTTGACTCTTTACTAAAAGAGCTGACCACATGTTCTTGGGTTTATTACGCTTCTTAATTAGTCCGAGAAAGGATAGCTGCAATACCACTTACAAATTTACTTGAAACCTATTTTGAGGCATACGTTCGGCTAAAAGTTATCAGCCGAACCTCTAAGTTATCATCCGAACCTAGACAAAAACATAGGTTCGGCTGAAAGTTGAGTATGCCTCTAAAGATCACAATATGCCTCAAAAAAATAGGTTTTTTTTTTTTTTACTTCCTAGGTTCCACTCCCCCATTACATCAATAAGGTTGTATAACATTTTGGCACATAGTAAAGGCGATTGTCAAGGCGATTGGTCGTGCGATGTTGACCTAGTCAATTCCTTTGATGTTCATCATCTCCGATCGATTTTGCAAGGGTTCTGCAATTCAATAAAGCTTTAATGATCAATAGCGATACTCTCTAAACTCTATGCTAGCAATTTTTTATCTTTAATTTGCTTCTATACTTTCAACTTCTTCAATAAAATTTAACCCTAATTTTCTAAAAATCTTTAAAGTTAATATTTGATGGTCTAATCTTTTCAAGATTGCCTTTCAATTGTTCTTTTTCTTTCTCTGTAGAATGTTTAAAATGTTTTATTAACTTGTTTTTCTTTTGATTCTTTATCTTTAAAGTGCTGTTTTTTTTAATTTGAAAGTTTTCCCTAATTTGCTTTTCAGATTGGGTCATGAGCTGAAGGAAATAGCGTGCATAGGGACATGATTATCCATCATCATGAGATATGAATACTAGAGGACTTGGTGTCCAAGATATGTAAACCCTAAACTTAGACACGAAGAACATCTTAATAAATAGGCTTAGTTTATAACAATTTTATTTTATTTGGGTAGTGTCAAAGGATCACATAGGACGGAGCTATACAGTTGTGCCTTGCTATGCTCAAAATTGAATGTGTTATGTTGTGTGACTTGTGTCCTTAGAAACCCGATACTCAACATGGTCATTAGTATCATCACCCAATAAATCAATTTTTTTTTTTTTCCTTTGCCCCTGACGAGTTTCAAATTTATATATATCATGGCTGTGGCCCTGCAGGACCATTTAATTGATGATCTGCTCTTAATTTCGTTTGGAGCTCATG
>JAJJWW010016961.1:0-45471 GCA_023531295.1 Papaver armeniacum | reverse complement strand
TTCCCCTGACACCAGCCGCCTGACCCGCGCCAGTACCACCTCCTTCACCACCCCCTAATGTCTCTTTATCTCCTTCATAGCTTCTTCACCCTAGAAGCTAAGTCCGAGATAAAAAGAGTTAGGGTTAGGGTTTTCTCAATGACCCATTAATGGAGTTGAGCGAAATCGAAGAGGAGAGAGTGCAGGTTTTGCATTAATTGTAAGTTTGAGTGATTGAGAGGTATAAATTGATGTTCTTCATGTGAGAGAAAGAAGACAATCAATTTTAGGGTTTTTATTTTGTAATTGAATTTTAGTGCTTGCATGATGTTAATTCACCTTACTAGGGTGTAGAGAAACCCTTAATCCCATGATGAGTTAATTCTTGTTCAAATTTGTGTTCTTGGTGTGCTTTAATGTCTTAGGAAGAGTGAATTACCTAGTTGAGATTAATTAACTTGATTAGATGTCTTCAAGAAGACATCTAATACTAGGGGTGAGTTAGCAAGAATAGATAATACACATTCCATTTTATCCTTCCACGAAAGGAATCAAGAGCATAAATCGACTAGATATTGCCTTAGCTTAGGGTCGGAGTGGTGGAATCAACCATCTTAGTAATTCAACAACTCCGTTTACAATCTATAATTGCTATCTTAGAAGCATCATCACAATTCCAAATTGTCGTATCGACAACCAAACCAATATTTGTGTTACTCTCTGTGAAAAATCGGTTAGTGAAGCTTAAGATCAACTTTACACACACTCCATCTCCCCTGGATTCGACACATGCCTGCCTCAAATAGGCCTTGTGCACTTGCACGATTAACCGTAGAAAACCTCTTTTCCCACCTACCATCGTGCTATATTGAAAACATAACTACAAAGTTGTGAATGATTATACTCTAGTAGACATAGTATTAAGGAATTAGAATGCGAAGTATAACGCTTATCATTTTGAACTTCGTATATAAGATATCGACATAATCGTATGAATGCTATTGTGATTATGTGTATGGGTAAAGGTGAAGATTTCATCTATGAAACATTGTTTACATTAGTTTAAAGGAAGTACATTCATGAACTTGTTTTATGAATCGAAAGGGAAATCGCTAGGCTTATTGGTATTGTTATTCATTGCATATATTTGGATTACCAATATGTGTGAGTTAGTAGAACTGATCATAACTCGTTATGTATCTTGGTAAAACTAGTCACAATGCCTGGCTTATGTATTGGTATGACTTTTATTAGTGTAACCGATCCTAAGTAATCACCTTAGATGGTATGATCGATATTTGTAATCGGTGTAACCGATCACTGGTAATTGGTATGACCACGATCACAAAATAGTTGTAATCGATCCTTGTAATTGGCGTGTGGTCTCCGTAATTGGTGTAAACTGATCCTAGTGACTAGTGTAACCGATCACAAGTAATACCATGAGAATATGGTAACCTGATCCACAGTAATTGACGTAGAAGCGATCCTGGTAACTGATGTAACCGGTCCCAAGAACCATATTAAGGTAGACCCATCCTTGTGTTTGGTAGAGCCGTAAACCCATGATTAGTGTATTGATATTTGATCAATCACATTGTTCTTGGAAATCAGATGAACCAGTTCTAACTTGTTTGGAAGTGTGGTATAATCGGTTCCAAGATTGTAAATATGAAAAAGGATTTACAAAGAAATAAGATGTCGACATACTTTGAACATGTTCATAACTCTTATCTTTTATTGTTGAAAGATATTCTTAATAACTAAAGGAGATCCCCGGACGAAATAAGTTGAGAATCTTTTAATTAAGGTTGTTAATTTTATATGCTTTTAATTACCAAAGAATTAAAAATGCATATCTCTCGAAAAATAAAATTGGTAATGTGCATTTACTAATTGGAAATTTTTTAGTGAGATTTAGGTTAATTTTGGACAGAGCATTTCCGGAATTATGAAAACCGATTTGGAAATATATTGCATATCTTAAGAATATTTCGGTTTTGGAAATTCCTTGGTGTCCAAACTTCCTTGGTATATAAATACCCAAGTTTGCATTTCGTGCAAACTATCCTAAGAGCGACAAAACTACCTTGTTGTGTTTATTCTTTGGTGGAGTCGTCTATTCGGAGGAGGAAAGTACCATAATTAGGTGAAATCTCTTACTACCGCTCGTTTAAAGACTTCTGGGGATCAAGAAGCTCTACGAGTACGTTGGTAGGAAACTAAATAATTTCAGTATTATTAGTTTTCGATTTGATTTGATTGACTAACGGTTGTTGAACTTTGAATTCACCAAGTTTGTTTATTCTTGAGAATCTTCTCTTCTGATATAAGATTCACTCAAACTAGATCGAAGTGTCGGCCCAGGATCTTTAGAACATTTGTAGTTCTAAAAGGCGTCTTGTGATAATCCATTGTTAACGAGACTCTTTCTACAGGTGTGATTGATCACAAGAGATTCGAGGTTGTGGTGTGCGGTGTTTATTGAAGATTAAGAAGATTTGAATACAAAGAAGATTTCTTATTGGGTTCATAATCTTTGGTGTGCACAAAACTTGGATCGGTTGGGATCAACTATAATTGGTTTTATCTTTGATATATTTGATTGATTAGTTGCGTGAATAAATCATCATTATATAGTATCTTGATAGATCCTATTTTTGATTGCATTATCTAAACTCTACTACTTTGGTAGTTGTTGGATAGATATATCTAAACCCGACAAATGAGTTTATTGGATTAAACGAGAAGAGCCTTTGTCTAACTCATATCACTAAGATTGAATAGAGTTCTTACCTAAAAAGATTTGTTGTTCCTTTCTTGTTTGGAATTAGATCTAAAGGAATTGTTCCGGTCGTGCACTTATCGAACGTCGGAGACCTTGAGGATACTTAAGAAACTAGGTGAACTATAGGTTTAGTTTCTTGGTCTCAACTATAATGAAGTTGGTTTGATTTTGTATAGCGGCAATTCTCCGAGAGTATTCAATTTTGGACTAGGTCCCTCGAGGTTTTTCTACATTTGCGTTTCCTCGTTAACAAAATCTTGTTGTGCCATTTACTTTATCTTTCCGCATTATAATTGTTTTATTATAATTAAAGTAAATTGCACTTTGTCGTTAATAGGGCACTTGATATTGATCCTATTGGTTTCGGTTATTACAAGTACCTTTTATCAAGTGATCACTTTGTTGTTGTATTGTCCCGATTCCATATCCATAGACGATCACAAAAGTGTATTGGTTTTCTCCACTTGCCTTTGATATTTAATTCACGATTACGCGATTCGGACTAAACCTATATCAAGTGGACACTGTTGAAATATTCCTTGAGTGATTGTTGCTCCAAGAGGTTTATACACAGGGGTCTTGTATAGTTGTGATCAAAATAAAGATTGTGGTGTATTTGGGTACCCTCGTCTTTTCACAATGCCTGACTTATGATTTGGTATGGTCGGTTTTTATTAATTGGTGTAACCGATCCTAAGTAATCACCTGAGATGGTATGATCGATATTTGTAATTGATGTGACCGATCCTAGTAATTGGTGTAACCGGTTCTAGTAATTGGTGTAACCGATCCTGTAATTGGTGTACTGATCCTAGTGACTTATTAACTAGATCACAAGAAATAACATGAGTATATGGTAACCGCTCAGTAATTGACGTAACTGATCCTGGTAACTGTGTAACCGTCTTGGTAACTTGTATTCGATCACAAGTAATCCATATGAAGGTATAACCGATCCTAGTGATTGGTAGAACGATTAAACCCATGATTGTGATTTGATATTTGATCAATCACATAGTTGTTCTTGGAATACGGATGAACCAATTCTAAACTTGTTTGGAAGTGTAGTATAATCGATTCAAGATTGTAAATATGAAAGAGGATTTACAAAGAAAAGATGTCAACATACTTTGAACACGAACAATAACTCTTATCTTTTATTGTTCAAAGATATTTCTTAATTACTCAAGGAGATCCCGTCCTAAATAAATTAAGAATCTTTTAATCAAGGTTGTTAGTTTTATATGCTTTAATTACTAGCAATTAAATGCATATCTCTAGAGAATAAAAATTAGTAATGTGCATTTACTAATTGGAGATTTTCTATTGAGGGATTTCGGAAAATATTGGACAAAGCATTTCCGTGGAATTATGAAAACCGATTTGGACATTTATTGCATATCTTGAGAATAATTTCTGGTTTTGGAAATTCCTTGGTGTCCAAACATCCTTGGTATATAAATACCCAAGTTTGCATTTATGGCAAACTATCCTAAGATCCTGGACAAACTTTATCTTTTTGTTATTTCGGTGGAGCCGTTTATTCGGAGAGGAAAGTACCCTAATTAGGGTGAAATCTCTTACGACCGGCTCGTTTAAAGAATTCCGCTGGGATCAAGAAGCTCTACGATTACTGTTGGTGGGAAACTAGATAATTGCAATTTATTAGTTTTCGATTGATTTGATTGACTAACGGTTGTTGAACTTTGATTGCACCTAGTTTGTTTATTCTTGAGAATCTTCTCTTGATATAAGATTCACTCAAACTAGATCGAATTGTCGGCGGTTTCTTTAGAACCGTTTGTAGATCTAAAGACATCTTGTGATAATCAATTGTTATTCCGTTTTGTGCGTGAATGATCACAAAAGATTCAAGTGGTGTTGTGTAGGTTTAATTGAAGATTAAAGAAGATTTGAAGACAAAGAAGATTTCTTTGGTTTCTCATATCTTTGTGTAGCACATACCTTGATCGGGCCGGGATCCAACTATAATCGGATTTATTCGATTGATTAGTTGCGTGAGATCGGTAACACCTAATAGTTCTCTTGAGATTTATTTTTATTGTTACGAATCCGAATCTTATTACTTTGGTAATAGAGATTGGATTGATCTAACCAGGAAAAGGAGTTTATTAGTTTAAACGGAAGAGCCTTTGCATATGACTTGAGATATCTTTATCTGGAAAGAATCAATAGAGTTGTTACCAAACAGATTTGTTGTTCCTTTACTTTGTTTGGAATACGATCCAAAGGAATTATTCCGGTCGTGCACTAATTGAATGTCGGAAGCGCAGGATACTTTGAAGAAACTAAGTGAACTAGGTTTAGTTGCTTTGTCTCAACTATCTGAGTTGGTTTAGATTTTGTATAGCGGCTTTCAATTTCGATAGTATTCACCTGACTAGGTCCCTGCGTTTTTCTGCATTTGCGGTTTCCTCGTTAACAAAATCTTGTTGTGTCTTTTACTTTTCTATTTCCGCAAGTATAATTTTTTATTATAATAAGAAGTAAAATACACAAACGTCAACTCCGTATTACTTGATAGTGATCCTATAGAGTTTGGTTAAGTCCGAACCTATTTTCAAGTAATCACACTTTGATCGTTGTATTGTCTCGATCTCGTATCCATAGACGATCACAGAAAGTGTGAATACCGATTTGTCGTATTGTATCGACTTTGTCCATAGACAATCACTTTCGGTAAGTGGACTTATAGGTGGATATTTTAAAGATTGTGGTGTATTTGGGTACCCTCGTCATCTTTTCAATTGGTATCGAAAGGTGCAAACACGAAAAAGATCTAACAATCTGTGTTTGGTGCGATCCAATGTATAAGAAATGAGTCAAAATAAGAAAAGCAAAGCTAAACTTATAAAGGACTCGGTTCACGTACATCAATATGTTGAGAATAAGGTCCCGAAAAGGTCAATCGAAATTGGTCTCTGTAAGTCTTTTTCGAAAATCAAGAAGAAAGTCTAAGATTGATAACTTGATTGAGAATCATGATCGATCAGAAAGAATGTATCCAAAACTAAAGGAACATGTTTTGGATCCGACTTCAATCACCTGTGAAAAAATCTTCTATTTTTATTCTAGAAAGAAAGAAGAACTTTGATTCACCATCCTTCCCAAGTTCTCAATTTCGTAAATGAAAAAAAGCGGGGTCTAACAACCACACCCAACATTTCGTTCTAAGAATCAATAGACAAACTCCAATATAATTTCAAGAGAATCAACTAGACAGTCGGACTCAATCTAGATAAAAGTATATCAAAGAGTTTATATCTCAATTTAAAATTCAATCTGCAATCAACAAATAGGAATTTACTTAGGCTCGATTGAATAAGAGAAATAACTTGAACGGTACCAAAGACCAATGTTCAAGTGTCAATCAATTTATATCAACAACCAAAGGTTGGATTATCTAATTGATTGATCTTAACGCATAATCAGGATATTTCTATTATATAACAAAATATAATGCGGAAAAAGAAATAACACAGACAATTTAATTTTGTTAACGAGGAAACCGCAAATACGTAAAACCCCGGGACCTAGTCCAGCCTTTGAAAACCACACTTGTATTAAGCCGCTACGCACTAGCCTACTACCAATGAACTTCAGACTGGAATGTAGTTGAGCCCTAATCAATCTCACACTGATCAAGGTACAATTGAGCTCCTTACGTCTCTGAACCCCACCACGATTCTACGCACTTGATTCCTTTAGCTGATTCCACCCACAACCAAGAGTTGTTACTACCCAAATTCGAAGAATTGATAACAATCTGTCTCACACATAAAAGTCTATTGGAATAGATAAATGTCTCCCACAAAAATACCTATGAGTTTTGTTCCGTCTTTTGATAAATCAAGGTGCACAGGAACCAATTGATAAACCAGACTTATATTCCCGAAGAACAACCTAGTATTATCAATCACCTCACAATAATCTTAATCGTATGATAGAGAAACAAGATATTGTGGAATCACAAACGATGAGACGAAGATGTTTGTGACTACTTTTAATCTTTCTATCGGAGATAAATCTCAAGCAAATCTTAGCAAAGATAATACTCAATCACAATAGAAGATGTAAGATCAGAACACACAACTACGGAGAAAATAGTTGGGTCCAAGCTTCATAATCCCAATGAAGTCTTCAAGTCGTTAACCTACAAGGTTTCATGAAAAACCTAAGGTTAAAGGAGAATCGACTCTAGTATGCAACTAGTATCACACAGGAGGTGTGGGGATTAGGTTTCCAAGTTGCTAGAGTTCTCCTTTATATAGTTTTCAAATCAGGGTTTGCAATCTAGGTTACCTTGGTAACAAAGTGTTTATGGGTGAAAAATACTCCTGCAGAATTTGGTAATTTGGGGTGTGGATGAGGAATGAATTTAAACCTTAAACAAATGCACTGCGCGGTGAGTGCTTGTAGATCCGAGAGATCAATTTGTGCAAGTCCAGCCTAAACCAAGAAATGGCCGTTCCAGACTTGTTTTGGTCACAAAGTCAAGGAGATGGGGTTGATCTTAGGGAGGGAAGCGAAGAAGGTGTTGAGATTGTGAAGGTATTGGCTTGCTTATGACTTGTAACAGAAAGGTGAGCAGGCTTGTGGTTGATGCAAGCAAGCTCTGAGTGTTTGAATACGTTTTGTATTAACACTTGGTTTTCTGTCTCGTCTGGACTTGTGTTGTTGTTTGAAATAGGGTGGAGAACCTATTTATATAAGTCATTGAGCCTTATTCACGTCTCTCGTGGGAAGTGGAGGAAGTGGAGTGATAGAGTTGTGGAGTTGTGCGTCGGTGCCACACGACCCGCCTTGCCCACTTCTCCTGTTCATCTCTAACCGTCCATGACTTCGACACGTTCTTGTGATGGCGCGTTGCACGCCGCATCTTGTAAACCGCGAGACCAATACCCCCGCATGTATCCCCAGTTTGTGACATGATTGATGTTCGGAATGTGTGGATCGTGGATCCACGAAAGATAGCATGTAATCTTTGAATTGAATAACTGTGTTATTCAGGAAGTCGATACTTGTGAAGTATCGTGTGTATTTTATGCAGGTACTGCATTATGGTGTGGTAAAGTGATGGGTAATGACGCCTCACTGACCAAATAACTCCTGACCAGGGTTGTATAACCAAGATGGTGAAGTTTGACGGATGAGATGATCTTTGAGACACTCATCTGCGACCGTTAATGAATATTAGGGTTTTTGAAGAGGTGCGCAAGCATCACTCTTCGGCTTGGTCGAAACCAAGCATGGAAAGGGATTTGGAGAGGACCGACCGGGTATGTGTGTAGACAGCATGCCAGTGTGCTCGTCCATACCTCACTGTCCCATGAAGGCGCGATCTAGGCCACTCAATTTGACCGGTAAAGTTGAGTGGTTGAGATCGGTTTGCGGCAGAAATCCATTGCCGCAAAGGAGTTGGAAACCGCGTGACATCCCTAGTTCGGGCACACGTTTCAAGACGACCCATCTTGGTCGGTCTTGGTCGATCATACCAGCGTGTAGGTGGTAGGCTGGTGTTCACACCTATACCTGATTATCCCATGAAACGTGATCCGAGCCATCCAAATCGTCCGGCGAAGTTGAGTGGTCGAGATCAGTTTGCGGTTTGGGAGGCGTGGCCATGCTAGTTTGGACGCACGTTTTGGATTAACCAGGCATGATATGCCTTGGCCGAACACATGAGGAGGTAGATGGGCCCACAGTGGTCATGCTGGTATGACCGGCCCTGCTTAATCTAATCTGTGACCCTCCATTCGTGCCGGAGAAGATGGATGCGCGTGATGGTTTGAAACCCTAATTTTGGATTTCAAAGCCGTGCGCCATCTCTTGTTTGGGTGACAATTTTGTCACGACCAACCATGGTTGGTTTTGACCGATTGGTCAAGTGTGTAGGCGGGCCCACGGTGATCGTGTTGACATGCTCTGGGCCCTTTGAGTCTACATCTACACCCCCATCTATACCGCGAAGATGGATGGTTGAGACCGCTTTGCAACACATGTAATATGCCGCAAACCCTAATTTAGGGTTTTCCGTCCATAATGCTTGGTATGAACGGTTTCTTGGCAAGCTAGGCCAATGACCGACCATGCGGGGTCGCCCGTGGGTATTCCATACCTGCTTGGGGGTGATGGAATTGGTCTGGGGTCATCCAATCATGCTTATGGAGTTGGATGATTGCGATCGAATCATATCCGATCGATACTTCGGTCCGGATGCTCAATCGGGCTAGTATAACACACCGAGAGTCGGCCATGCTTGTACGGGTATTTCGTACATGGTTTCGTTATAGTGCTTGGAGGTTCGTGTTACTCGTAAGAGTAACACTCGGTCGTCATGCCACACGATAATGAGTACCGGAAATACAAGGCTGATATGAAATTCACAGAAGGGATTGTTGCCACATGCTCCAACCTGGAGGAATTTCATGTATTCACGAATGGGATTGTTGCCACATGCTCCATTCTTGGTGAATTAAGTGAGGGAGTATCCAACACTTATAAATGGCTTTATCTTTTACAAGATGTCAGCGCATGATTTTTTCCGGTTTTTACAATTTTAACCTCAAATGAAAACCCACCATCAACATTAAGTCCCTTGCCTAGCACATAATGGTTACACTATTGTGGGGTAGGCATGAGATGGTGACAGTTAAAGATAAAACTTATGAGACAAAGTTAGATGTTACCAGGAGAGACGGGTCATCCTGTCCTTGGAGTATGTCACGTTCAAAAGGCATCTAGGAGAGCATTCCCCTAGTATGATGTCGGTCTTGCCTGCTTCGGTCGAGGGTCCACTCCGTGCTTGCTCCGTTTGAATGTCGGTCTTGCCAGATCGACCTTGTTATGCCTGATTAGGTCGAGGGGCTATTGCGCCTTCTTCGCTCGATCGTGGGCTTGAATTTCGTGAATATGATTCCCATGACATAAGAAAACCGGTTGTGCAAATAAATATGGTCCCGCCATATATGCTTGATTGAACGTGGGTCCCATATCGTGTATGCCTGACTGAATGTCGCCTTTATACCAGCCTCGTTCCCTTGACCAACACCGGTCTTGAAACTTAAGCAATACCAGACTTGTGACTTGATCAATACCAGACTTGAAGCTTGAGCAATACCATACTTGAAGCTTGAGCAATACCGGACTTGAAACTTGAGTGATACCGGACTCGTCACTTGATCAATATCGGACTTGAAGCTTGAGCAATACCAGACTTGAAGCTTGAGCAATACCGGACTTGAAACTTGAGTGATACCGGACTCGTCACTTGATCAATACCGGACTTGAAGCTTGAGCAATACCAGACTTGAAACTTGAGTAATACCGGACTTGTGACTTGATCAACAACGGACTTGTGACTCGATCAACACCGACTTGAGACTTGAGCAATACCGGTGTTTGGACCCAATACCAGCCTTGTGTACTCTAACGTGAATGTGTGTTCTGTCGTGTGTGACTACACATCTCACGCGTTTTTATACAAGTACTGACTCATGTTTTTTTTTATTATAGAATGAAGAAAAGAACTCCTGTTGAGATGTCTTCTGGGGATAATGATGGTGCCAAGTCAGGAGGTGTTGACAGCTTCAAAGATATGCTGAATCATTGATGATGAGTTGTTCACCGCGCCCTTTCAACTATATAAAAATATTCGTTCCACAAGATAACCCTTCTCCTATCGACTTCAAGGTTTTTCATGCTCCGCTGGGCCCTCATGAAGGATGGGTGAGACGTATGTTGAGCAATGAGTACATCAAAGATAACTTGACCAGAGCGCAGATTATTGATGCAGCTTGAGTGTTGAAACGGCTCGAGAGGATGTTAAAGTGGTTTTACGGTGCGAACGTTGAAGTGGATCCTGGAGAGAGTGTTGAAGTAGGATTCTGAAGCGAACGTGGGTCCCGGAGAGAGCGTTGAGGCGGCTCTTGAATAGATCATTGAAGCGGCCTTCTCTACAGAGGAGAGCGTTGAAGTGTTTCCCTCTTGATTCGATTTACCCTTGCGAATTCCATGCTTCTTGACCGACCATCTCTCTCATGTTGAAGAATTCCTTGATCGACGGTGAAGGAACTTCATGCGAGCCTCGGTCCCCAAGCGTGGTTTACATGGTTTGTTCGTAGTGGTTGTTGTCGAGCCAGATATGGAATATCTTGGACTTTGTTTCATCATTGTGGGAGTCGTGCATGTGGTACCGGAGTTGGAGT
Organism: Papaver armeniacum; assembly: GCA_023531295.1. Classification (NCBI taxonomy): domain Eukaryota; kingdom Viridiplantae; phylum Streptophyta; class Magnoliopsida; order Ranunculales; family Papaveraceae; genus Papaver; species Papaver armeniacum. The sequence continues at coordinate 34,476 of JAJJWW010016961.1, read as the reverse complement.
TGACGAACGCGCAGGATGTTGTATCTCGGTGGTTTTCCTCTTGCTGCTTCTTGGAACCGCTACGTAAGGTCAAGGTTGTATCGCCCGTTGGTAAGATATATGCCCCTACAAACATTATGAGGCTCTTCATTACCGGCAGGCTTTGGTTCTTTCTATCGGGGCATATGTTGTTGTAGATGAGCGTTCAACAGCTCCCAGAGGATGACCAAAAGCGGATTCTCCAACATAGCATGATAGACATGTACCATCTATGCGATAAAGTGACTCGCCCGGATCTTGCTCGATATGACGCGTGGACATCGTTATCTTCTTGAGGCTGCTCCTTGAGGTATCGGCTCCAGTGGAAGATTGCCGTCATAGAGCGTTGATATGTTGCACCGGTATTCTTTAAACCAAATGGCAGTATGGTATAATAAAAATTTCTGAGAGGAGTTCGAAAAGCTATCTTACTTGCATCATGCTCGTACATCCTCATCTGGTTGTAGCCGCTACATCCATCCATGGAGGAGAACATGCCGTGTCCGCTGATTGAATCTACTAACATATCGATGTTAGGTAAAGGAGGGTCGTTTTTGGGGCAGCACCTGTTCAAGTCTCTAAAGTCTATGCAGCACCTGATCTGAACTACAACTGTTTAACCGACTTGGATCCAGGTATGACATGTAGATGATGGGTGACCAATTTTCATCTAAATCCGGCATTTCTTCATATCTCCAAGCGAATATGTCTTGGTACTCTTTGAGAAGTTACACGAGCTTCATGCGTTTATCCCTACTCAAGGTTGAGCTGATGGAGATAGGCCTAGGAGATTCCCCAAAGATTTCAATCTCATCGGTTGTGGAGTTGGTGCCCTCTTGCACCGTTGTGGAGCATCTAGCACTTGCTCTTGTGGTTCGTTGTCGTTGTAGCATTCCATTAGGTGGAGAGACCGGTACAGTCTCCCCGCTAATTGATAATGGCGATGTCGGTATACCGTTTACCTTTCTCGTTACGACTTCGCCATAAAAGTTCGCTCCCTCTTCGTGTGAACGTGGGTCGTGGCTTCACAGGATGGAGAAGAATGCTTCGTCAGCAAAGATGCATCGTGGGTACTAGCCCTCAGTGATGCAAGCCGATCTTCTTCCTGAATTGACGCCCACGTGGGGAGTGGGATGCAACGAACTTGTCTGATTCTTTCCGCGGAGCTTCTCCCGTATGTGCTGGTTTGGTTTCCCTCGAAGTCCGTCACTGTGGTAGGCTTCCGTACGACCTTGTCTTGGAGAACTTTGGATGTCCTGAGAGTCTTGAGAGTAATCACATTCGAAGACGCTCCTGTGTCGATAAGGGCCGTCTTGAACTCTGAATCCTTGATGCGTGCGGTGACATGTAGGGCACGGTTGTGACCTTCCTCTGGTTGATTGCAGCAAAATATCTCCGTGCGCTGATTCTCCGAGAGGTGTGAAAGTTCGTATAAACTTTCCACTAGAGAAAATGCTTCCCGATCCACCGACCTCTGGTTCATAGTGAAACTATTGACTTGAGGAGGATCGTTGTGAGGTACAGTCCCCAGTATAGGAGTCTCCATGACATGACCGCTCATATCTGATGTCGCTTCTTTGATCAGGTACCTGTAGGTCCGCGCCGCTGAAGTACCTTTTCCGGTGCGTTGAATGCATTCCTTGTTGGCTCCAGGGGCTGTTGCGGGTCTTGTGGAAATCGATCAGTTAATGCCTTAAGAAAAGTGAGTACCTCTTTCTGAGTTGCGGCCATATCCGTTTGAGTCTTAGCGAGAACTTCATGCTTCTCCATCAAGTCTGCAATGGTAATGGGGGATGGTCCCCCTCTCGTCCTTCCGGCTCCTCGTCCTGATGAAGGAGTGGGAGTTGTTGATCTGGTGACTACCAGAGGTGTTACACCTGATGAGATGCCGGGATTTGCGGCTGCTCTGGCTCTGGTGATGGGAGGTGTTGTAATATCACTGCTGAGTGATCGAATTGAACGTTCCCATCCTCTGTACTCACGTGTTCCTTGATTGATCTCTCCTTCCTCAAGCATTTCTTCACTTGGTTGAAAGGTCGATGCGGATTGAACAGTCTTCCGGGCTTCGACAAGGGTCTTGAGATATAAATCTTCTAGCAGGATTCGTAAGTCAGCAGCTCCATTTCTTTATCCGGTAGACGTTGTGGTACCCTGACAAGTCTTTTCCTCTGTGGAGTTGCCTCGAGTCTTCGTCGGATGGACCATGTTGTTCGTCTTTCCCGAGTCTTCATGCGGTTGCGTGCTCTTTTTGCCTCCCCACCGATAAAGGTGTGACTCGACTAAGGATTCAACATTTCTGCACCGCTTGAGTAGATGCATGCCGACCCTTCTTGTAATTGTGCTGCTATATCATTCAAAAGGCGGAATGTCTCGCTCTGTCTTCTAGTGATACCGGCTTGATTTGCCAAGACATCCTCCAGCATTCTAGCTACACTTCCCATGATATCTGAACCACCTGTGGTTTCCAGATACATTGCGAGGTGGAAACCTAAAAATTGAGAATTCAATTTTGTGCAACCGAGAGATCAACCTCCCACTGTGGTCGCCAATTGTTTATGGGTGAAAACTACTCTGCAGAATTTGGTAATTTGGGGGTGGATGAGGAATGAATTTAAACCTTAAACAAATGCACTTTACTTAGCGGTGAGTGCTTGTAGATTCGAGAGATCAATCTGTGCAAGTCCGGCCTAAACCAAGAAATGGCCGTTCCGGACTTGTTTCGGTCACAAAGTGAAGGAAATGGGGTTGATCTTAGGGAGGGAAACGAAGAAGGTGTTGAGATTGTGAAGGTATTGGCTTGCTTATGACTTGTAACAGAAAGGTGAGCAGGCTTGTGGTTGATGCAAGCAAGCTCTGAGTGTTTGAATACGTTTTGTATTAACACTTGGTTTTCTCGTCTCGTCTGGACCTGTGTTGTTTTTTGAAATAGGGCGGAGAACCTATTTATACAAGTCATTGAGCCTTATTCACGTCTCTCGTGGGAAGTGGAGGAAGTGGAGTGATGGAGTTGTGGAGTTGTGCGTCGGTGCCACATGACCGGCCTTGCCCACTTCTCCTGTTCATCTCTAACCGTCCATGACTTCCCGACACGTTCTTGTGATGGCGCGTTGCACGCCGCTGCACGCTGTAAACCGCCGACCAATACCCCAGTATGTATCCCCCAGCCAGTGACATGATTGATGTTCTGAATGTGTGGATCGTGGATCCACGAAAGATAGCATGTAATCTTCAATCAATAACCGTGTTATTCAGAAGTCGATACTTGTGAAGTATCGTGTGTATTTTATGTGTACTGCGCATTATGGTGTGGTAAAGTGATGGGTAATGACGCCTCACCGACCAAATAACTCCTGACCAGGGTTGTATAACCAAGCTGGTGAAGTTGGACGGATGAGATGATCTTGGAGACACTCATCTGCGACCGTTAATGAATATTAGGGTTTTTGAAGAGGTGCGCAAGCATCACTCTTCGGCTTGGTCGAAACCAAGCATGGAAAGGGATTTGGAGAGGACCGACCGGGTATGTGTGTGTACAAAGATGCCAGTGTGCTCGTTCATACCTCACTGTCCCATGAAGGCGCGATCTAGGCCACTCAATTTGATTGGTAAAGTTGAGTGGTTGAGATCGGTTTGCGCAGCAAATCCATTGCCGCAAAGGAGTTGGAAACCGCGTGACGTCCCTAGTTCGGGCACACGTTTCAAGACGACCCATCTTGGTCGGTCTTGGTCGATCATACCAGCGTGTAGGTGGTAGGCTGGTGTTCACACCTATACCTGATTATCCCATGAAAACGTGATCCGAGCCATTCAAATCGTCCGGCGAAGTTGAGCGGTCGAGATCAGTTTGCGGTTTGGGAGGCGTGGCCATGCTAGTTTGGACGCACTTTTTGGATTAACCAGGCATGATATGCCTTGGCCGAACACATGAGGAGGTAGATGGGCCCACGGTGGTCATGCTTTGGTATGACCGGCCCGCTAATCTAATCTGTGACCCTCCATTCGTGTCGGAGAAGATGGATGCGCGTGATGGCTTGAAACCCTAATTTTGGCTTTCAAAGCCGTGCGCCATCTCTGTTTGGGTGACAATTTCGTCACGACCAACCATGGTTGGTTTTGACCGATTGGTCAAGTGTGTAGGCGGGCCCACGGTGATCGTGTTGACATGCTCGGGGCCCTTTGAGTCTACATCTACACCCTCCATCTATACCGCGAAGATGGATGGTTGAGACCGCTTGCAACACATGTAATATGCCGCAAACCCTAATTTAGGGTTTTCCGTCCATAATGCTTGGTATGAACGGTTTCTTGGCAAGCTAGGCCAATGACCGACCATGCGGGGGTCGGCCGTGGGTATTCCATACCCGCTTGGGGGTGATGGAATTGATCCGGGGTCATCCAATCATGCTTATGGAGTTGGATGATCGCGATCGATCATATCCAGACTGATACGGTCAGTCCGGATGCTCAATCGGGCTAGTATAACACACCGAGAGGGGCTCAATCGGGCTAGTATAACACACCGAGAGTCAGCCTGTACGGGTATTTCGTACATGGTTTCGTTATAGTGCTTGGAGGTTCGTGTTACTCTGTAAGAGTAACACTTAGTCGTCATGCCACACTGATAATGAGTACTGGAAATACAAGGCTGATATGAAATTCACAGGAAGGGATTGTTGCCACATGCTCCAACCTGGAGGAATTTCATGTATTCAGGAGAATGGGATTGTTGCCACATGCTCCATTCTTGGTGAATTAAGTGAGGGAGTATCAACACTTATAAACGGCTTTATCTTTTACAAGATGTCAGCGCATGATTTTTTCCGGTTTTTTACAATTTTAACCTCAAATGAAAACCCACCATCAACACAAAGCATTCAATATTCACTGTTAGATGAAAACCTGATTAGACTCAAGCTAATATATTTCAACCGTTAGATCGAACTTAGATTTTTATACACAAATGAAATGTACCTTCATTTAGATTTGAATAACCGTACCTAAGCGTATACACTATGTTGGCTCAACTGTAGTTAACCGAGGTTAGCTATATGAACACTCTCATATCAACCTTATTCATCTTAACTACAACTAGTTCAAATGACTCAAATGAAACTAGTTATAGAGTTGTTCAATTGCTATATTCTCATAGAAGTATACAAGAACACAATTGAAGCAAAATCAGTTTGATTCGCTCGAATCAATTCATGAACATTATAGCCACGGTTTGCAAAGAATGCATTCCTTATTATATAAATGTATTAGTTCATGTCCCAACCGATTTTAGAACTTTAACCACTCAAGTATGAAAACGGGTACGCATATTTAAGTAGTCGGACCAAGTTTGGTTTTCGCCAGTATGCGAGCGGGTACGCACACCTCCAAACCAAGCAGAATTTTCCGGACCTAAACCTTACGCCAGTATGCGTACAAGTACGTATAGTTAGGTTCCCGGACTTCTCAAACCAACAGATACGCATACGGGTATGCATACTATGGTTCCCGGACATGGATCACATATATGCAAAAGTGCATAACATGTTTATAATCTTAGTAGTTCTTCGTCTTCAAATGATGAACTTCGTGAAGTCTAATGCTCAACTACACAATCTATCCTAGTCTGAGACATCTATAAGTAGACTAGAAATCAAGACTTATAGTTTTGATCACTAACATTGACAAACAAGCTTGAGATAACAATGCTTGCGAGTTCGACCGAGCAGTGCTCTAATAATCTCCCCCTTTGTCAATTTTAGTGACAAAACTATCAATACATATGGATTACAAAATAAATAAACTTTGTAGCTTCTCATCCAAATGCTTGATCTCCTTGGTTCTTTAACATTACTCGAAATCTTCGTCACTTCCAAGTACTCCAATGATTCTAAATGTGTTCAACTCAGCATCATAGTTATTGAAGATTCATAGCTATAATAATGAGAAAACAATTGCTCTCAATCATTGTTATACAGTGTCATAGTATTATTAAACGGCATCAAATTTCAATTGTATCACAACTTTGACAACAATACTATGGTGATATGTATCACCCCCCCTTAGTCAATACTTCATCTCACAATGAAAACCACTCCCCCTTACATAATGATCTGTAAACCATATGTATTTGTAGTGTGAACTACACATTGATTCTCCCCCTTTTTGTCAACAAAAATTGGCAAAGGTACGAAAATTAGTGGGATCCTCATGAAATTTCCATAGAGATACTTCATGACCAAAAGAGAACAACATATCAACTTGTTTAGATGCAATCATATAGTAGAAACTAAATGCATTCATCAAGAAGTTTATAAAGATACAAGATAACCCCTACAATATTCCACAGCCGTACTCCCACAAAGATTTGGCAATCAAGCACAAGTTCAATTAAGAACTCTCCCCCATAAAATGTCATTCCCGAAAGAACAACAAGAGCGACCTTACTTTTACAAGAAAAGAAGGATTTCTTTGGACATTAACAAATCACATGAGACATGAACTTGTATCCAAAGATCTCAATTGAATTAACCACAAGGAAAATGATCAATTCAATGCGGAATAATCAAAGATTCATTCTATTTTTCATCACTATTTGCACAATGACATATAATAGACTTAATCTTTGTAAACAAAAGTTCATCCTTTCTTCCATCAATATTTGCATAATGACATAAAAGGCTTAACTTTTTGTAGTCAAAAGTTCACTCTATCTTTTCTCAATACTTTCATACCAACATATAATAGAGATAACTTTTGAACAAATATGGGACAGTCAAGGTTCACGGACGTAAACAACATATCCCATAACAATTTGCAATATATAAAACCATAAAGATTCATACTGCAAAAATCATCTTCCAAATCAACTTTAGAATTTAAATAAATAAATCTAAAAACATTGCAAGATGAAAATGTTGGCAATAGCTATGTGTACTCACAATAATGGCTATTCCAAATCCTAGTTATCCTTCTTAAAACACAAGAATAAATTCTCATAAGAAGTTTCCTAGACATAATAAATCAAGTTTCCTTGATAACTTCATACCTTTCAATGAATCCATCATAGAAGGTGTCGCTGATTTCCTTGACTCTCTTGACCGTGGAAACTCCATGTTCATGAGTTAGAACACTAACTTTACGATCAACAACACGAGCAAGTTTTCTAGCCTTAACTCAGTCTACGATGAGTTTCTTCTGATTCCGTATCAAGATCTGTTGATTAGCAAGGATTCTGGCCTAACCATCTAAAGATTGATTTATTTGCAGTTGAAGATTTGCAAACTCGACCTTTGAATCATCCTGAAAACGAGTTAAATCCTTGATAAATTCATCAATCCAGGAGTTGTGCTCTTTCCTTGCAAGCATCTTCTTCAGAACAAGTTCTTGAACTGAACCACGTCCTTGAGTGTCCTCCTCCATGTCAAAACTCACAATCTCTTAAGATCTTGAAGAGTTCTCCATATATTTTTTGTTAGGGATGGAATAACACAATATATATATATATATATATATATATATATTTATGTTTGTAAACAGGAGAAGAAATCTCTTATCATGGAAACCCCTATGAACTCTCATGAAGGGGACACGGACGTTCGTGGACCGGTCACAGATAAAGAATGGATTTAGAAGGATCCAACAAGAGGAAACACACTATTTGTTAACAATACTCAAAAATTAGAGCATGACGCATGATCAACAAGATCAAGAACTCAGATAGATAACATAAAAACGCATAAAAACATACAACTAATCTTGAGACTCTCACTATCATCATCCTTGCAACTCTCAAGATAGATACAAGGATGAGATTACCTGAGATCAGGTAAAAGAGTGAGAAGTAGTCTCACTATGAATTATTGGAGAAAAGTTGTACAAATATTTTGTGCGTTTGTGATGTGTGTTCCCTTCTTTCCATTGATTATAACTTATTCCATGAGAATTTGTCATAAACCTTTTTAAGAGTCCATCAGAAGGATTTTGCTGAGGACTAAGTCTAGGACCTCTAGAGATCGGATCCAGAGGAGAATGATTGAAGGACTTCCATCTACTTGATTTAGACTTGCCAGACTTGTTCTTATAAGCACAAGGAATGTGTTCATTAGTGGCACAAGAGTTTATACCATTAAGAGGAACTTGCAACCTGTGACGATTTCTTGAAGAGAGATCATTCTTATAAGAATTCTGGTTTTCTGTAGGAAATAAATTCACTGTAGATGTCGTCAGACGATTTACTCTGTTGACTGTAAAAAGAAGCAAATCATGAAGATCAGAAATTTGTTCCTTTCTAGCAAAACAATGAAGAGCACAATGATTCTTTTTCCCACAGAAGGAACAACATCGTGGATTAGAAACATAATTGCCTTGACTCATGACCTTTTCCTGCACATGCGAGTTTTGCAAGTGATTCACGGTGGGTAATTCCTTGGAGGGAATTTTCTTCACGCTGGGTAAAGCCTTGTGAGGATCAGATAAAGGTACAAAGGATGACTTACTTATAAAAACAGAGTTTTCCTTTTTCAAGGTGTTACACTGTTCTTGGGCACATTGAAGAGATGCAACAAGTTTTTATTTTTCAGCACGATGAGCGTTTATTTCTGACGAATGAGTCTTGATTAAACGTTCTTCTCTAATTTAGTGTTCTTTAACAGTATCTTCAAGCCTACTAATCTTTTCACGTTGTAGAGTAGTTTCTTGAATCAATTTTTCGATATTTTTAGAGAGAGATTCAATAAAGCAATAGAGTTCACGTTATCTTTCAAGAGATTTCTCGAATTCATCAATGAGTTGATCATTTTTTTCTTTAAGAGTCTTGATTTTAGAACCTTGGAAATCGATGATATCAACAGATTTTTTTAACGATCTGGTGAGTTCCATTTAAGATTCTGATACGATGATAAGTGCATGTTTCGCATATATTTGGTGTCAATTCCATGCTAGTAATTGCTATCTTTCTGGTGAATTATTGTATATTACGCTTGTTTTCTTTTATTTGTGTTTTGTTAGATGAATCATCCAAAAGAAGTGAAAATAACTACAAAAGTATTATCATCATTGTGTATAGGACGAGAAGACGAAGGCAATGGCGAAAGAACGGAGTCATTCTAAGTTTGTACGAAGAAGTTATGAGCAAAACAGGAAATTAGAAGACTACAAGGGCAAAATGGTCATTTTAAAGGTCAAGTGCTATTAGCACCCCACTGTACGTTAAAGGGCAGTCATTTTGTTAAGGGGTGAATTGTTTCAAAGGAACTGCTAAAGGCAGTCGAGTCATTTACTGGGAGGAAGCCATAATTCAAATACTGCTAAAGGCACTTGGTTTTCTTCTCAGGGCCACCATTACCTTATTTGTCATGTGCATGACAGTCCGACGCTCAACTTCCTTTTCCGACCGGTATTGTTGCTGTGGTTATCGAGATGGCAGAGATGACGAGTTTGAAACTCGTAGGTTTGACAGGGTTTTGGAGATTGTTCAAGCACGACGGAACCAAGGGAGAAAATAACAGTGATGGAGTCTCGGTGATTGAGAATGGGTTGCTTCCATTATCGGCTGTAGATGATGGATCGTGATGAGAGGTTCAGCAAAACAAAGATGATGAAAGAGTAGTTGCTGCCATCGGTGATCAATGGAGGAAGAAGAATGGATGCTGGCAGGTGTTGTTGGTCGTGGGACTGATGAAGTTCATCGATGATAATGGCTGTTGCCATCAGTGGTGATGGTGATAGGAACTGATGGAAGCATTGGCAGAGATGAAGGCATCGATGGAGGGAGTTGAGATTGAGTTGGACAGAGCTTGAAGACGTTAGAAAAGCTGAAGAAGATGGTGTTGCTGCTCGGGTTGTGGGCAAGACTCGATATGGAGTTGAGTTTGGCAGTGATGGAGAAGTTGTACTGCCATGATCACTATGATGGATATGAATATGGGTTGACGCGTTTAAGTTGGCAGTGAAGACTGGTGGTGCTGTGCTGTTGCTTTGGAGTGTGGTGGTCGTGTGAAGCGATAAAGATTGAATGAGAAAAAGAAGGAGCTCGTGACCGAGAAAGGAGTTGTTGTTGATATATGGGAAGATTTACGATCAAGTTAAAAGATTTACGTGTAGGTTAAAGTGGGGATCCGATGCAGGAGTTGCACATGAAGTTTAATATATAATCAAATCTGGAGAAGGGGCATTGGTCCACGTGGATCTTACAGAAGTTCAAACTAGACAGCAACAATATTTATCCTACTAAATTACTCTTCGCCGCACCATAGCAACATCACCTAGTTTCTCAGAACAAAAATTCCTCTTGACCGACTTGGTGATACATATCCAGTCCGAACTTGGTGGAGATTTAGGGCGACTATTCCTATATAAATAGATGCCGGGTACAATACCAAGAGTACAATTTTTAGAGAGAGAAACAGAAAATAAAAGAGAGAAGAAAGGTTCTTAATTTATATTTTATGGTTTACCTTTAGGGGAAACAAATATTTTCTTCTTTTTCTTATACATATTTTTCATGCATTTTAGTAAATCCATGTGTATCTAAATCTTACTGATTAGGGATGATTTCAAAGTCCTGATTAATGGAATTTTAATTCTTTTCACAAGTTTATTTTGAGTTTAATTTTATTGACGATTGTCTCTATTATTTTTAGTGTCTAAGATTATTACTGGGTTATTCAATTGGCCATTTGAATTGACCTGATAGTAATTCTTCTACTAGTATTGGGGTTTGTGATACGTGTAATAATCACTCAATTCCATGCACAAGTAGTAAATCGCAAAAGCTGACAGAGGGATTCTGTTAAGCAATTGTGTATAGAGATGACACTAGTAAGCAGACCGAGCTTATGCGTCTGATGCTAGGATCAACCTAATTCACAAAACGTAATGCATTCAATGGGTTACACCTTGAGAGCTTATTCATGGTGGCTCAGATGGATAGAATCTGGTAGTCGAGCGCTTACGTATCCGTGGCAACAGGAATTCCGGGGATAGCAGAGCTTATTGCTATTCTACGGTTGGTGACAATGGAAATTCTACAAGAAATAAAAAAAATACTTTTATTAAGTTTCTTTCCAGTGACGGCGAATGATTCCTTAATCATCTTTCTTTTATTTGTTATTCTTTTCATTTTACTTTAAACCAATCCCCTTGTCTTTTACTTTATTTTGCTGATCAAATAACCTATCAATTACACAGCTCTCTGTGGGAACGATCTCTTACTACCGCTATATTACCAAAGTTAATTAGTAGGAAATATCTTTATTAATTTGTTGCGTTTGCGACACGCATCATACGATGTCAATTTTCTCGTTTTTTTCCCTCGGGATTCGGAAGAATCTGCTAAGGATTTATCCTTTAACTGAAACCCAAGTTTTTTGGCATGATCAGAAACTTTGGAAGGAATTTATATGTACGTAGTTTGTGAGATACTTCTTAAGTTCAAAGAAATCAGATTGCAACAAACAAAGACTTATGAGGTCTTAAACGTGTTTGTCTGCTCTGATACCAATTGAAAAAGCGGGGGTCTTACAACCACACCCAATATTTCGTTCGGCAATCTGAATAGACAAACTCCAATATACTTTCAAGAGAATCAACTAGACAGTTAGACTCAATCTAGAGAAAAGTATATCAAAGAGTTTATATCTCAATTTCTCAATTCAATCTATGATCAAAAATAGGAATTTCGCGAGCCCAATTGAATAAGAGAAATAACTTGAACTGGTACCAAAGACCAATGTTCAAGTGTCAATCAATTTATATCAACAACCAAAGGTTGGATTATCTAATTGATTGATCTTAACACACAACCTGTGATATTTCTATTATATAACAAAATATAATGCGGAAAAGAAATAAATACGTACACCAGAATTTTTTTAACGAGGAAAACCGCAAATGCGAGAAAAACCCTGACCTAGTCCACTTTGAACACCACACCGTATTAGCCGCTACAGCACTTTAGCTACTACCAATAAACTTCAGAAATGTTGATAGACACATTTTTGTGTCTAAGTTTTCCTCAATTTTCTCTATGTTGGTACTCGTTTTTGTATTTATTATGGTGTTTTGTGTGTTTGTAGGTGTTATTGGAGAATTACACTTGTTGGAAATTTCGGCTTGAAAATTACCCGAGAACCCCCCTGAGGACATTTGCTAAATGGACCCCAGATTTGGCTAAGGGGCTCCCAAGGTTATGTGCAACCCAAATTCATTCTCGGCGCACGGCTATGTGTAGCCCAAATTCATCCATCGCTCCCATCTTCCTTGTTTGAATTTTGGTTTTTGGCGGAAAACGAGTTTTTGTGCCCGGCAGATTAGGGTTGGACTTTTGGGCGTGCTAGAAGGAGATTCAACCGCCGAATTTAATTGGGTTTGTTCCTCTTGGCTAAACAGGCTGGTATAGGCCTTTTGTTCGACCAATTTTGGCTAGATAACTCGCGAGGAGAAGACAGAGAGCATGTGCACGAGAGGAGATGTTCACGGGATTGTACGTGTCGATGGGATTTTGAGTGAGGCGAGCGTGTTTAACTTAATCTGGGACGTCTATCCAACAAGTTCAATTAATTTGGACAAGTTGAAGAAGAAGAAAACTAAGCTTTCATGGGGACCAAAGGCAGAGAGGTTCTCTTCAGAAGGAGAAACGTTGGCTTCCACCTTCAAAGATAAAACTGGAAAGTTCATTCTCCTCCTATAAGCCAGATCCTCGCCAGTGAGGGTTCTGAGCGATGATGATGGTAACGAGTAGTTCTTCTATGGAGAGATTTTCCACTAGATCTTCTATGGCACATAACTATATAGCATCTTCTGCTGAGCTCCATGCAAGGGATTTAGGGATGATTGTCTCTTCTCAGTACATGCAAAGCTCTATGAGGTATATCACGATGCTCCTTTACTAGAGGGTGATAGACTTATACCATGGAGTCTCTAGATCGGCCGACTCCTGACTTTTTCCGACTCTCTTGGCATTCCTGGTATGTCTTCGTTTATCTATCTTTTCTTAGTTGCTGATTTAAAATTATATCTTGACAATTTCTTCAAGTTCTTTCGCAGGCTTGGGGAGGGGCTTCTTTCGCAAAGGCTTGCCTCAGTTAGGAGAAAGACTTAAGATCCTGAGAAACAAGAATCTTCACTTCGCGAAGAATTGAAGGACTAGAGTCTGCAGCACGTGGATCTTCGTGAGAAAGAACAAACAATCAGAATTGATTCTTCTTCTAGGAAGAGACAAAATATCAAAGTCTTCGGATGCCGATCAATCAACTTTATGGTATTAAATTTTTCATTTTTCCTTTATTTTATTTTATGTCATCCCCCTTATCTAACTTATCATTTTCCATGATGGGCTATGAGATAATCTTTCGCCATGAAGCCATTCTTACTTCACACATTCCCCAGTTCTATGGATAATAATGCCCTCCTTGAACACCTTTAATGGTTCCTTAAATATGCTTTTCAAATACATAGAATGGTCCTCTTCCCACAAATCGAGCTCGGATCTACCTTCAGGCCTCTTAGAAATTGACCATAGATCCAAGCCTTGCAGGTTTAGCCAACCAATTAAAACGTTGCTATATCTTAATTCTAAAGAGGAAACTAATGTTTTAAGAGCCAGAGATCGGTCGATCATAGATGATAAAGACGACTGTCGTTAGACAAGGTGCTCAAGCGTTAGTGAAATTCCAAAAGACTCTTCTTGAGGTTCAAATTGAGCAGAGACGAATCTGAGCAGGAACTCAGATCAGCCTAGGGATGTCGTGGTGACTTCTTCCGAAGTGCCTCCTGAACCAGAGACAAGGCCTCCGTGATTGGCGAAGTATTAGTAATGCTGGCATGGGCTTTTGTTCGAGTCCTCACTTTCACTATCCCTTGTCCGAGGCTGCGTGTGTTGGCTGGAGGATTCGGCATGGGTGCCATCTCAGTTCGAAGGCTTGTACACGGTTAGGGATATGGGAGAAGCACGTACCACATTGCCACCACTAAGAAGCTCAAAAGTCGCCTTGCATTGGCCAGCCGCAAGTCCAAGAAAGCTTTATTTTCTATCCATGTGGATGAGCGTCACGGCCCGGTCGACAGCTTTCTCGAGGAGACGATTGAAGATCGGAAGTGCCAGCGAGATGTGGGTGTTTGTGTAGATACAACTTCAACGCTCCTTGGTCTCTTCAAAATGGTTCTCTCGAGATCAGGGGCCCAAAAAATTACAAGATGGGAAGTCCCTTCTGCAGTCGTGTTACTCGCCAAAGAGGAAGAGGTTGAAAAGTTGTCTAAGGAGTTGAAGGTCAGGCGGGTTGTCACTTCAGAGGACAGAAGTCTCTCTTGCCCCGGAAGAACAGGGGATTCTCACCGAAGGACTTTCTGTGGAAGGATTCGCGCCACCTACTTGTCTTTTATTTTAGATGCTTTTCTTTTTGATGGTGAGGATTTCCTTTCGCGAATTTGACTTCGCTGTTTGGATGTCGTAGTAATTGAGATTGGTTTATTTGGAGATAGTTTTGTGAATGACTTTTCTGGAAGAGATTATTTCTAAATGGAATTTGCATCTCCGTCGCGAATGATTGCTTACGTATCATATGAAATTGCAAATTTACTGCGTTAAAAGTGAAGTACATGAAGGAAACAAACATGGCGTGCTGACTCATTGAGCCTCTTTACACCAAGAGCAGGATGCCAAATCCCGGTGGAATTCTAGAACTTTTTTTTCTTGTAAAATTGTTGAATAGAACTTACTTGCTTTAGAACACCTCGCTTGTATCAAAGCCCGAAGTAGCCTCTCTACGGAAGTCGTCCGCATTAATCTCTCGTAGAAGGGAAAGCTATCTCTGCACAATTAAGCTTCTTCTCGAGACAATGCGTTTCAAAGCGCTTGCATTCTAATCGGTAGGGTTGGTGAAGGAACCGGTGGAAACGATGCAACAATCCTCAGGTCCATTACTTCTCTGATCGGTGGGTAAGGCGCCACCATACGGAAGGTATCTCCACCTCCTGCTCTTGACACCACGCCTCCAGCAACCTCGAAAATCTTTTTTCAGTCGGGAGACGGAAAGTGCAGGTTACTTTGAGTTTAGCTTCACCTGCGTTTGTGGGATTGTTGTGGTGTTCTACATGGCTTTGATGTGAAGCACGCTTCGTAGATGAAGCTGGAAGACGGTGTAGGTGCCATCATGTCTCGTGGATGCGGCTTGCTCGTGGCGGGTGTGGAAGGTGTCGTAAGATCAACTCATGCAATTGATGATCCGAACTGAACGCATCCCATCACCCTCGCACTCCGTAGTTCCTTGATTGATCTCTCCTGCCTCAAGCATTTCTTCACTTAGATTGAAAGGTCGATACGGATTAGGCGACTCTTCCGGGCTTCGACAAGAGTCTTGAGATATAAATGCCACTACGCGGGTCTCCAGTAGGCTGCAGGCTCCCTTTCTTTGCTCCGTGCGGACGTGGTACCAGGACAGGTCTCTTTCCTCTGTGGAGTTGCCTCGAGGTCTTCGTTACCTGGGCTAGACCATGTTGTTCGTCTCCCTGAGTCCCTGTGATTCTGGCGCTCTTTATGCATCTCACTGGTAAAGGTGTGATTCCTGGGCTAAGGATTCGAGCGTTTCTTGTACCTGTGGAGTAGTGCTGCCCGCCACCTTCTGCAATTGGTGGCTCACATATCATTCAGGCGAGCTGTATCATCATGTCTTCCAGCGTACCGGCCAGATTTGCCAAGACATCCTCCCGACATTCTAGCTACACTTCCCATGATGTCCCAGACCACCTGCAGGTTTCCGATTGGTGATACATTCGCCGAGATGAAAACCGAAAAGAGTGAGAATTCAATTTTTGCAACCGAGAGACTCAACCTCCCACCGTAAGTCGCCAATTGTTTAAGTGGGTGAAAACCGTTTACTGTAGGTTTTGGTAATTTCGGTGGGTGGATGAGAAATGAGTGCTAAGCCTTAAACAAATGCACTGTGCGTGAGTGCTTGTATGGTTCCTAGGAACTCAACCTGTGCAAATCCGGCTCTAAAACCAAGAAATGGCCGCTCTGCACTTGTTCTGTGTCAAAGCTTACAGTGAGACGGGGTTTGATCTCTTAGGGAGGAAGCGAAGAAACGTGTTGAGATTGTAGAAGGAGTGGCTAGGGTATGACTTTGTACTGGGTAAAGAGTTGAGCTGGCTTTGCCGGGATGGGTAAGCCGTCAGGCCCGTGTTTGAATACGATTGTATCAACACTTGCCACTGCTATGTCTGACTCTCGCCTTGTTCCTTCTGGAAAATACGGAGGCGAACCTATTTATATAAGTCTTTAAGCCTAACCCCTTGTATCTCGTAGGAAGTGGAGAAAGTGGAGTGATGGAGTAGTTGGGTTGTGTGTTGGTGTCACATGGCACCGGCCTTGTCTCGCTTCCTCCCATCATCACTAATCAATCCATGACTTCCTCGGCACGTTCTGCAGCACTGGCGCGTTGTGCGGCCGCGCGTATAACCGGCAGCACCAATGCCCCGCATGTATCCCCAGGTTGTGACATGATTGATGTTCCTCAGTGTGTGGATCAGTGGGCTTACAGAAAGGCATGTAACGATAGATTGCAAATAACCAAGTTATTTAGAAGCTGATACTTGTGGCTTAGTATCGTGTGTATTCTATGCAGTGATCTTGCATAGAGTATATTCGGCATGTTTGAAGCATCACCTGCTGCTGAGCTGCCTCAAAATGGCCTTGTGTCCAGCCTACTTCACGTGATGGTTTTGGAGGTTGCGTGCAAGCGACTCCTCCACTCGGCCGACCAAATGGTGTGGTGCAAAGTGGGACTGGGTGGTTATCACCATGACGCCTCACCGGCCCGGTAGCTCCCACCGGGGATGTATAACCAAGGCGTAGTGAAGTTGGGCCGGACGAGATGATCTTTAAGACGCTCAGCTGCGGCCGTTGGTGGAATTGAGGGCTGGGAAGAGGTGCGCGCAAGCGCCGCTTTCCAGCTTGGTCGAGATCCAGGCTTGGGACACAATTTTGAGCATGGCCGATCGGGCATGCGTGCAGAGACTGTGCATGCCGGGTATGCATGCCCATGCCTCAGACGTCCCGTGAGGAGTGTGAAATCTGGACCAAAGCCCATGTTTGTCCGGCCAACAGCAGGAGGCGGTCAGGAGTTGATTTACAACAGAGAGTTTGGTGCCGCAAATACCGCGCGTCATGCCTGCGGCGCTAAGCGCTTTGGGAACTTGACCAAGCTTGGTTTGGATCATCCACCGGTTCGTCGTGCAGGTGGTAGGTCGGCTGTTCACACCCATACCCCTTCTGTCCCATGGAAGCGTGATCTAATCCACTCACTTTGTCCGGCGAAGTTGAGTGGGCGAGATCGGTTCGTGATTGGGAGAGTGTGACCACGCTGGTTTGGGCGTGCTAGGTAGAACAGCCGGGCATGGTATTCTCCTGGACGGCCGTGTGAGATAAGATGGGTCTCACGGAGATCATGTTGATGCTCGCTGGGCACCTGCTCAGTCGACTCCATCCCCATCTCCACTGATCAGAGGAGAGAACGGACGTTTTGCGATCTGACCGAGTCCCTAATTAGGGATTACAGCCGACGGCATGCCTCTACACCTTAGGCAGCCACGACTGCAGACGCGACCAGCCATGGTTGGTCCCGACCCGATTGGTCATGTGTGTAGGCGGGCTTACACAGATTGGCGTGTTGACATGCTCTGGGCCCTTTGAATCTGCATTATACACCCCCTCCATCTCTTCACTGCCGAAGATGGATGGATGGTTGAGGGCTGGTTATGACTCATGTAGTATGCCGCAAACCCTAATTTAGTGGTTTTTCGCCCCACTACCGCTTTGGCTTAGACGGTTTGGCAAGCTATGCCCACCCTTTTGGGGAGGCCGGACTGATGCGTGGCCCGCGATTGGGCAGTGAATATTCCAGCCACCTTCTTGGGGTCATGGATTCAATCTAAGCCTCATCCAATCATGGCCGGGTGAAGTTGGATGGTCGTGATCGCTTTCTGCGATCAGATATGGACAAGTCCAGCACTCAAATATGCTCAATCAGGCTAGTATAACACACCGAGAGATGTATGCTCAATCGGGCTAGTATAACACACCGAGAGTTGCGAGCTCTGCACGGGTATTTCGCACATGCTTCATTATTAATCGGTTGAGTGTTCGTGCTCGTCGCCGAGAACAACACTACCGATCATGGCCGCACCAATAATGAGCACAGGAAATACAAGGCTGGTCATGCATTAATTAATAATGTTGTATATTCACAGGTATATGGGATTGTTGCTACATGCTCCAACCTCGATGAATTTCGTGTATGTAATTGCGAATGTTGGGATTGCTGCCACGCGCTCCATTCTAGTGAATTAGTAAAGTAAGAAGTATTCATCACTTATTAATGGCTTTATCTTTGCAAGATGTTACGCATAACTTTGGCCTTTACAATTTTAGCCTTAAATGAAAATCCACCATCAACACTTACCAACACATAATTCTAGAAATAGATAGGCGAGTTCAACTCAAATAAATAGCAATGTGTATAATGAAAGTCTATTTATCAAAACAACTTTGTCTCAAGAATAGGAGATAGAGTAAATAGACTTTTGAGTGACGGACAAGTTCAAGTGCTCACATACCTTTAGTCGATGAAGTTCCACCAGTTCCTTGAGTAGTCCTTCGGCTTGTATGATGATTGTCATGGAGTCTTGAGCTCAACTACACTTTCTATCCTAGTCCGAGACCTTTAGCTAAAATAGGCTAGAAATCAAGACTTATAGTTTTGATCACTAACATTGACAAACATGCTTGGAGATACGCAACGCATGCGGGAGTTCGACCAGACCAATGCTCTAACAGTCTCCCTATGTCAATTTTAGTGATAAAAATATAATACATATGGAATACAAAAAATAAATAAATTAACTTCTGTAGCTCCTATTCCACATGTCTAATCTTCAACATTACTCGAAATCTTCGCTCACTTTCCAAGTACTCCAATGATCCCAAGAGGTTGTAAGTTTAGCATCATCGTTGTTGGAAAATCCGTAGCCTATAACAACAAGAAAACAAGAGTTCTCAATCATCTGTTATACGTTGTCATAGTATCATTACACAAACATTAAAGTCCAATTGTATCACAACTTCAACAACAATAATTATGGTGATATGTGTATCACTCCCCCTTTGTCAATACTCCATCTCAAATGGAAACCACTCCCCCTTACATAATGATCCGAAAACCATATGCATTTGTAGTATGTGATAAGTGCATATTTCACATATTTTTGGTTTCAATTCCATGCTAGTAGTTGTTGGTTTCCTTGCAAATTATTGTATATTACGTTTCTTTTCTCTTATTTGTGTTTTATTAGGTAAATCATCCAAAAAAAGTGAATTGGCACAAATTGTGCAATAAAAGAAGCTAGCTACAAGTGGAGAAGGGCCAAAGACCAATGGAGCTCGCTCAAGTCAAGATTTCTACTTTTCATCTTGAAGAGGACGAGAAGGTTGAAATAACGGCGAAAGAATGAAGTCATTCGAGTTCGTATGGAAGAAGTTATGAGCAAAATAAGAGGGTTGGAAGTATAAAAGGAGATGGCCGTTTTGGCTGAGTAAGTCTTGGCACCCCCTCGTACGTTAAGGGGTATCCACTCGCTAAGGGGCTGTCAAGTTCATAGGAATTGCTAAAGACAATAAGTTCTCATATCTAGGGGAAGCCATAATTCAAATAGTACTAAGAGCACCAAAGATCTTGACTCGGGGCTTCCATCTTCCTTAATAACAAAAAGGCGCGACTGCATTTCTTCGATTCACGACCAAGTTCTTATGCATGGTATGGTTGATCACCGATGGATGGAATCTGTGGGGGAATCACCCCTTTAGAAGTGAAGCGTAAAATACGTGATCGATGGCGTAGATGTTCAATGACACAACAAAGGTGGTATGAGAGTTAGTTTTGATGATGGAAGTTGATTATTGCTGATTATGGTGATGATCATCTTGGTGGGAGTCGAATAGCAGAGGTGGAGAACTCGACAGTGGTGTTACTGTCATAGCTCCGATTACCAGCAATAACGACAGTGTTGTTGAGGTTCGTATAGGGGTTTTCCGCTAAGAATGAAGAACAAACCTGAGCTGAACAAAGACAGGGAAGTGTTCGTTGCTACCGTTTGTTGGTGACAAACTCGAGTCCGTAGTCATTGGTGATTGGTTGCCTCTAGTACCGGTGAAGTTGAGCCTGATAGAAAGTAATAGGAGGAATCGATTGATTGTGGGTAGTCAAGTTACAAAGGAGTGTGGATGGAATGATGTCGTTAATGCTCGGTGATGATAATAACATCAAGGGAGATTGAAATGAAACATCGATGATCTTTGATAGTCGATGGAGTCAACCGTAACAACGTTAGAGAGAGAAAAGGAAACAATGAATGGTTTCTATGGGTAGCGAGACTACCCACCCACTCATTGTCTAGCTGCATCGTAGCGTCACAAAGATGGTCCATCTGGTCATGCTACGGATACTCATCTGTAAACTCACGCTTTAGTTGGGTTGGTTTTGGGCAGTTTGGACTAAGAAAATAGGGAGTAAGAACTTTGTTGCCGTTGCGGATCGTTTGTGGGATTCTCAGTATAAGATTGAAGAGAAGATTTCCGCGTCAAAGATAAACTAGGATCATGGGTACGCCGGTTGTAGATTGGGTCATCATTGGATTGAAGACTTGAGCGACAATTCATCAAGGAGAAGTTTTGGATTGATATTGCGGGTGGAAAACAACAAGTGACCCTCTAGCCGTTGAATTTAAGATGAACGGTGGTGGATTGATACGAGATTAGGGTTTAGGTCGGTTTACTAGCCTTGGGTGTTTACTTTCTGAATTTGGAGGAGCAAACATATATAAATAGGGGCTCTAAATCGCAACCCAAAAAGACCTTCTCACCCTAGTTTTCACGCCATTAATTGCTCGCAAAAATTCCTCGTAGAAAGACAACTTAGGGAGTTTTATGCACCCAATAGTTGAAGTTTCTTGCACCGTGTGGTAGCTAAAGAACTTCTCATGATCGTAGTTTGATTTCTATCTTTCTCTACTTTGATTGCTAAAACTATGAGTAGCTAATTCTTTTAATTGGTTAGGATGTAACCTAAAATCACAACCATGTTATTTGATTAATGCATTGATTTTCATTCACTTCTTATTTATCGCTCAAGTTTTACTAAGCATAACAATTATATGATTTTGTTCATGTAATATGAGTAGTTGTTTTGCATATTTAAGTCACGAATTAAATATCATAATAACTTATCTATCACTAATTAGAAGTCTTAGGTAATTTTATCAAGATTCTAATAATTAGTAGTAATTTTTGATCACTAGCGGTGTGAATCGTGAAGGAAGTCACAAGTAAAACTTGGCCTAGGTTGAATATATCACGATTATGTTTGTATTGCCTATGAATAACTCGTTTATATATTTTAAAGCTTTCCTCAAGTTGAATCTTCTAGAGATAAGCATTAGGTTATTTGTAGGAAAAGAATTCATATAATTGCGATTGTATTATTTGTTGATTTGTGGAGACGAACGAAGTATATGCACCGATTGGGGATACTTTAGGGTTATTGGTGAATGAGTGTGTGAATGATGCTTGATTGATTAACATGTGTGGTGATGGACGCGAATTCATTAACCAGCCTTTTTCCTCCGATATTTTCTTAAAACACTTTTATATTTTATTTTATTTTAAATTAATCTTAAACAACAAAATTCCCGGCTTACTTAAGTTTTCAAATACAAGTAACAACCCATATCTCCTCGTGGAACGAATCTGTTCTTATAACTATACTATTATTTATAATTGTGAAGTGGAAGAACTTAAATTATTTTTGCGTCGGCTGACAACCGACCAGTGTGAACTACATATTAATTCTCCCACTTTTTGTCAATAAAATTGGAAAAGGTACAAGAATGGGATCCTAATGAAAGAGACATTTCATGACCAAAATAAAGAAACACATATAATATTATTTAGATGCAATCATAAAGCCGAAGCTAAATGCATTCATCAAGGAGTTTAAAGATACAAGACAACCCCTATAATATTCCACACCAGACTCCCCCACAAATATTTGGCAATTAAGCACAAGTTCAAAAAGAATCTCCCCCATAATATGTCATTCCCGAAAGAACAACAAGAGCGACCTTAATTTCAAAAGAAAAGAAGGATTTCTTTGGACATAGCAAATCACATACAAGTATGAATTTGAATCCAAAAATACTCAATTAAATTAACCATAAGGGAGCCCATGATTAATTTAATCGGAAATGCTCAACATAAGTGAACTTATGGATACTCAAAATACTCAATTAGATTAATCACAAGAGAACCCATAATTAATCTAATCGGAATACACAACCAAATTAACCACAAAAAGCAATCAATTTAATTGGTCATGCTCGGACATAAGAGAACTTACTTGAGCAACAACTAAATAACCAAACGAGGATGATTAATTTAGTTGATCATGCTCGACATAAAGTACCTCACGGAGCAACAACTAAGCTAATCATAAGCGAATGAATAACTCAATCGATTGTGCTCAACATAAGACACCTTATGGAACAACACAGTATATGCACAAAAATTGTAGACCGGAGGTCAACCAAATACTGTGGAATAAACAAGGATTCATTCTATTTTCCATCACCATTTGCAAAATGACATACAAGAGACATAATCCTTGTAAACAAAAGTTTTTAACCTATATTTCATCAATAATTGACATAATAGGCTTAACTTTGGTATTTTCAAAAGTTCATTCCTTCTTTTATCAATACATGCATATCGACATACGAAAGACTTAACTTTTGGCAAGATATGGGACAATCATAGTTCACGGACGTAAACACACATATCCCATAACAAATTGCAATATATAAAACCATAAAGATTAATACCGCAAAATCATCTTCCAAACAATTTTAGAATTTAAACCAATAAACCTAAAAAACATGAAGATAAAAACGTTGGACATAGCTGTGTAATCACAATAATGGCTATTCCAAACTCCAAAATCCTTCTCAAAAACAAGAATAAATTCTCATAAGAAGCTTCCTAGGTATCAAGACAAACTTGTAATGCACATATAAGATGATTCGTCCTTGAGGGTAGAATCAATCTTTTTAAGCCATGACACCAATAATAGCTACCAAAGGCGTATAAAAATATTTTCTTAACAAAGAAGAACATACAAAGTCATTAACGACCATGCATCATAGTTCACATAAGATGATTGTGATCATTCAAGAATCCCATAGTAATGCGTACTACTGTCCATTCTTGAACTTCTTTCTTTGTGATTACCCAACAACATTCATGTAAAAGCTTCAAATGAGCTTAGAAGAGTATTACTCCAGGAATCCAAGTGCCCAAGTCCAAGAGAAGTGGAACAAGTGCGACAAAACTGAGCAAAACACTTAAAAACAAGAGACAGGACATATACCATTCTTAACTCATCCAAATTCAGGAATTCGCATCTCCATTTTGAAGAGAATTTAAAGAGGAAGAGAATGCAAAAATAATGAGGTCATTCCGAGTTCGGACGAAGAAGTTACGGCCAAAACAAGTTTATCGAATATCGACGCTAAGTATGCATACCGGTTTGCAAACGAATTTTCATGGCCTGGGGGAGTATACAAACGGGTATGCGTAATTAAACCCCTGGATTTTGGTTTTAAATGATGTTATGCATACCAAGTAGGTGTACCATGAAGTCCAAACATCCCGAACTACTATTTTCAAACCTAAACGTTTAAGAACCTTAAACACAGATCAAGTTAGGTAGAAATGAACAATAAGCAAGGTACATAGATCAACACAAATCTTGCTCAGGTTTATAGACATACCTTTTTAGAAGAATCCAGTCGAATTCTACAGCCTTACCGAATATAATCTGTGTGCCCCAATTCTCGTGCTTCCCTTACCGTATACATAGCAGGGCATTCCTTGGTGAGGATGCACTTACAACACAATCAAGTTGTGTTGGGTGAACAATGTCTTGCTCACCACAAGTGACCTTTGGATTATCATGAAAGAGATCGCTTTAGAACCTTTCACATCCAATTCCATTTTTCCAAAAACTTGTTAAGTTCCAACATCATGGATACATCCTCTCCGTGAGTCATGGAATTTTCTGAAGATCATTCCTTTTCACACTCAAAGCATCACCGGGCTTTCTCTTTAGTACCCACCTGTCCGAGTGCGTTTAGGAACAACCGAACCTTCTTCCCATTACTCTCTTCTAGAATTCTCGAAAGAGAATTGGATTGACTATTCTTTTACAATTTAGTCTTTCTCCAATTGGGAGCATCAGAATTTGTCTTCGTATTTACGAAGTTATCCTTTTGATAACCATTACGATTGTGAAAAGGATTCGTATGACGTTTATAGGAAAATCTAGGTTTATCACATCACTGATTCTTTAGCTAAAGGTTGGACAGTTACAACCTGTAGCGTTAAGGGGATTAGTCTTAACATATGATCTTAGTTTCACAACTTCTTGTGATGCCCAAACAAGAACATCATGAAGTTTCTCATTCCTTATACTAAAACGACATCTCCTTTCCGGGTGACCTTTATTTCCGCAATAGTGGCAAACATAAGGAATGTTCTTACTCTCGATCCGTGTGTGCCGACTTTGGAGGTTGATATACTTTGCTCTTTCGAACCTCAAATCGCGTGTGTAGGTATTTCACTTTTGCCATCAAAGGGTAACCTTTTTTGTTGAGAAGAATCACTAGCCTTGACAAATTTTACCTCTTTGCTAATACTTGGAGCATCTATTCCTTATAGCCCAACCTCGTATCACGATGATTTTTACTTTCTCCTAGCATAGTGGTTAATTTGTTCGAACTAGTATTGAAATTTTTCAAGTCCTCCCTCTAACATCTTGATTTTATCAAGAGCAGATCTGGTTCAAATTCAAGGCGTTTTTTTCTCGAGCGAGATAAGCGCTTTCTCCGTCAAAACTTGTTTGCTGGGAGTTAATCTTTTGCTTGATTCTCGCAAGTTTCCAACAACCAATACTTTTTGATAAAGATTATCACATCCAAGTGACTTCATACGTAGGTTTTCCTCATAATCCTTGGAGGATCGATTCGTTGTAAACGATTCGAACATAAACACCTGCGTAACATCTTCTCAATTTCTTGTTTTCTCGACAGAGAGAGTCAAGAGGAGTGACATGAGAAGTTGTCATCTTCTTTTTCCAACGAATTAAACCTTCATACCTCAGAGACTTCCTCATCAACATGTTTATCAATATCTGAATCACCTTCATCAAAAAGTTCATCCAACTGTTCTTCTAGGCGAGTTTCCCAGACTTCAACAGGTTTTAGTCCTCTCCGGTGAATCCAAGCTTTGAAAATCATATGGTATTTTATGAACTGTTACGTTATTAGAGATAGACTCGTCCATAATCAGATTGCTACAAACACAGACTTATAAGGTCTTTAATGTGTTTGCCTCGCTCCGATACCAATTAAAAGCGGGGTACAACAACCACACACAATATTTCGCTTTAGCAATCTGTATGGACAAACTCAATATACTTTCTAGAGAATCAACTAGACAACTTAATCACTGCAGACAAAAAGCATATCAAAGAGTTTATATCTCAATCTCTTGATTTGATATATACTCAAGCAAATAGAAATCTGCGAGTCTTTATCAAATGCTAGAGAGATAAGTTGGATGGTACCAAAGACCAATATCCAAGTCTCTATCAATTTAAATCAACAACCAAAGGTCGGATATTCCAATTGATTGAACAACGCACAACTCCGTGATATTTCATTATATAAACAAATATAATGCTTAAAATAAAATAACACAGACACCAAAATTTTGTTAACGAGGAAACCACAAATGTAGAAAAACCCCAAGACCTAGTCCAGATTGAACACACACTGTATTAAGCCGCTACAGACACTAGCCTACTCCAAATTAACTTAAGGTCCTGGACTCGTAGTTGAACCCCAACCAATCTCACACCGATCCAAGGTACAGCTTATGCTCCTAATGTCCTCGATCTCGGAGGATGCTATGTACTTGATTCCCTTAGATGATCTCACCCACAATTAAGAGTTACTCGACTCCAAAGTCGAAGACTTTAATAAAAAAATTGGTATCACATGTAAAAGTCTACTAGCAGATAAATCCGTCTCCCACGAATATACCTACAAGTTTTTGTTCCGTCTTTTGATAAATCAAGGTGAACATGAACCAATTGATAACCTGGACTTATATTCCCGAAGAACATCCTATTATTATCAATCACCTCACAATAATCTTAATCTACGCAGCGAAAAAGGTATTGCGGAATCACAAACGATGAGACGAAGTGTTTGTGATTTCTTTTCTATCTTGCCTATCGGAGATATAAATCTCAATCCAATTATTCCAATTATAGTCGTACGATAGAAACAACAAGATCAGATCACACAACTACAAGAAAAGTAGTATTGGTCTGGCTTCACAATCCCAATGAAGTCTTTAAGTCGTTAACTTTGGTTTAGAGAAGAAAACCCAAAGGTTAAAGGAGAATCGACTCTAGCTTATGCAACTAGTATCACACGTAAGGTGTGGGGATTAGTTTCCCAATTGCTAGAGTTCTCCCACTTATATAGTCTTTCAAATCAGGTTTGCAATCAATGTTAGCTTGGTAACAAAGCATTCAATATTCACCGTTAGATGAAAACTTATTAGATTCAAGCTAATATTTCTCAACCGTTGGATCAAAACCTTAGCTTGTTACACACAAATGAAATGTCCAATTTTGGGTTTATGTAACCGTTCCCTAACATTAACATTTGTTGGTTCAACAATTGTTAACCAAATGGTTAGCCATATGATCACTTTCATATCAACCATATTCTTCTTCATCATAACTAGTTCAAATGACTCAAATGAACTAGCTAGAGAGTTGTTCAATTGCTTAGATCTTATGTAACTACACAAGACACAATCGAAGCAAAAACGGTTTGATTCACTCGAATCGGCTCATGAACTTTATAGCCACGGTTTGCAAAAGCATTCCTTAGTTTATATAAACATGAGTTCAAGAACAACCGATTTTAGATATAACCTACTCAAGTTTACACCGGGTTCGCGGACTTAAGATCACTAAGGAGTTCACAAACTCCGGCCAAAAATTCTCGAGTCGAGAACTTCCACCCAGATTCACACTTGGCTCACGCCACATTCTGTTCTCTTGATCAACAAAGTTCGCAAACTTTGGTTCAAGGAATAAGGACTTATACATATATGTGTTTCCACAACAATGGTTATATCCTACCAATGGTTATGTAATCTAAAACTCATTTCAATCATTGAAACATTCTCGAGGACGTTATATAGCCGTTATTCACCACTCCATTTTTCGTTTAGCAATTTTCAAAGTGATTGAAACATAACATGACATTCAAATCACTAGGTAAAGATGAATTTGGCTAAAGCAAAAGCTTACCAACACATATTTCGAGAAATTGATTGGCGAGTTAAACTCGGCTCGAAATAACAAATGTGTATAATGAAAGTCTATATATCAAAAAGACTTTTGTCTCAAGAATAGGAGATAGAGTAAATACACTTTTGAGTGACAGATAAGTTCAAGTCTCCACGTACCTTTTAGTCGATGAAGTTCCACCAGTTCCTTGAGTATTCCTTCGTCTTGTATGATGATTTCCATGGAGTCTTGAGCTTGACTACACTTTCTATCCTAGTCCGAGACCTTTATCTAAAATAGGCTAGAAATCAAGACTTGTAGTTTTGATCACTAATATTGACAATAGCAACGCATGCGAGTTCGACCGAGCAATGCTCTAACAGTCTCAACTCATGGATTAATCACTGGTTGGATATAGTGGGGAACCTTAGCTTTCAGTTTAATAATTAAGTTATTATTGGGAGTGTACATGTGGATCTAAATTGAGAACTTAGCTTCCTTCTACAAATACTATGACTAAAGGGTGTGTTCCCGACGCAAGTGGGGTGTATCGGATGTGTTCGCTATACCCCTTTACTTTGTGAGTGTTTACTCTGATGTTGTTGTCCTTCTTGGCATGTTATAAAGATGATTGGTGAGTATTAAGATATTTGTCGTCTTATTACAAGTGGAAATTTGTAGAATGTGGCAGATCTTTATGAGTCAGACGTGGATCATATGTCGTTATGTGGTGAATAAGTTGGTTTTCCACTAGTGTGTTTCTATTTTATTTTTTGTTTTCACAAGGCGACCTCCGGGTAAACTTATTTACTTCGGCTAGAAGTCTGTTGGTGATGGATTTTCTTAGCTATATGGAGCCTGGGAATCTGATAAGAGTATGCTCGTTGTAGAAATTTCGGTAGTTGGTGATCTCTAGTCTCTCGTTAAATAATCAGGTAAATTTGGTAGAGAACTAACAATGATATGTCCAATAAATTGAGCCTCCTTATTAGATGATTTTAAATGTAATGCGGAGTCTAAAGACATTAATAAATAACTTTTAAGTATAGCTTTCCTATTTGAGCTCTTCTTGAGATGCTCCAGTGAAGCCTTTTATGAAGACTGATATCTTATTGGACGTAGGTACAGATCACCATGTGTTGGTTAATCAGCTGAAAGAAGTTGAATTATTGGTGCAAAAACCTTTAGGTGAAGTTTTAGTTTATCATCTAAATCATGTTAAAAGGTTAGATACCCTAAGACTTCCTTTTGACTTGGTATGGTTCTTAGGAGTCCTAGTGTCTTTTGGACATACGAATATTCACTGATATTAATAATGGAGCTTATCATTTTATTGCATGTTTGTTGTGGACACTATCTATGATACCGTAATTGTGTACTCTAAGTCTTTGTGGAAGGTATTAAATGTGCATCGTCTAAGTTTTCGAGTCTAGTGGGATTTAGTAGATTGGTGAAGATCTTACGCAACTATGTTGTCGGCGAGAGACTGAACCTCTATTAGTCATAAAAGTTTAAAATACCTATACTCATATAAGGAGTAGATATATGTAGCGTTGAAAGGGAACCCTGGCAGGAATGAGCCATATCGAGTTTAGTGGTAAAATATGGTCATTGACTTTTTTTTTATCAACCCATGCAATTTGGTCAATATTTTATAGCTGCTATACAATATTGTTGGAGATGTAGATTTATTCCTAAGGGCCTAAACTCAAACTTCTTATTTCTTCTACCTAAAGTGAAAGGTGCAAAAAGAGCTGAACAGTTTAGACCAATTGGATTGGCTAACTTTAGTTTCAAACTGATCACTAAAATTATAACTACAAGACTGAGTAGTGTGGTGAATAAATTGGTTACCAGTCAACAAGGAGCTTTTATTAAAGGTAGAACCATACATGAAAAGGTAGTGTTAGCATCTGAAATGAATATAAGGAGAATGGGTAGAAATGTTGGTTTTATAATTCTTTAAGTTGGGAATTTCTTTTTGAAGTGTTAAGAAGATTTGGCTTTTCAGAAGTGTGCATTAAATGGACATTGTTTACTTCAGCTAGAATTTCAGTATTAGTAAATGGTGGTCCTTGTGGATTCTTTGATGTGGGTAGAGGGTTGAGACAAGGAAACCCACTTTCTCCCATTTTATTTGTTATTGTTGAAGAAGTATTGAGTAAAAATTTAACTCAAATGGTGCAAGAAGGAAAAATTCAGGCAATGGTGCAAAGAAATGGATGTCAGCCTTCCCATTTATTATTTGCAGAAGACATCTTTGTGTTCTGCAATGGGCATAAAAGATCTCTTGATAGATTAGTGCAGCTGTTGATAACATACCAAAATGCCTCCGGACAGGTGATAAAAAAAATGAAGAGCAAATGCTTTGTTGGGGGTACATCTGATAATAGAAGAAAGAGCATCGTTGAGCATTTGAATATGGAACTTTCGGAGTTCACTGGCAAGTATCTTGGGGTTATCCTTAATCCTGGTAGAGTGAGAGTACATCAAGTATGGGGGATCGTGGAGATGATGCAGGATATGCTTGCTGGTTGTAAAGGTACATTACTTGCCTTACCTTCTAGATGTACACTAGTCAAATTTGTGTTATGTAGCTATCCAATTTATACTATGTCAGTTTACAAATGGCCAAAAGTGGTAATAAGAGAACGTGAGAGGATTATTAGAAATTTTTTGTGAACTGGAGATCCTGCTGCAAAGAAGTTAGTAACTGTGAAGTGGTAAGAAGTTAATGCTCCTATCTCTGAAGGTGGTTTAGGTACCAGAGGTTGGAGGTGATCAATAAAGCATTATTAATACAACTGATGTGGAGAATTATGACTGAATATGAAGAATGGACAAGATTTATGAAGGCCAAATTTATGAACAAGAAGGGAGAATGGAGTCAGTCATATAAACAATCATCAATATGGCCAGGATTAAAATGGGTAATTCAAGATATACATGAAGGTTCTAGATGGATTATGGGAGATGGTCAGAGCATTTCAGTTTGAAATGATAAATGGGTATTTGATTATGCTATAGTTGAGAGGCATCCAGATAACATATTTATTCAACAACATAAAGACTGGAAAGTTGGGAATCTAATACACAATGGACAATAGCAGATTCCTACAGAAATGCTCCAGTTTTTAAACTGGAGGATTTACCTCAACATGGTGATGGTGATGATAAAAGAATTTGGAGTGCAGATCTAATTGGGAAATTCTCTGTAGCTAATCAGGATTAAATTCCCTTCATTTGCTTGGACCAAAAAGGTATGGGATCCTTGTATACATCCATATACATCTTTAAATGTTTGTAAAATCCTTAGGGGAGCATGTGCAACAAAGAAATTGTTAGGAAAAAGGGTTTCAGTACAGCTTCTAAATGTTATTTATGTGGAAAAGATCAAGAGTGTATGGACCACATTATTTGGAAATGTACCTTTAGTGAAAAAATATGGCACTAGTTGTGTAAAATCTTTCATTTCCCAATTCCTTCAGATTTTGAGGAACTGATAAATACTGTGAAGCATAAAAGTCCCGCTATTAAGCAAGTTTGGTTCATTAGTGCTTTTACTACCATGGTGGAAATATGGTTTAGTAGAAACAGAAAAATGTATGAGGAGCAAGATCCAAACTGGGTACATGTGAAAATCAAATTACTGAGTTTTACTAAGGAATGCAGTATTAGGATGAGGGGCAAGAGATGGAGTGGTGTATATAATTTTCAAGTATTATTTGCTTTTGGTATAACTTGTGTTCCAGTGCTTACCAAGAGGGTAAAAGAATGTTTCTTCAAGTTTCCAGGGTTGAATCAAATGTTAATATGCTGTGATGGTGCTGCTAAAGGTAATCCTGGACTAGCTGGTGTTGGTTTTATTGGTAGAGATTGTGAAGGAAGATTTGTAGGAGCTATGTCAGGGGGTTTGGGAATTGCCACAAATTATGTGGCTGAGGTAATGGCTTTGATTATATCTGGTGAATGGGCAGTGGAAATAGGTTGTATGGATGTGTGCTTTAGTCTTGATTCAAAGGCAGTTATAATGGCTTTTACTGTAGGTAAGATACCTTGGATTGTGAGTAATAAATAGCAGGCAATAAGAAAACATCTGAGAAGAGTATCTTTCAGGCATTCATACGGAGAAATAAATTTCTCAGCTGATAAAATGGCAAAGAAAGGTGTCCTACTAAATAGAGGGGAATGTCTTTACTATGACAATAAACCAGAGTTTCTTGGTGAGCTAGAATATGAAGATAAGTCATACTTTAGATTTTGATATTGCAAGTATACATTCTTATATTTGTTTTTAGTTTCTTCTTGTCTAGGCCTGTCTCGACAGAAGTTTTTATTGTACAAACTTTATTCTTGATTTTGGTCATAAAATTCTTACGATTAAGCAAAAAAACAGTTTGCCACCTAAACGACCTATCAATCAAGCATAAGCATTCTTATTAGCAAAAACAAGCGATAATCATGTGAAAAACTTCAAAGTATATTTAAAAACAAAACTCAAAACATGTCAAGAACTAGGAATTCATCCCCAATCAATAAGAAAATTATCTACTCAAGTTTGTGTGAGTTCACACAAATAGTTAAAAGAAGAATTTTGAAAAGCAAGCAAAAACACAAGTGTTGTGTGTGTAGAGGTGTAGAGAGAAAAATAGAGAACTTATCTATTTATAGGCTTCAATTTGCTTGCAATCCTCTTAGGAATAAACTCTCTTTCCCATTCAACCTCCAAGTCCTTGTCTTTGTAAAATTCCTCCACTTCTCTTCCAAATTCAATCTCAAGTCGAATTCCACATCCAGGTCTTCACACCACATGAGAAAAGCTCACACAAAATTCTGTTATTTTAGGTCGTTGGGAAAATCACTAGTTCCACCGGAATCCGGCCAGAAAGCTCTCTGCCGGTCATATGAATTCTCATCTCTGATAACGGAATATTCCGCCACGATACCGTCAGAGTTAACAGTCAAGATGGTCAATCGTTAGTCAATGGGTCAAGGAAGGAGAGAGTCAACCACTGAGTCAGCTTCCTGACTCAGCCGAGTTGGATTTGTCATCGTCTCACCTGGCACGGATTACCGCCGGTCCGAGTTGACTCATCGGAGTAGAAAACCGACCGAGTTTCGGCTGTTTACAGGACTTTCTCAGGCCAATTTCATGCTATTATTTTCTTCAATTCCTGCGACAATTCCTAACATACATTTATCATTTACATTCAGTGCTGCTTCGATCTTCCCTGCTCAGCCCACAACTCCACAGGTTCAATAACATCATCTCTAGATAAGTCTTATGCATTCAATTACAAAGACCACCTGTACTTCCCAGCTCGGATTAAGTTCAACACCAATTTCTCATCACTGCCATCAACAAAATCCATGATAGAAGCTTCTTCTTCTTCTCAATCTCCCGATTTTTATCAGAACCCTAGATTTAATTTCAGGGACCCTAATTTCCATTATCCTCTTCTCACATCAACATCATAAACCCATCTTTGAAATCAATTTCTTCATTTGTTTTCATATTTTATTTGAACCTTGACCATTCTTCTTCATCTGTTGTTTATGGCAGCACTCATCACTTCCCCGTCTTTGATATTGTTAGGGTACCGACCCCAACTCGTCATAAGCCCATGGGTAGAACTCAACTCAAAAACCGGTTAAAGCCGGTTGACTAGATGAGGGATCCCATTGACTTATAAACTACCCAATTAAGCCTCATATACCAATGTGGGACTAAGGTCCCAACATCCCACCACGCTTCCAGACCCAACGTCCTCGTTGGCCCACTCTATCGACACTGGCCGGACGGTATCCCTTTTTCTCTTATGGCGGCTCCACTCGCCTACCAGTATTCAATGCTGGTGATAACTACGCCCATAAATAGGTGCCCCAACACTTTAATCTAGCATATAGGTCACCCCTTTCGTGGAGCGGGCACGGGTCATGGTGGTTGGCTCTGATACCAAATGTTAGGGTATCGACCCCAACTCGTCATAAGCCCATGGGTAGAACTCAACTCGAAAACCGGTTGACTAGATGAGGTATCCCATTGACTTACAAACAACCCAATTAAGCTCCATCTACCAATGTGGGACTAAGGTCCCAACAGATATTCTCTCAATTTTGTAACCAACCCATCTCTGATGTCTCGAATTTGATAGATTCGTAACCACCTCTATCATCAACACCATCTCCATCTGAATTTCACAGCCTTAGCAGGCCTAATTCCTTCTCGTTTCAGCAGCGTAATCTTCTGTACTCTTTCTGATTCTCACAACCAATAACAAGCTTCCAATTGAATCTACAACCTCATCCATTCATAAACTCAGAAAACCTTGTTCTTACTTCAAATCTCGATTGAAATCATCACACCCATTCAGTAGATCCCCTTTTTGTTTCTTCTCAAACCTTAGACGATAACATCAGTTCTTCTCTTTTCGATTTCAAAACCGATTCTTCCATTAACCAGCATCAACAATCACTCGTCGCCATCTCCTCTCCGTGAATTCGATTTTGCCAAACTTTAGTTTCATCTATTGATTTTAGAAGTGACGACCGCTGCTTTTATCTCTCATCTTCTCTGTCTCAATTTTAGACAAATGAGATGTAGTAAAGAAGAATATCTCGAATTTAGGTTTAGGAATGATTGGGTGGATTTAGACACCCAACACTTTAGAGCCACCCAGATGCAACCTCCTTAACCTCAGCTTGATTGTATTTAGTACTCCTCCAAATAGAGTTGCCCTTAACCTTGACTGGCCTCCAGATGGTGTTCGTCCATGAAATGACAATTTTACCCTTTTTGTTTAAATTGGGTGATTTCTTCTTCTTTTCCTCCGTGCTACTCCAGAGTAGCTATAAAACTCAAAACACGCGTAAAATACATAATTTATAAGAAAAATAGCAAAGAAAGCATAAACAATACAAATGTGCGTGCATGGTTTACTGACCATACAAGCACCGAATCAGGTGATTCTTGATGCTTAAGATAGCTTAATCT
>JAJJWW010016959.1:0-137487 GCA_023531295.1 Papaver armeniacum | reverse complement strand
ATTATTTACACCCGAGTTAAATGCTCTTAGTTAATGTGTTATGGTAACACTAGGTCATGGGGTTTTACGATTTTACCCCTTGTTTAAAAACCACCATCAACTTTAAGTCCCCTACTTAGCTCGGAACAGGGGCTTTGTTGCGAGGTAAGCATAAGATGGTGACAAGCTATCAATAGCAAACCCGTAAAGAGAATTGAGGAGGCTTGTCTGACCTTTTATAAATAGGATTTTGAATCCTTGCCTCGGTAGTTTTGCACAAATCGAGAGGTCGGCATAATTGGTGGGGCCCGGTGCAACTTGGGGAGACGTTGGGAAGTTAGCGTGAGTTGGGAAGCCGATTGTGCTAGCGGGTGGGGGGCGCGAGGTGTGGAAGCTTTGCGTGCTTGCAGCGTGACTTGGGCGGTATTGAGAAGTCGCCGCAATGGGGCCGGTGCAGCTTGGGCGACGTTGGGAAGTTGGCGTGAATTGGGAAACTGAGCGTGCTAGCTGTGGGACGGGCACAAAGTGTAGAAACCGTGCGTGCTTGTAGGCGTGACTTGTGCGGCCATTGGGAGGTCGGCGCAATTAGTGGGGCCGTGCAACTTGGAAACCGTGTTTGCAGGCGTGACTTTGGGCGGCATTGGGAAGTCGCACCCTTTGTGGGCCCTGTTTACACGCGTGATTTTGGTGAAAAGGGAAATCCTTCCTTATTTCAAAGTCTTTCACGCCTATATATGTGTATATATATATATAAAGCCCCTTTCTCCCCATCCTCGCGCTTTATTCTTTCCTCTTTTCATACTAGCGGCAAAGAGAAACCAGTTTCCAGGTATGTCTTCGAGTACTCTTCTCTCTCTCTCTTTTTTTTTTTTTCATAGGTATAAACCTTAAGAGTAGGCGCTTCCACAATCCTTGCATATGATTCCTCTGGCGTGCCTCTTAAGAAAATATTGTACGTATGCGACCAAGGGAATACCGCATATATTGTTTGAACCCGTGGGAAATATTGCATATATGAATTTTCGGTCATGAAAGAAATATTTGAACCCCAAGAAAATACCGCGTGTGTATTTCGAACCCGTAGAAAACCCCCCGTATGAATCCCAAGAAGAATACCGCGTATATGCTTCATATGACTTCGAACCCGCAGGAAATATTGTATATATGATTTTTGCTTCTTGAGAGAAGTACCACGCGCGCAGTTTTGAACCAATAGAAAAATGCTCCATATATTTTTGAACCCGAAGAAGGATACTGTAGACATACTTGTACCCGTATAGAATGCCGCGTATATAGTCTCGAACCCGAAGAAAATACTGCGTATATAGTCTTGAACTCGAATAAAATACGTCTTCCTACCCCTTTCTCTTTTTTTTTTTTTTTTTTTGGGTACGATTATGTGTCAGGGAGATAACTTCGCCTTTCTTAGTTTGTTTTGTGCAGACATCTTATTACCAAATTGTTATGAAGGAATTCGATAAGATGTTACCTGAACCAAATTTCACTTCGTCGAAGGATGCTCATAATTCCAAGCCGAACATAGATGATGAATTCTTCACTAGAGCCCTCGCCCCTGCTCGGAAGAATCACCCAGGTTTCGTGCCGATTTTGCTAACCGGTGGTGAGGATGACAGAAGACACGTTCGGTTCGCCCAGACAGAGCACCATTCGGTTCTGTCTTAATAAAGGGGTATATTCCTCTTCCAACATTGATTTCAGGATGTGTCAAAGTCCATTGCGTTCTTTTGATGGGTTGAGTTCATGGTGAGCGAGGAGCGTATAAATACCAACTTGACTCGAGCGCAGGTCATTGATGCTGTCAAGACTTCAAAATCTCCGTTTAGGAAGGACATCCCAGGCTTGGTTGCTTTCATCTCCAGATGGTGTTCTGACACCCATACAATCATATGTAGATGGGGTGAGATAACTTTCTCCTTGGAGAGTGTGGCTCTCTTCTTGCCGAATCTTCCCAGAATCGGGAATCTTAGAATCCAATTATCTGAAAGTGAGGTGAAGATGCCGGATGACCTGGCCGCTAAGTTGGGGGATTTTGCTCGGAAAGACTCCATTGCGAAGTCGAAGGATTCTTCCCGGAAAGAGGATGAAAGGTGCCCTTTACGGTTGGTGGATATCCCAATGGTTTCCTGACGAGTTGGAGCCCGAATGTAAAAGCAGTGATCTTCATGTCGCAAAGATTTTTGGCTCTCTCGTTATCCATAGACATTTTTGATGACGGATCCGGCAAGAAAGGAATAAGACCGAGTCGTTAGAGATCGCTGTGAAGTTGGCAAAGGGTGAAGTTCTTCCCATTGGCAAGCTGTTCCTTGGTTCCTTGTATGTGCATCTGGATCACCTAGTTGCGAACATGCAAGTTTCGAATGGTTTCATGAAAGTGGATTCATATGTGCACGTTGCTTTTCTGCAAGTCTGGCTATGGGAGCACTTCGAGAAGTATGCTCCGAAACCGCTGCCTTCGCTTCCCGTGAGTTGGGGGGGCTCTCGAATTCTTCGATGGGTGAACAGGCGTCCAAGAGTTGGCGTGAGCTTGGTTAGTTTTCTTGATAAGTTGCATGAAATCAACTTTCGTCCATGGGGGCCGATCCATAAGTCAGTGATTCAAATGGACACCTTTGCTTCTGCTCCGCTCACGTCTTTGTCTTCCGATGACGATTTGAGTGCTGGTGAAAACCTGTTCATTCAGAGCTGCTCGCCCGGTTATATACCGTCTTTCTTCGTGGGATCTTTCCAGATAGCTGCTTATAATATTGACCGTGCTGCTCGTCACATGGGTTTCGATCAAGGGGTGCCTCTTGTTTACCGGCCAGTGATCCCTAAAGATTCATTGCGTGTCGCCCTTGACGCCAGTGTCCTTAAGCCGGGTATCCGTCTTTCCTTCTTTCAAATGGGAAGAGTAACTTCGACGACCTTCGGCTATAATGAGTTTTGGTGCAACGAGTTTACTATGATCCGAGATTTTGTGAATAACGTGGTGGAAAACGTTCGTTGCAAACCTTCCCCAGCAGTTCTGAAGGAGTATCCAATGTTGAGAGATCCCAAGCGAAAGTTGCCTAGCAATTCGGAAAGCCCTCGTGCCAAGGAACGGGGAACGAAGAACCGTGGCTGGCGGTTCCGGACGGTTTCACAAGATCCTCCCACCGCCTTGTGTCTTTCTGCTCTTCCAATAACCAGTATGTGTCGCCTCTTCATTGGTTTGTCTCAAAACACGTGAATTTCTGGCCGAGAATATGTGTCTTGTTTCCTCCAAGGCTTCTGTAGTGTTAATGCTTTCACGCCTTGCACGCTGCCGGAGACGGCAGTTTCTTCAAGGAATTC
This sequence comes from Papaver armeniacum, assembly GCA_023531295.1. NCBI lineage: Eukaryota > Viridiplantae > Streptophyta > Magnoliopsida > Ranunculales > Papaveraceae > Papaver > Papaver armeniacum. The sequence goes on along the minus strand of JAJJWW010016959.1, from coordinate 134,175 downwards.
CGGCGGCACTGAGCCTACTCATAGCGGTGATGAGTCAGAGAAAGAAGAAAGTTCAACAAGCGAGAGTAATTCCTCCGCAGACCGGTTCTTCTTCTGGAAGTGGTTCTGTGAGTTTCGCGCTTCTTTCTTTCTTCTTCTTCTGCTTTCTTCTTTTGAAAATGTCTAACTCAAGTTTGCAGGAGGAACTGGTTCGGAGGACGATTCTGGGGTGGAGTCACACGAAAACTTGCCTTTGGTGACCACCGCCGGTGACTTGGAGATGGGAGTTAGCCAATTGTCGGGGGCAAGAGTACGTGGTTCAAACGGTGGATGATTCTCTGATGGTTGTTGCCGTAGTCATGGAAGAAGACCCTTTGCGAGTCGTGAGGCCACTTGCAGGCGCCATTTTTGATCCCCCGTACTTGGTTCCTTATCCAGGTCATGTGCTGGTTGGCGGCTTCAGCGTGCCGGCTAAGCATGAGGCGTTGTACACCGGAATCTGGGAGAAGCACTGACATATGGCTACAAACAAGAAAGTTACTAGTCGATTTGCGCTGGTTAAAAACGTGTGGAAGAGGCTTTATCTTCCATTAAGGATATGCGTGAGGTAACCGGTCACACCGTTTCAAGACGTTATTGCCGACTCGGGAGCACCATCGCGACGTGTGCGTAGAAAATGAGTTTAATACTTCGTGGTTTGTCGAAGGCCTTGCCGAGATCCAAAAGTTGAAAGATACAGCAATCGAAAGCCTTTCCGCCGAGGAGATTGCACGACAGGAGATGGAACTCGAAAAGCTTTCCAAGATGTTGACTATGAAGAGAGCGGCTCTTGAGGATGCAAAGTTGACTTTTTCCAAGAAGAGCAGACTTCTGTTGGACGATTTTCCTTGAACGTTTTCTGTAAACTTTCATTTAGGTTCTTTTTTTTTGAAAGACATATTGGATGTCTGGTTCAAAACTTGACCTTTGATAGACAGCTGGTAGCTTTTTAGGGTATTGGATTATTTCTGGGATGAATGGTTTTGGTAATATGACTCTGATTATGTTTTGGGAAAAGAATATTTGCTTTTATGAAAGTGTGTGCTAGCAATAGGAACAAGACTCAAGAGAAGATGACGGTTTTACTAAAAACCTAAAAATAGATTGTATATCTTGCCCAAATCTGAATTTACTCACTTCATAGGTTTTGCGAACACGCCCTCTCTATGTAAAAGGCGGTTTTGATGGCGGTTTTGCTGGTAGCATCGCCAGCAAGTCCCCAATCGCTGGTAGCATCTTCGGCGATTGAGTAATATCATCTTCATCAAGTCCCCAGTTTTCTTGTGTAGTTTTTACAACTAGTAACCGGGTCGTCTGGTAGTTGAGTCGGATTGAGTCGCCTTCTCCTACCATCTCGACATCTGGGTCGAAGAACGAGATCGACAATCTGATATTGTAGCCGATAGATCAATCCTCCCGCTGTGGTCGCCAATTGTTTATGGGTGAAAATCGTTTCTGCCGGTTTCATGTAATTTTGTGGGTGAGTGAGAAAATGATTCAAACCCTAAACAAATGTGCTTTGCACGTGAGCACTTTATAGGTTCGAGAGATCGATCCGTACAAGTCCCGCCTAAACCAAGAAATGGTCGCTCCGTACTTGCTTCGGACACAAAGTGGAGGAGAAGGGTTGATTTGGGGAGGGAAGCAAAGAAAGGTGTTGAGGAGAGTAGTATCTCGACTTGTATCGTAAAGTGAAAGCTTAGAAGCTTGCAAGAGATGGAAGCTTTGAGAGAGCTTGCAAAGTTGCCTTTCGGAGAGTGTAAGCGTAGTATATTTCTCCCGACCGAGACTTGTCGTTCGGTGGAAATAGGTAAGACCTATTTATACAAGTCGAGATTGAAACGTACCCCGCCTCATGAAGGAAGAGAGTAAAGGGTGAAATAATGGGAGGAGGTGGTAACCGCATGGTTTAATGGGCGAAAACGTTTTTCACCATTATTTCCTCTTTTATTTGACCGCTTTTATTCCTTTTCACGCCTTCTTAATGTGAGCGTAGTGTACGCCGCATGCTGTGACCGCCAAACCAAAACCCTAAAGAAGCATCCCCGCCTTGTGTCGATGTATCGAGTGTTGGTTTCATCTTGAGTGCAAGTGGCGCCGCTAGTGGCGCGTGTGGCATGTGCCAATGGCATGTGCGGAATGCCTTGGTGGTAGGTTGCATGGTTTGCAAGTTAGGTTACCAGCGTGTGTGTTTGGCATGTGCCAATGGCATGTGCGGAATGCCTTGGTGGTAGGTTGCACGGTTTGCAAGTTAGGCTACCAGCCGTGTGTGTTTGGCATGTGGCGGAATGCCTTGGTGGTAGGTTGCACGGTTTGCAAGTTAGGCCACAAGTGTGTGTTTGGCATGTGCGGAATGCCTTGGTGGTGGTTGCACGGTTTAAGTTAGGCTACCAGCGTGTGTGTTTGGCATGTGCCAATGGCATGTGCGGAATGCCTTGGTGGTAGGTTGCACGGTTTGCAAGTTAGGCTACCAGCGTGTGTGTTTGGCATGTGCCAATGGCATGTGAATGCCTTGGTGGTAGGTTGCACGGTTTGCAAGTTAGGCCACCAGCGTGTGTGTTTGGCATGTGCCAATGGCATGTGGGGAATGCCTTGGTGGTAGGTTGCACGGTTTGCAAGTTAGGGTACCAGCGTGTGTGTTTGGCATGTGCCAATGGCATGTGCGGAATGCCTTGGTGGTAGGTTGCACGGTTTGCAAGTTAGGCTACCAAGCGTGTGTGTTTGGCATGTGCAATGGCATGTGCGAATGCCTTGGTGGTAGGTTGCACGGTTTTGCAAGTTAGGCTACCGACGTGTGTGTTTGGCATGTGCCAATGGCATGTGCCAATGCCTTGGTGGTAGGTTGCACGGTTTGCAAGTTAGGCCACCAACGTGTGTGTTTGACATGTGCCAATGGCATGTGCGGAATGCCTTGGTGGTAGGTCAATGGTTTGCAAGTTAGTTTACCAAATAAGTGTGTGTTTGGCATGTGCCAATGGCATGTGCGGAATGCCTTGGTGGTAGGTTGCACGTCTTTGCAAGTTAGGCTACCAAATGCCAATGGCATAGCGGTGTTTGGCATGTGCCAATGGCATGTGCGGAATGCCTTGGTGGTAGGTTGCACTAGTTTGCAAGTTAGGCCACCAGCGTGTGTTTGGCATGTGCCAATGGCATGTGGAATGCCTTGGTGGTAGTTGCACGGCCAATGCAAGTTAGGCTACCAACCTGGTGTGTTTGGCATGTGCCAATGGCATGTGCGGAATGCCTTGGTGGTAGGTTGCACGGTTTGCAAGTTAGGCTACCAACCGTGTGTGTTTGGCATGTGCCAATGGCTCGTGCGTCATGTTGACCTAGTTGCAAGTCTTACAAGCCTAGGGCGCTATATTTGGCGTAGGCCAAAGGCATAGCGGCTTAGAAATATGGTTTATGACACGTGTTGGCATGTGCCAATGGCACATGCGGCCATGTTGACCTAGTTGCAAGTCTTGCAAAACCTAGGGCGCTATGTTTGGCGTGGCCAAAGGCATAGCGGCTTGGAAATATGGCTTGCGGCACGTGTTGGCATGTGCCAATGGTACATGCGGCCATGTTGACCTAGTTGCAAGTCTTGCAAGCCTAGGGCGCTCTATTTGGCGTGGGCCAAAGGCATAGCGGCTTGAAATATGGCTTGCGGACGTGTTGGCATGTGCCAATGGCACGTGCGGCCATGTTGACCTAGTTGCAAGTCTTGCAGCCTAGGGCGCTATGTTTGGCGTGTGCCAATGGCATAGCGACTTGGAATATGGCTTGCGGCACGTATTGGCATGTGCGGCCATGTTGACCTAGTTGCAAGTCTTGCAAGCCTAGGGCGCTATATTTGGCGTGTGCCAATGGCATAGCGACTTGGAATATGGCTTGCGCACGTATTGGCATGTGCCAATGGCATGTGCGGCCATGTTGACCTAGCTACGCAAGTCTTGCAAGCCTAGGGCGCTATATTTGGCGTGTGCCAATGGCATAGCCGACTTGAATATGGCTTACGGACGTATTGGCATGTGCCAATGGCATGTGCGGCCATGTTGACCTAGTTGCAAGTCTTGCAAGCCTAGGGCGCTATATTTGGCGTGTGCCAATGGCATAACGACTTGGAATATGGCTTTATGCACGTATTGGCATCTGCAAATGGCATGTGCGGCCATGTAGACCTAGTTGCAAGGCTTGCAAGCCTAGGGCGCTATATTTGGCGTGTGCCAATGGCATACGACTTGGAATATGGCTTGCGGCACGTATTGGCATGTGCCAATGGCATGTGCGGCCATGTTGACTGGTTGCAAGTCTTGCAAGCCTAGGGCGCTATATTTGGCGTGTGCCAATGGCATAGCAACTTGAATATGGCTTGCGGCACGTATTGGCATGTGCCAATGGCATGTGCGGCCATGTTGACCTAGTTGCAAGTCTTGCAAGCCTAGGGCGCTATATTTGGCGTGTGCCAATGGCATAGCGACTTGGAATATGGCTTGCGGCACGTATTGGCATGTGCCAATGGCATGTGCGGCCATGTTGACCTAGTTGCAAGTCTTGCAAGCCTTGGGCGCTATATTTGGCGTGTGCCAATGGCATAGCGACTTGGAATATGGCTTGCGGACATATTGGCATGTGCCAATGGCATGTGCGGCCATGTTGACCTAGTTGCAAGTCTTGCAAGCCTAGGGCGCTATATTTGGCGTGTGCCAATGGCATAGCGACTTGGAATATGGCTTGCTGCCATGGTGTGCAGTATGCGGCTTGGTTTGGCATTGTTGCCAATGATGCGCAGTTGCGCTTGGTTTGGCATTGTCACCATGGCGCGCGAGTGCGCTTGGTTTGGCATGGTTGCCATGATGCGCAAAGATGCGGCTTGGTTTGGCATTGCTGCCATGGTGCCAGAAGGCGCTTGGTTTGGCATGGTTGCCATGATGCCGCAAGATGGCTTGGTTTGGCATTGCTGCTTTGGTGCGCAGAGTGCTTTGGTTTGGCATGGTTGCCATGATGCGCAGAGCGCGCTTGGTTTGGCATGGTTGCTATGGTGCGCAGAGAGTGCGGCTTGGTTTGGCATTGCTGCCATGGTGCGCAGAGTGCGGCTTGGTTTGGCATTGTTGCCAATGATGCTGTGATATGGCTTGGTTTGGCATGGTTGCCATGATGCGCAGAGCGGCTTGGTTTGGCATGGTTGCCATGGCGCGCAGAGTGCGGCTTGGTTTGGCATTGTTGCCATGGTGCGCGCAGAGTGCGGCTTGGTTTGGCATTGTTGCCAATGATGCGCAAAGATGCGCTTGGTTTGGCATTGCCGCCATGGTGCGCAGTGTGCGGCTTGGTTTGGCATGGTTGCCATGATGCGCGAAAGATGCGGCTTGGTTTGGCATTGCTGCCATGGTGCGCAGAGTGCGCGCTTGGTTTGGCATGGTTGCCATGGTGCGCAGAGAGCGCTTGCTTTTGGAATTAGGGTTCCGTATCGAAACCCTAATCCGGTATTTTGAAAAAATACCCCTATTAATTATTTACACCCGAAAGTTAAATGCTCTTAGTTAATGTGTTGCGGTAACACTAGGTCATGGGGTTTTACGATTTTACCCCTTGTTTAAAAAACCACCATCAACACCTGTGTAAAATAAAAATAAGAAAAAATATTTGAAAATAGACAGGATGAAACTGGTTACATCCTGCCTATTTTTAAATTTTTGTCCATTTAAATAGTATCTAAATCTGAGTGTCCTTTTCACCCAGGAAATTTTGATTTTGGTCTTTTTAACCAATTTTGTGAAAATAGAACTGTGGATTATGACAGAGTGAGTGTACATACTTGGCGATCAGATTCTGTAGATTGAGATGGGAGAAGAGCAGCAATTAGGAGGCAATGGACAAGAGGAGAGAGACCAAGAAGTAATTAGGGGAATAATTCATGGAAATGAAGAGATTGCAGCGTTAGAGGCATTGAGGCAAACAATACATGAAGAAAGGAGATTAGAAGCAGAAGAACGTGCAAATCTGACAAGGAAAAATCATGATTTGAGGATGGAAAACATGAGATTACAAAATAGAAGGTCAAGAGGCACTACAAAGTCAAGTTCAAGATCAGTTAGAGAAGAAATAAGACGAAATTTGCCTGTAGAAAATGCTAATGAAGAAATTCGAGAGGAAGTACGAAATCCGGGCGAAGAATGTCGCGAAAGAAGAGAAATAATAGAAGATCTTTATATCCAACGTGCTGAAACTCTTCAAAATGGACAAAACGATAGAAATCAGGGAAGTAGATACCGTCAGGGGCGAAATAATCATGATGGCGAAGAAAATCAGGAAGAAGGAAGGAGAATATTACATGGGAGAGAAGTACAAAAAAATGAACGAGTAATTGAAGACGAAATTGAAAGACACTATACTGAACAAGCACATTTAGCTCGTGAGAGGGAAAGACTGAGAGCAGAAGTGGAGGAACAAGAGATACAAGAGGCAATTCGCCAGAACAATCATGATAATCGAGAAAGGAGGCGTGAGCAAAATCGCAATAATGGTAATATCAATGAAGAATATGATAGTGTACAAAGGAGAATTGAAGAGCGGCAAAGAAGAGAAAATGAGAGATATAATGGCGTGCGAATTCATGAAAGAAATGAAAGAGAAGATCGCAGAGAAAGACGAGAAGAAAATGATGAACAAGAAAGTCAAAACAGATATGAACGCAGAAGAAGAAAGGCGGAGCTAAAAAGACCAATGGATCCAAATTCTAATGTAAATGAACAAATCTTGAGGGAGCTAGCGGAAATGAGAGGAATGTTAAATAATAAAAAAGAAGGAGGTAGGAGACAATTGGATGAAGCTATAGAAGAAGTCACGAAAACCCCATTCACACAAGAAGTACAATTAGAAGGAATACCCCAAAGTGCAATTTACTCCAAGTTAACCAAAGATTTTTGATGGAACAACTTGTGCAAGACAACACATCAAAGCTTATGTGAGATGTATGCTACAATGGGAGAACCATGATGCTATATTGTGCAAATATTTTGCATCAAGTTTAACAGAGAGGCCTTAAAATGGTTTGAAGGTTTACCAAAGAATACTATAACATCTTTCAACCATTTGCAGGCTATATTTTTAGGGGCGTATATAAGTAACAATTCCTCGCGACCTGGCATTGAAGATGTATTTTGGTTAAAGCAAAGGGTTGGCGAAAGCTTGAAGCATTTAACCGTGAGGTGGAAGACAATGTGTAGTGATATGGATGGTCGTGTGGACGAAAGATATCTCATTCTGTCATTCATTAACGCAATGTTTGCAACCAATTTGTTATACATTCAAATTTTCAGAATCAAGAATAAGATCACAATGACTGAGTTGCGAGAACTTCAGGAGGAGTATATTTCTCTTGAGGAAAAGCAAAATGAGATGGAATCATACCCAGTTGCGAACACAAGTTCAAAAGCAGCGAACGCAAGCCCGTTACCTAAGTTGATAAGTACAGTGGTGAGCACATCGCAAGGACAACAAGAAAGGATAATGGGAGATAGCCAGCAGAAACTAGTAGCTATGGGAAGTCATGATCAAGAAGAATTAGAGAGAGAAAGAAACTTCTATAGCCGTGGTGGAAATAACAAAATTCAAAGACTTGATCACCCACAAGAAACTTATGGAGGTCGAGGCAAAACTATCATAGAGGACAATAAATCACAGAAAATATGGGAAGAAATCAAGATGCCGCCACTACCGAATGCTAGTGTGGAAAAATATGGGAAGCTATAATTTTGATGGAAAACATACCCGCGCCATGGAACATGGGAAGTGAACCACCTCCGAGCTGACACTCAAGTCATAAATTTTGTTCTTATCACCATTTTCATGGACACTCAACAAATGATTGCAGAATATAAAAAGAATCATCCTCGAATGATAGACCAAGGGAAACTAAATCATTTTCTAAAGAACCAATCTCAGTCTCAACCATTACCACCACCGCCAGAAATTCGCAGAGTAAATACAACAAAAGGAGGAGAGACATTTGTAATAGAAGTTGGAGCAAAGGCAAAGAATCTGATTTGTAACTCTATCGTACATTCGTACAAGACAATTGAAGATTTTCATGATAACACTCTCAGTAGGGTTTTCGCAAGAGATGCCGATAATAGAGAAGTAATGAACATTGCGAAGACATCGCCACTGGAAGAATGGCAAAAGCAGACTATCTCTTTTACCGCAGAAGAAGTACCCGAGGCTGGAGAAATGCACGACAACCCATTAGTGGTAAGATTAGAGATTAACCCAAAACCTAGCGAGGATGAAGATGATGAAGCCGAGAATTCATGGGCAATCAACAGAATTTTGATCGATACTGGAAGTTCCGTGAATATTCTTTTTTATCATACTTATAAAACTATGAGAGGGAAAGATGAAGATCTAATACCTTCAACTTACAAAATCTATGGTTTTAACGGTACTGCAAATAAGCCTAAAGGAGAAGCTCATATGCGAATTCCACTGAAAGGATTGTCCTCTGAAATTTTATTCTGTGTAGTTGATGTGGAATCACCATAAAACGCATTGATTGGATGACCTTGGTTACATGATATTTTAGGCGTGACATCGACTTTCCATCAATGTATCAAGTTCCCTCATCCCACTGGTATTGGCATCATAAAAGGAGATTGGATTCAAGGAAAGAAGTGTTATGAAATTGATATAGAATCTTGCGAAGAAAGAGCTGCGAAGAAGAAGAATTGGAAACACAACATCAAATAAAAACAAAAAAGTGAAAGATTGATGGTAGATGTAATAAAACAGAGAGAAGAAGAAACGCTGCGAAACCAATATATGATGAAGATAAGAAGTGACGAAGGCTTCGCAACAGACAAAAAAATGACAGAAAAATTCAAAAATGCAGAGGCAGAGAGGAGCAGAAGTAAGAGACTTAAAGAGTGAATGTATTTGTTGATTTTATGACTGAGAAGAAGGAAAGGCGTATGGTTGATTTAAAAAAAAAAAAATCTGTATCGGCAAAAGAGTTGCAAAGATGAGATTGCGAAATTGTAAAAGAGCTGATATGCAGAAGAAAAAAATATATTTTATGAATTACAAAGATGAGATTGCGAAATTACAAAAGAGCTTATATGCAGAAGAATTGACAAAATAATCAGACAGAGGCGAACCTACTATGGCGTACACCCTAGTTTGCGAAATCAAAATTTCGCAAGAGGCAAATGTAAGACCTAAAGTGCGTCATAGAAGGGGGTACCTATTGAATGGCTCATGGAAAAGGTTACAACGCCCCTGGAACCTGAGTCATGTAGATTTGGGGTCAATAAAGCCCATCCAGGAGAGATACCTTGGATTTTCAATCTAAGCTTATGACTTAGGTTGGACGACCGAGGGTCTCTTCTAAGGAGTCAGCATTTGATCAAGGCGCCGAGGTACACGGTTGAGACAAGAGTGTCTGGGGCATTTGAAGTTTCTCGGCCATTCTTGGCAAGTCTTTGCTTATGCTTCACTCTCTACCAAGAAAACTCCACTTAGGGTGCAATCCTCGTAACCATAAGCCCTATAGGCAAAAGGGATAAGAGGTCACGAAACAACTCGGTTGTTGTTAAGACCGTATGGGAGGAGCTAGCCTTGTATGGCATAAGTATGCCTCCTTGAAGGGGCAACCAGGGGGAAGATAAGGGCGGCACCCTCCATTAGGGAGCTGATAAGTGTCTTAAGACGCAAATGTCATGAGGCTTTTACTCACGGGAGTATCAAGGCTTGTCATATTTGTGCGACAATCCCAAGAGGAAATAATACAAAAGAGAAGATAAGACGAGATCAATGGGTCATTGCATGCAATGTAAAGACGTCCCCGCGATCTCGTCGCAAGACTAAATGTCATGGGGATTTACGTCGCAAGAATATTTAGGCCTGTCATATTGTCGCATGAATAATATCCTGCAGAGGCAACAATACTAAGAAATGATAAGACAAAATCAATGGGTCATTACATGAAAGTGTAAAGACGTCCTGCGATTTTTTCGCAATAACAAGAGGTGGCAAATTAAGACCTTTAACTAGGAAGGCAAAATAAGACCACACAAGAGAAAAATGAAAAATGAAATCTTGGAAAAAACCAAGAAATGACTAATTGCGAAAATTGAGCAGAAACATCTGCGAGATTAAGGCATCTGCGAGATTAAGGCATGCATACATGTTGCTATTGATGCGTGTCATAGGTGCAATCAAATTAATATCTTATTTCCACTCAATTAAAAGTAATATAATGGAAGTCAAGTTCGTTCCCACGAGGAGCAAGAGATTCTAGTTGTAAAAATTGTCACAAAAAAGGGGGATGTATAAAGCAAAAGAAAATAAACAAAGCAATTAAAAGATAAAGTTGAAATCAATAAGAGAGACAAGATCAAGGAATCATTCTTCGTTGCAAAACAATGATTAAAGTTATGTTCTTTTCTACTTGTTATTAGTCACAAATTATCACCAACCGTAGGTAAAGCATCTAGATCAGTGCTAAACCCCTAAATCCCTTGTATCACCGGATACAAGTTCCCGACTACCGGATTCTATTTACCAAACCACCTAGTAGTAGATCACTCTAGATGTAATTTAAATAAACGCATTAAGATTTATGAACTTATTAGGTCAATATTAGTAGTTAGACTCTTAGATCAAGGTCTACTTGCTAACGTTGTTTTCACACACAATTGCTCCACGGAATCCCTCCGCAAGGTCTCGTGTTTGCTACTTATGTAAAGAGTCAAGAAACGATTACTTATCCCCTAACTTTCACTAGCTTTAGATCAAATTAACAAATCAATTTAGCGTGCACTCTAAACAATCTATCAATCAATCATGAATGAATAAACATTCCTATTAGTAAAAACAAACGATAATCATGTGAAAAACTTCAAAATAGAATTGAAACAAAACTCAAAACATGTTAAGAACTAGGAATTCATCCTCAATCAATAAGAAAATTAGCTACTCATGTCTTTGAAATTCACACAAATAATTAAAGGGAGAATTTTTCAAGTTCACACAAATAATTAAAAAGAAGAATTTTCAAAAGCAAGCAAAAACACAAGTGTTGTGTGTGTAGAGAGGTGTGTAAAAGATATGTCAAAGTGTGTAGAGTACTTCTCTACTTATAGGCTTCAATGTTCTCCAAATCTTCCAAGGAATAGAAACCCTTTCCTTTAGCAATTCAATTTCCAAATTTGAGCCTTTCTCATCTTCCATCTTCTCTTTCCAAATTTGACCCAAATTCTCCATCCAATTCCAAGTCCAAGTCTTCACACCCATGAGTAGAATCCACACAAAAATCAGAATTTTGGTCGCAAGAAAGATGGTATTATGTCCGGAATTTGGACGGAAAACGTCGCCACCGCCGCCCGAGATTCTATTCATTCAAAAGAATATTCCGCTCAAAGTGCCGTGAGACTAACGGTCAAACTGACGGTCTCGCCGTAGTCAACCGGTCAAGGCAGAGGAGTGACTCACCATCTTGAGCCGAATCTTACTCGGTCGCTTAACTGGGATAACCGAGCCGGGTTGAATCGCCATGGATCGCTCAGTCGGACTCACCGAGTCGACTCACCAGAAAGCAGAAAATTGTCTAGTTTCCATCGCTTCCAGGCCAACTCCCCATTTTCAGCCTCATTTTTCTTCAATTCCCACACACCTAACATACATCTAGTTATAAGCATTCAATCATTCCATGCTAGTGTTAACAGCGACACTTTCTTCTCATTCAATCAACACAATTTCTACTTCAACAGCCTTCATTCTTGCAGCACCAACACGTACAAAACCCATACTGAATCATCACAAGCAGACTACATATCCACCGTATACCCATTTGCTTTCTTCTCTATTACAAAGAATGACTCATCATTCCCATCTCAACTCGCATCACCATCAACTCAAAGACATCACCACCCCTGTCTTGACCTCTCGCTTGCCTCAATCTATCGGTTCTCCTTCCATTTCTTCTTTGTTCAAACTCACAAAGAACATCAATTTCAGCTAACCCTTTAGTGTCACCAACAGCACCAGCATCTCTCAAATTCAGTTCCACCATAAACCCAATTGCAACGAGAACCCATCTTTTCATTCTTGCTTCTCAACCCATCAATAGCCTCCATCACTGCCAACACAAACCAGATCCAAAGCTCCATTTGATTCTTCTTCTAATTCAACCATATCCTTCAAAGACAACAACAACACCTTAAGTTTCTTCTTCCAAACTTCATCACAGGAATTCTCAGATTCGAACCCATCTTTCTCCTCCTTCTCTGAGATTCACATAAATAGCAAACCCTAATTGCTTCTCGATCTGATTATACATCAGCAGCTCTACATCGATCTTCCATCTGCTTTTGATTTCAAGTAAAACCCACAGATCCTTTTTAACTTCTCAAAGAAACCCATCTCTCGATTCATCAATTACAGTGACCTGGACCATTGTTTGCTTCGATCAACATCTTCACTGCTGGGGAATCTCTGATACAAGCTCTGGTCTTTAACCAGATCCAGCCAGAGGAAGGTATGGGCCACAATCCATAATATCTCGATCTCAATCTCTCAATTTCAGCAGTAGATGCATTGCTTAATAAATTCAGGTGAAAGAAAGGAAAGTGAATGAGGAGAAGAAAATATCTTCTCGATTGACTAGGGTATAGGTGTTGGCACTAATAAGACACTTTCATAAGAGCCACCCCAGATGGGTGCCCTTATTTTTTTTTCTTTGTTGCTTATAACAATTCTTTAAGCACAAAACTGATTACCCCTTAACCTCGGTTCGGCTCCAAATAGTGTTCGCCCATGAATGACTATTTTGCCCTTTTACTCAAATTGGGTGATTTCTTCTTCTTTTCCTCCGTGCGACTCCAAAGTAGCTATAAAACTCAAAACAAGCGTAAAATACATAGTTTACAAGAAAAATAGCAAAGAAAGCATAAACAATAGATAGTAAATATGTATTCTACACCCTATCAAATTCCCCACACTTAGACTTTGCTAGTCCTCGAGCAAATCAAACTAAAAACTCACAACTTCAAAGCGTTCAAGCGTCCCAAGCATCCAAAGAGTTATGAGGACATAGAGTTTCTGCATGCAAGTAATAAGAAGTTAGAAATACTAAAGAACATATTCTCATTCTTAAATGTTGAGTGAGAAATAACCACACCATAATGAGAGAACGCGTGTTTGAGAAACGATCAATAAGCATTTCGCCGACTTCGCCTCACCAAAAGGATTTTATGATAATTGCACTCAAAAAGACGGCTTTCTTATGGGTCACACATGTGTGCAGGTAGGAATGAAGAGAGAATTCCTGCAACACGTTGAATGGTGGGAAGGAAAACTTCCGAAATATTTTGAAAAACCCACATCTTTTAACATTTTGAAAAACCATTTTTTTGACGATCTCTAAGAAAGGAAATTTACCACTATTATCGAGGATGAGATTACTTACTCACCTTCACATCCGATCGCCAATTATGATAACACCACTCACTGCATCCAATAGAAACGTCTTCCGCTCTTGATCTTCTTAGTCTTCGTCTTCTAAGTTTCAACTATTGGTGATAAACTCTCGAATTTCATAAATCCTTAAAAATTTGTAACTCTTTTTACCTTAAATCCTTGTCGCTTGAAACTTCCTTATAGATTTTCCTTCCCCACGGCTTATTAACAAAACAAATATATTTGTTTTTTTTTTTTTTTTTTTTTTTTTTTTTTTTTTTTTTTTTTTTTTTGAAAACAAGAGAAATAAAATACAAAAACACACCGTGGCCGTGGGAGAAGTATTTTACCGCTTGATTCTTCACAACTTATATCGCCTCAAAATCATAAACTTCAACAATTCTCACCTTTTGATTTTCTTCGCTCTTGTGAATAAGTCTTTATACTTGAATATAGAATTACCTCATTGTAGTGTAAGTCTTCAACATATATGTAAAAATCTGCTCTTTGTATGTTGCTTTACTTGAATATGAAATTTGCTCTTTTTCTCGTTCCGTTGCTTGTAAACCTTAAACTTTTTCCAACTTTCCTTGTAGATTTTGATGTCGCTCCTTGTTGATGATGATGGTGTTTCTATGGATCCGTTGTTGTGGAGAGAATGGTGCTAACTGCAAATCGAACTACAAGAAGGAAGCTTTCATCTATAGACGTCACCCTCATGATTGACAAAATTAGCACTCAAGAGATCAAAGAGTAGTGCTTCTATTGGTGGGAGGTTGGGTAGCTCACCATTCTACCCCGGAATTTACGTACGGTGACACACACTCAAAAGAAAGCTCTTTAGTAGATGGAAAAATTTCTGGTCGGTGCCTCACATGATATGAATAAGGGTAGTCTCCACTAATGATTGATCAGCAACTCTAATAATGCATTTCTCCCTGCACCAAATTCGCATCACCGGCATGATTAAATCCATTATTTAACACTCTAACAAGCAAGAAATCCGAATGTAGTTCTCTAACATTTCCAAGTTCAATTATGTCGGTCAGAATCTCTATGTAAACATACCTAGAAGTATGCTAGTGACTCTAAAATCTTAAAAGTTGAAGGTTTTATGTAAAACTTTTTTTTTTTTTTTTTTTAATTTTTTAATTTTTTTTTTTTTAAATAAATACATGTTTAACCACTCCCCCACACTTAAACCTTACATTGTCCTCAATGTAATTGAATCGTCCTAGTAAAGTCAAGGTGGGAAATTTTAACATGATATGGAACAAGAAAAAAGAAATAACATAAAGCAAAAAAAACAAAAGAAATACTAAACCAATGGGTTGCCTCCCATGAAGCGCTTGTTTTAACGTCGTCGGCCCGACTTAGCTCTTGTAAGATTCACTCCCCATATACTAACAATCGGAAAATTTGGGGATCCACCCATAATACCTGTTTTGCAAACAATAACTCCATACAAATATTAGCACAAGAAAACAATAGTGAAATTATCGCTCGATAGAAATTTCCCCACACTTATTCTCGTCCACACTCGGAAGTGTATAAAGAACATAGAATTTGGGAATTTCCATGTGTTCCTCTTGGAAACCCGCATAGTGTTAGCATCAAGTGTTTCCAATGGTGGATATTTAGAAACAAAATCATCCAAAAATACTTTCAAGCACATACATTCAAACCAATAAGAGGTAAAGGAGAAGAATCAATAGGCAAAGGGTTAGACAAACCTTGCACAATCTCTTGTTTTGCGGAATCCTCTTCATCCTTAGAGAATTCATGTGAATTACTTACCTCTTGTATATCGTGGTCCTCTATCGAATCTTGCAACCAATCGTCGTTATTTTCTACCTTAACCAAAGTTTTGGCATCATTATAATCATTGGAAAGTTCAATTGGGTCTTCCACAAAATCAATCAATTTGGTTTCATCCTCTAGCATCATCTCTTCAACATTCTCATCATCTAATCGGGCCATTCACTAAAATGATTTTCATCGGTATAGATTGTAAGATCTTCTTGTGTGGGTGTTACACCGTTTATAACAATAGGTAAGTCACACCCAATCTCCTCCTTTTGAATAGGTGAATGATCATTATTAAGATCCGGAGTTGGAATAACTTCCTCATTGTTGCAACGCTCATACACTTCCGCGGACTCATATCTTTCCCTAAGGAATTTTTTCCAATCACTAATTGCATCTTCATCAAGCTCTACCTTTTGAATAGGTGTTTGATCATTACTAAGATCAAGGCTCGAGTAAGCTACACTAGCGTCATCAAAAGTATCCAAAGGTTGGCCTTTTGCAACATAATCATCGATCAAATATTCACTACACACCATAGGCACATTAGAATAGTTATTGCTTTGATAGAAAAATTCTTCTTTATCCCTATCCTCCTTGTATTGATCCATGTCTCTTCGTTCTTTAGCAATGCCGTCTCGACGTGGTTCCTCCCAAACATAGGGTTGCTGGTCTTGTAGTGATTCTTGCAACTTTTGTTGAAGATCCCCAATCATGGCGTACATCTTATCTCGCAAAACTAGAGAATTTCGATGATAAACAAAACTATCCTCCCATCCTTGTGATTGTCCACTTACATACCCGTCATAAGGTTGTTGGTATGTATGAGAATATCCATAAGGTTCTCAGAGGAATTTGATCATAGCCAAAAGATTGGTTTTGATTGTATCCTAAGGATGGTTGGAAGTTGCCATAATGTTGAGGTTGAAAACCGTATTGATTGTTGTAATATGCTTGCTCTTGTCCACCATACATGGAAAACCGATACCTGAAATAAGATTCTCAGAAACCAAGTTAGATAAGATATACAATCTAACAAAGCAAGAATAAAGCAAAAAGAAAAATAAAAACAACTAAAATCATCCGTCAAGCTCCCTAAGAATGGCGCCAAAATTTGATGCGTGTCGTAGGTGCAATCAAATTAATATCTTATTTCCACTCAATTAAAAGTAATATAATGGAAGTCAAGTTCGTTCCCACGAGGAGCAAGAGATTCTAGTTGTAAAAATTGTCACAAAAAAGGGGGGATGTATAAAGCAAAAGAAAATAAACAAAGCAATTAAAAGATAAAGTTGAAATCAATAAGAGAGACAAGATCAAGGAATCATTCTTCGTTGCAAAATAATGATTAAAGTTATGTTCTTTTCTACTTGTTATTAGTCACAAATTATCACCAACCGTAGGTAAAGCAAATAGATCGCTTAGCTAAACCCATAAATCCCTTATTTCACCGGATACGGAAGTTCTCGACTATCGGATTCTATTTACCAAACCACCTAGTAGTAGATCACTCTAGATGTAATTTAAATAAACGCATTAAGATTTATGAACTTATTAGGTCAATATTAGTAGTTAGACTCTTATATCAAGGTCTACTTGCTAACGTTGTTTTCACACACAATTGCTCCACGGAATCCCTCCGCAAGGTCTCGTGTTTGCTACTTATGTAAAGAGTCAAGAAACGATTACTTATCCCCTAACTTTCACTAGCTTTAGATCAAATTAACAAATCAATTTAGCGTGCACTCTAAACAATCTATCAATCAATCATGAATGAATAAACATTCCTATTAGTAAAAACAAACGATAATCATGTGAAAAACTTCAAATAGAATTGAAACAAAACTCAAAACATGTTAAGAACTAGGAATTCATCCTCAATCAATAAGAAAATTAGCTACTCATGTCTTTGAAATTCACACAAATAATTAAAGGGAGAATTTTTCAAGTTCACACAAATAATTAAAAAGAAGAATTTTCAAAAGTGCAAAAACACAAGTGTTGTGTGTGTAGAGAGGTGTGTAAAAGATATGTCAAAGTGTGTAGAGAACTTCTCTACTTATAGGCTTCAATGTTCTCCAAATCTTCCAAGGAATAGAAACCCTTTCCTTTAGCAATTCAATTTCCAAATTTGAGCCTTTCTCATCTTCCATCTTCTCTTTCCAAATTTGACCCAAATTCTCCATCCAATTCCAAGTCCAAGTCTTCACACCCATGAGTAGAATCCACACAAAAATCAGAATTTTGGTCGCCGGAAAGATGGTATTATGTCCGGAATTTGACGGAAAACGTCACCGCGGCCGCCCGAGATTCTCCGTTCGGTATATTCGAGAATATTCCGTTCGGCCGTCGAGTTAACGGTCAAACCGGGTCTCGTTAGTCAACCGGGTCAAGGTCAAGGGAGTGACTCACCCACCGAGTCGGAATTTACTCGAAGCTAATCGGTCTAATCGAGTTGGGTTGAATCGTCTGGATCGTTCATCGGACTCACCGAGTCGACTCACCAGAGTTAAAATCTATTTCTTCCATCGTTTAGGCGATTCCCGCCATTTTCGTGCCTCATTTTTCTTCAATTCCTGCACACCTAACATACATCTAGTTATAAGCATTCAATCATTCCATGCTAGTGTTAACAAATGACACTTTCTTCTCATTCAATCAACACAATTTCTACTTCAACAAATTTTCATTCTTCTGGCAGCACCAACACGTACAAAACCCATACCGAATCACACAAATAGACTACATATCCACCGTATACCCATTTGCTTTCTTCTATTACAAAGAATAAGCTCATCATTCCCATCTCAACTCCGCATCACCATCAACTCAAGACATCACCACCCCGTCTTTACATCCGCTTGCCTCAATCTATCGGGGCTCCTTCCATTTCTTCTTTGTTCAAACTCACAAGAACATCAATTTCAAATAACCCTTTAGTGTCACCAACAAAGACCAAGATCTCTCAAATTCAGTTCCACCATAAACCCAATTGCAACGAGAACCCATCTTTTCATTCTTGCTTCTCAACCCATCAATAGCCGCCATCACTGCCAACACAAACCAGATCCAAAGCTCCATTTGATTCTTCTTCTAATTCAACCATATCCCTTCAAAGACAACAGCAGCTCCTTAAGTTTCTTCTTCCAAACTTCATCACAGGAATTCTCAGATTCGAACCCATCTTTCTCCTCCTTCTCTGAGATTCACATAAACAACAAACCCTAATTGCTTCTCGATCTGATTATACATCAGCAGCTCTACATCGATCTTCCATCTCGCTTTGATTTCAAGTAAAACCCACAGATCCCCTTTTTAACTTCTCAAAGAAAACCCATCTCTGATTCATCAATTACAGTGACTGACCATTGTTTGCTTCGATCAACATCTTCACTGCCATAATATCTCGATCTCAATCTCTCAATTTCAGCAGTAGATTCATTGCTTAATAAATTCAGGTGAAAGAAAGGAAAGTGAATGAGGAGAATAAAATATCTTCTCGATTGACTAGGGTATAGGTGTTGGCACGGAATAAGACACCCCTCATAAGAGCCACCCCAGATGGGTGCCCTTAGTTTTTTTTCTTTGTTGCTTATAACAATTCTTTAAGCACAAAACTGATTACCCCTTAACCTCGGTTCGGCTCCAAATAGTGTTCGCCCATGAATGACTATTTTGCCCTTTTACTCAAATAATGTGATTTCTTCTTCTTTTCCTCCGTGCGACTCCAAAGTAGCTATAAAACTCAAAACAAGCGTAAAATACATAATTTACAAGAAAAATAGCAAAGAAAGCATAAACAATAGATAGTAAATAAGATGTATTCTACACCCTATCAGCTATTCAAAAGTAACTTGCTTAATCTTTCATTTGAATACAAATAACAGAGGAAAGTATGGGAATGAACAAGAACATGTTATTTGTCTTCATATGATAGATTTACGCACTCATAAAATGAAAGGTTAATAATATATTGATTAATTATATTGTAAAAAAGAATTTCTCTTTTAACATGTGCAGAAAAGAATAACAAAGGTAAAGCTTGTATTTGAAGATCCAAGAAATTCGCAGCAAAAGATTACAAAAATAGAAGATTAAAAGAATGAATGTACAAATATTACAAAAAGAGAAAGAAGAAAACATAACTATTTCTCGTTTGATTCTTCTTCTTCATCATCTTCATCAGATTCTTCTACTTCTTCATCTCCATCAGATTCCTCTTCTTCACTAGCATCGCTGTCAGAGATATCTAGAGAAGGTACATTCTTGGGGATTTCTTCAAGAAGGCAAGGATATGCAGAATGAGGGATACTGTTGTCGTCGCGGACCATCTTAATAGTCTGATTGCGAAAGAGAGTAGCATCATTCTTAAAATTCGCAACAGTAATCTGTAGTGGCCTCTTCAATCTAGAATATTTATCATCCCGAGAAGAAAGATTCTTTGCGAGCTGCTCCTTCTCAGACTCAAGTTCTTCAATTCTTTTACAAAGTCTCTCTTCAGCTCCTGCGAACATGTGACAATGAATCAGCAACTTAACGAAAATTTCATGAAAGACAAACAGTTAAATAAAGAAGAACAATTAACAACCTTCTCTGTCAGAAATCATATCCCTAATCAAGGCCGTATGCTCAGATTGAAGACTAACATTAACACCTAAGTTATTTCTGGCGTCATCTAGAACTTTCGCAGACCAAGCAAATTCATCGTCATTATTTATGAGAAGAAGGGACCGAATTTGATTCTCTCTTTCGCTAAGCATAGCATTTTTGCGGTTAGATTCATCTCGTTCAATTTTAACTTCAAGAAGAGTCTTTTGGAATTTCGCTAATGCTTGAGCACCTTGTCTAGCGATGCGATCTTTATTATCTATGAGATCACTGATTTTGGTTCTTAAAGTATTAATTTTTCCTTTAGAATTAAGATAGAGACGCTTAAATTGGTTGGCTAAGCCTAAACTAGATCTATGATCAATTTCTAAGAGGCGAAATTTAGATTGAAGTTCATTTAGAGGAAGAGATTTAATCTTGTCATTTGAAAAACTGTTCAAAGAATTGTTGAGGTGATCAAGAAGAGCATTGTTATCCATAGGGTCGTGGGAATGAGTGAAGAAGAATGGCTTCATCGAAAGGTTATAGGCGTCTGCGAAAATGGTAAGTCAAATGAGGGAAGATAATGAGAGAACAAAACAAAAGAAAAGAGAAAAGTCTCATACCATAAAGTTGTTGGTTGGCACTTTGAAGACTAGATATCTTATTCTTCTGAGTGGAAGAATCAACTTCTAATTGCTTAGTCTTCTCGCGAAGAGTAGCAGCTTCGAATTTCCGGTTCTTCATTTCTCTTGCGTAGTTGAAGATTCTTCTTTTCAAGAATACCGCGCCTTTTCTCAAGATCCGAGGCAACAAAAAGGAAGCTCTCCCGGTCTGTAAAGGAAATTGAAGAAATTATCAAAATATAACTTGAAATCAAAATTATGAAGAAATAGGGGGACAAAGACATACCAAGACACCAAGCGAATTTAGAAAGCTGGGAGTCACTGATCTGGAGACCCCATGAAGAGAATCATCACCCTCTAGTAAAGGAGCATCGCAGATACTCGCAAGAGCTTTGCACATACTAGAGAGACGATCATCTCCAATCCCTTGCATGGAGTCAGAGAAGATGCTGGACAATTGTGCCATAGAAGATTCAGTTCGAAAATTCTCCTTTGCGAGAGAAGCATCAACATCATCATTATCTTCATCATCAGAGCTTTCGCTGGAATGAAGATTTGAAGGAGAGGGAGAGTGAATCTTTCGTTTCTTTGAAGATGGGGCAGTGGACTTCTCCTTGCGAATAGGACCTTTACCCTTGCTTTTAGTCTTCGCAACCTTAGAACTTTCTTCTTCTTCTTCAACAACTTCAATACCAACCTTCGTACACGAATGAAGATAAGAAACAGAGGCAAAAATATTGTTAAAAATAATAAAGAAAAGTATTTCTTACTTCATCCGTGATCGAACGGAGCGCCGCTAGGGTACTTGACTTAGCAGTCCTTTTTAGCTTCTTCTCAACTTGGTTTGCAAGATTAATAGGTATAAAAAGGAGTGAAGATTATAAATTGAGCGAAATTTAGGAAGTATACCTCTTTGGCTTTTTCAGGCCAGTTAAAAACCCAAGGTTGATAATTGGCGAGATTCGCAGGGAGCACATGTGAACCTGAAATATAAGGTCCTTTCAAAACTAGCGGAAAGACGCACCACCTGTCGTCTTTAGAGTGACGAGGAATATTGTTCTTGCCCGAATGCCAGTCGATGTCTTGCATAAGTATTTTATCGCTGGCAACATTTTCTTTCATCTTCAAGCGAGCACCCCAGCGAGTTATATCATTCTTCATGTTTATTACTTCATAGTTTTCAAAGAAGCTTTCTACTGTATATTTTTCAGCGAATATCTCTAAGTCCTCAAATTTAGGATCCTTGACTTCTTTGGGATAAAGAGACCCTTTACCAGCACCACGGTTGGCGAACTCAAGCATTAAGCGGATACAATCCCCGCTCAGTTGGTAGATGGCTCGCGAGAATTTCGCATGAGCAAGAATTTCATAAAATAAGGGAAGATCGGTGTTCATAGAGAGGAATGGGAAGGCCAAATGAGAATCGACCTAGCGAAATTATAATTTCGATCATCACAATGATGATCGAAAACAGTTTAATGAAAGAATGGATTTAGATTCTTGATTGGGAATGGTGGTTAATATGAAACCTTTCTCTTCGAAATCTTTCTGAACTTTGTCCAGAGAAGTTTCATATTTACGACCAACTGGAGGCATTTTCAGAGTATGGGAATGAAGAGAAACTGAAGATCAAAAGAAGTGAAAAGAAGAAGATTTACAGTAGCAGAAGCGGAAGTTACGGAGAGATGTTGAAGAAAAGTTGCAGAGAAAACAAGAAGGAAAGTAAAAAAGAAGAAGAAAAGAGTAAGAAAAATGTATATAGAGAAGTTTTCTCGAAAAGGCAAACACATTTAATGCGAAGAGTAGACATGAACAGTTGAGAAATAGTGGTTGAAAAAGACGTGTCAAGAAATGGATGGAAGAAGAGATACGTGTAATAAATTCCGATAAAAGTACGAATCATATCAATACGTAAAAATATGATAAAATGAGCAAATTGCGGCATTTTGAAAGGACTAGTTCTCATGACATTCTCTCCTTAGCAGGGAAGACATGAGAAGAGGCAAGATGTAGGATCAGAATATCGCAACACCAATACCCTTGCGAAATCCATGAACGACACACTGCGAAGATATCGCAGATTGGTAATAAAAATGACGTAACGGATGACGACAGCCTGAACACGAGAAAGATGTGAAGACCTAGCGAGATTTAGGAGTGTTGCGAGATTTAGTATTTGTACACTTTCGATAATATCGCAAGCCAGATCCTAAAATAAAGGACAGCTTAGCTGTCATCCACTATGTAATGCCTTATATAAAGAGCCGAACAGGCTTAAGAGAAGGGAGATCTTTTTCGAGTGTTGAGCAAGTCATAAGGAGAGAGAAAATTCAGAGCGGTTGTTAATTCTTTAGTTTATTTCCTTTTTATCTTGTAACATTTGTGAGATTAATCAATAAAGATTATGATTGTTCATCTTAAAATGACTTGATTGTGTGAATTCTTGTGAGGGGTGTAGTGTGGGATTTCATGCAACTACAAACTCTATACATTGGGGAACCGATCCTAGTAAGAGGTGCAACCGATCACAAGTGTGTGGAATCGATCCTTGTAAGCGGTGCAACAAGTCTTAGTTATTGGTAACCGATCCTATGACTTGTGCAACAGATTGAAAGTTAAATACCATAAATATGTGGCAACCGATCCTAGTACATAGTCAACCAAATTTGGGAATATTATCTATATACCCCTACTATGGAGGTCCTTGCAAAAATACCCTTATGAACTTTACAAATGCCCCTAAGCATAATACATTGCTAAAATACCATTTCTTTTATAGTGTATATACAAAACTATTAACCACTATTAAAAAAAAAAAAGAAAAAAAAGAAGCACTACCTCTACTGCCCACCACCACTGTCCACCGCCAACTACCACCACCATTTTCCACCGCCGCTCACCACCACCAACCACCACCACCGACGACCACCATTGTCCACCACCGCCACATCGCCACCGCCACCAACCACCACCGACGACCACCGCCAACCACTGTCCACCACCGCCAATCGCCACCACTATCCACCACCACCGCCGCCACCCACCACCGCCGCCGCCCACTACCGCCGTCACCACCCACAACCACCATAACTGTCCACCACCTCCAACAACAACCACCACTGTCCACCACCACCGCCACCCACCGCCGCCGCTTACAACCACCATAACTGTCCACCACCGCCAACAACCACCACCAATGAACACCACCATCGACCACCGCCGCCGCAACTAGCATAAAAACCATAATGAAGGCAACTAGCACAAAGTTGCCTTCCACATGTGGATTCAACTTGCTGAAGTTGTCTCCAACAGTGAAGGCAACTAGTTCAAGTTGTCTCCAATAAATATTGTGTACAGGAACAAGTTGCAAAACAAAAATGGATCCAACTAGCTCAAGTTGTCTCCGAATCTGAGGCAACTAGCTCAAGTTGTCTTCAAAAGTGAAGGCAACTAGCACAAAGTTGTCTTCAAAAGTGAAAGCAACTAGAAGAAGTTGTCTTCATATATGGAGGCAACTATCACAAGTTGTCTCCAAAAATAAAAATTGTACACAAAAAAATGAACCTAGTGTGAGTCGAACACACATCTTCTGACATATAGTCAGTTGTGCTACCATTGCACCACAGATTCATGCATAACACAAGGTAACATGCATGAAAAGCTACCTGGTTTGGCGAAAACAAACGCACATATACCAGCTGAGCATCCATCAGTGAGCTCAAATTGACAACCGTATGCAAACCCAGCTCTATTGGCCAAGCTTCAGCTGCAACATCAAACTGTTCTGCACTTCACTTCAACTCCCATTCCAGTCCACCCTTTTGCTACAATTCTATAGCTTCATAACCAACCCATTGAATCACCAACAAAACTAGCTCTCAACACCCTTCATCATTTACTGCAGCTTCACAGACAGTAACAATCAGATCCTGTAATCATTCATACCACCAATACCGATCACCAACATGAATAAATCACAACAAAACCATCTTAATTCTTACCCTGATTTCTTCATATTCATACTCAGTTTCTTCCTCATTTACATATTCAGTTGTCTTCAAAAGTGAAGGCAACTAGCCCAAGCTGTCTCCAAATGAAGTATTAATAAGTGTTGCGACATCACTGGCTAGAACCTGTAAAAAGAATAAGGTACCTGGACTGAATTGCAACTACTCAATCTCTTGGATATCTCTTTGCTGCAAAAAATCATATCAAAATCACATTCAATAGACAGATAAATGGTAACACTGACCAAACACGTCGATAAATTGCTAACTATTTTCTTAAAAAATGGAGCCAACTAGCTCAAGTTGCTTTCGAATCTGGAATCAACTAGCTCAAGTTTCTCCCAAATCCAGAAGCAACTAGCTCAAGTTGCCTCCAAAGGGGAAAGCAACTTTCCCAAGTTGTTCACAAAATCTAGAGTCCAAATGCAGTCATCACATCTGGCATATTGCAGACAATTTTTTTCAGGTGTACAAGATAAAAACCTAGTTCTTCTGCCTGATCAGACTCTTTGATATCCAGACTACATGGCTCCCGCTTTCTCTTTAACTTGGCTGTTAATAATGCATCTATTGTTTGCATCCCGTCTGATACACAACTAACACAGAACACAAACCCCAAACCATGAACAGTAAGAACTAGAATTCGAGCATAATAAGCCATAAAAAAAGAAAGAAGCATTTATATGAATCACATGCTCAACAATAATATATATGCTGCAATTACAAAGACCCAATATAGACCAACTACATGGACATACATATTTAGAATACCTCAGAGCTAAAACAGGTCTGGGATTCCGACAAATTTCTTTGAGCCCAGCCAAAAGCCTGGACTTTGACATGAACAACGCTGCATCAAGACCTGGAACATACAGCAGAACCACTTTGGGTATGAGGGTCTTGTTCTGCATTTCATGAAAATACAATCTTAGTATAAATGAGAAGTACAGTATTTCCGTAATCCCAAAAAGGCCTGAGAATAACAGACTTGGGTTATTTTGCCTTTAAAAAAAAATTGTACAGTCCGACAAATGAAATCGTCTCCTAATTACCTCATTTTGTACTCCCATACTGCTTAAGTTTTCCTGTTTGTTTTCACCAACTAAGTACGACTAGTTAGTTAGGTTGTGGTGATTACTTTGACGTGTGTTATATGCTGCAGATGTTGTCGGTACCATTAAATTTCAGGGTATCTTCAAGCTAGTGGTGTTGGGAGAAAGTCTTGAATTCAACTGGCGAGATATGACCGAGATGAATCACTTTTACTTTGACCAACAAACTTCTATTCAGCTGCAATTCAACTGCAGCACCACATACCCACTGCAACACCTGCTCATTCTTCTCTTGTATTAGCTCTCTTTCACCTTGTTCTCTCCTGCAACTATTTACTCCCATTCCAAACATTCATTACAGATCCATCCAAACTCGCCACAGCCCCCAACATTCATTTCATACCCCTTCTTCCTATTTCAACACAGTTCATTCATATGAACCCAAATTTGCATTACTAAATTTAACCATAATTTAATTAAAATCAAGTTAATCGACAATAAAACAATTTCAGGACGGAAACCATACCTTGGCAATAAGAAAATCTGGGAACGGGATCAATTATCAAATTTCATTGCTTCTCGTTGGTGGTTGATGATTTCAACCTAATCACCCAATCACTCAAATCTCTCTCTCGAATCGCACTGGAAAAGAAACCATACCTTGGGAATAAGCTCCACCACCATCATTTGTATACTCTTCTTCTTTCCCTTCCTCATATCACCACCACTAGCATCTTCAACCACCACAACAAGCAATCTTAACCACCAGTGTCTCAATCGCCGGATTTCACTATTCCAACTAGAACCACCGCAATCTCCATCAATTCCGTCGTTCTAAATCTAACCTTTTTCTATCTACACCACTACCAGTTACAATACCACCAACACCAGCAGAAACTTCAAAGCAAGAGAAAGAACATAATCCATTTTTAATCGTTTTAGATGATTGGATTTTCAGATCTAACAAATTGATAATGATTTTCATTTCGTCTTCCAAATCGATGCGAAAAAAATATGTATTAACCAACTGTAATCAACGGTTTTAGGTTTTTCAATCCCAATCCAGTTAAAATCGACATGAATTTGAAGTTTCTGATGCTTTATATTTGGTTTTAATCATCAAGTTATCCACATTGACGATGAAGATGAAGGTGTCGGAGATCTGGTGATGTTGGTACCGGTTACGGCGGTGGAGAAACGCTACTGATGGTGGTGGTGGTGATGAGTGAAAGTGGAGGAGAGAAATAACGGTGGTGGGAGGGATGAGATTTTTTCTCTGTTATCAGAAGTGAAGAAGAACGAAAGTGAATGAGGAAGGCTAAATATGGAATTATCAGTATTATTTTTTTAAAGTAAATATCAATTATGCCATTAGGGGTAAACACATAAATGGATAAGGGTATTTGTGCATGACCCATGGATAGTAGGGGCATAAATAACATTCCCACTTTTAATTAAGGTTTTTAGTTTTATATGCTTTTAATTTTCAGCAATTAAAATGCATATCTTTAGAAAATAAAAATTGGTAATGTGCATTTACTAATTGGAGATTTTCTACTGAGATTTCGGTCAATATTTGGACAAAGCATTTCCAGGAATTATGGAAACCGAATTTGGAAATATATTGCATATCTTGAGAATATTTTCAGTTTTGGAAATTATTTGGTGTCCAAACTTCCTTGGACTATAAATATTGAAGTTTGAATTTCGAGCAAACTAATCCTCAGAGCCACCAAAACTACCTTGTTGTGTTGTTACTGGTGGAGCCGTCTATTCGGAGAGGAAAGTACCCTAATTAGGCGAAATCTCTTACGACCGCTCGTTTTAAAAACTTCTTTGGGATTGGGAAGCTCTACGAATACCGTTGGTGGGAAACTAGATAATTGCAGTTTATTATTAGTTTTTGATTGATTTGATTGACTAACGGTTGTTGAACTTTGATTGCACCTAGTTTTTTTATGCTTGAGAATCTTCTCTTCTGATATAAGATTTACTCATACTAGATCGAAGTTTCAAAGGGGATCTTTAGACTGTTTGTAGATCTAAAGACGTCTTGTGATAATCCATTGTTAACATGCTCCGTTTTGTGTGTGATTGATCACAAGAGATTCAAGTTGATTGTGTGCAGGTGTTTATTGAAGATCTAAGAAGATTTGAAGACAAAGAAGATTTCTTATTTGATTTCATAATCTTTGGTGTGCACAAAACTTGATCGGCTTGGGATCCAACTATAATTGGTTTATCTTTGTGATAGATTTGATTGATTAGTTGAGTAGATCGGCATCAATAAAATTCTTTGTGAATTAAAATTATTGATTGCATAGTCTTAACAATTACTTTGGTAGTTTTTGAAAAGATAGATCTAAGAACCTGACAAAGGAGTTTATTGGGATAAACGGAAAAGCCTTTTGTCAAACTCATATCACGTTGTTTGAAAAGATTTGTTACCGAATAGATTTGTTGTTCCTTTACTGTTTGGAATACGAACCAAAGGAATTGTTCCAATTGCGTGACTTATTACAAGTTGGAGGCACAGGGATACAGACGGAACTAGGTGAACTATAGGTTTAGTTGCTTGGTCTCAACTATACGAAGTAGGTTTAGATTTTGTATAGCGACTTAATCCTAAGAGTATTCAATTCTGGACAAGGTCCCGGGGTTTCTCTGCATTTGCGGTTTCCTCGTTAACAAAATCTTGCTGTCTTTTAATTTTCTATTTCCGCAATTATAATTGTTTTATTATATTAGAAGTAAAATACACAAACGGTAATTCCTATTTACTTGATATCAATCCTATTGTGTTTGGTTAAGTCCGAACCTATTATCAAGTAAACATACTTCGTTGTTGTATTGTCTCGATCTTGTATCCATAGTCAATCACGCAAGTTATCTTGTTGTCGTATTGTCTCGATCTTGTATCCATAGACGATCACACGAAGTGTGAACCGATTAGTTGTATTGTCTCGACTCAGTCCATAGACAATCACTTTCGGAGAAAGGAATTATAGGTGGAAAAGTTTTAGATTGAGGTATATTTGGGTACCCTCGTCTTTTCAATTGGTAACGGCTATCGAAATTCGAAATCCCATTGACGGCCCTACACGCAGTTATTCTATTTAATATTTTAAGAAATTTGTCATTTTTTAAGAAGTTTTTCTCTTTAGTTTCCTTGGTTGCTGCTTTTTTAGCCTCTTATGAAATGTGGATGGTTAATTGAACATCTCTCTGGCGTTGTCGCTCATATACTCAAATTTTTCCATATGAAGTTGAGTTTTTTTTATGACTGACTACGAAGAACCCAACCCACCATTTGTATAACACTGTTGTTTGTGGGTGAAAACTGTTTCTGCCGATTTTGGGTGTGTGGATGAGAAACGAATCTAAACCCTAAACAATGCACTGCACGAGAGTACTTTTGATTCGAGAGATCAATCTGTACAATCATGGCCTAAACCAAGAAATGGCCGTTCCAGGATTGCTTCGGTCACAAAGTGAAGGAAAAAGGTTGGTCTTAGGGAGGGAAGCGAAGAAAGTTTTGAGACCAGAATAGTTGATTCTGAAGGTGTGGCTGTTTTATGACTTATATCAGAAAGTGGAACTGGAATGAAAGGTTTTTTTTTTTGGGTGATTTATGGATACTGTGATGTTGCCGACCAAAAACTTGTTGTTTGGTGGAAATAGGTGAATCCTATTTATACAAGTTATATTAAAACATACCCTGGTCTCGTAGGAAGTGGAAACGATTGAGTGGTGGAAGAATGGAGTAACGTATAACCGCCAGAAACCCATGCTTCCATGATGAAGGAAGTGGATCCGTTTACACCCGTTACTTCTTGCCGCCATTAATTGTCATACTTCATGACACTTTCCTATAACGGGCGGATTGCACTCCGCACGCTATAAACCGCCAGACCAATACCCTGATGAGTATCCCCCAGTTTGTGACATATTTGATGTCTCGAGTGTTTTCGTGGAAAACATGTAGCATTTTGCTACGTGTGGCAAGTTAAAATCAAGAGGCTTGTCGTAGGAAAATAGCATGTGATGCTATTAGGCTCATCTTGTCCGGTCGCCTAAAACTTGCCACAAGTCTGTTAGTTCGGTGGCGAACTTTGATGGCTGAGATCGCATCTCATGAGGAAGGGTAGTCGTTGATTATGGCTACCTTGTGTTTGCGCCTGATAATGGCGCAGTGGCGTTTTGGTGTACGCCAGTGGCAATGTGGCATGGCTGGCTGATAGACGCATTTATGTGTCTATTTTGTTCTCAATTATGTATATTGTTAGTGCTCGATTTTGTGCTCATTTTGCTATTTTATGTATTTGTAGGTGTTTTTGGAGAAATAGATTTTTACGGCGAAATTAGCTTGAAAAGTTGATAAAGGTACCCCGGAGGACACCTACTATCCGGACTCTCATTTTGGATAAGGGGCACCCATTTGATAAGGGGTAACCACATGGCAACTACTATTTATACCCCACAAATTGCTAAGGGGAACCCCATTGCTATTCACACATCAGCAGCTGTTAGGGGGATGTCATCATTTTCATTTCAAAGAATCAAATTGGTGGGAACATATTTACAGAGTTGCGACTTCCCTGTTTTGTGTTTGAACGAGATTTGCTCGTGGGTTTTCAATGGAACAAGTTGGTTTGGGCCTGCTAGTATCTAACAAGGAAGGTAATCAAGTCAGTTTCGGAAAAATAGCTTATTTTCATGGTATCTTGACTAAAACAGAGTGACGAGGAAGACTGTAGTTACGTGGAACTGGGAAGAGATTTGGTCGGAATTTTACACGGAAATATAGCAAGATTAACTTGTTTCAATGTTATAGGGAAGAGTACGTGTTTTAGAACTAAAAAGAAGGATCGAATCTTGTCATATTTGGTAGTTGTTTCAAAACAGGGGAGAAAGAATATTCACGGAAAAAAGGAAAGGAAAGTTACGGGATTTGATGGATTTGGCAGTTGCGTGAAGGGAAGATTCTCTGCTATATTTAACTCTATCTAAGATTGGAAAGAGTATGAAATAATTCAGGTCAGAGAACGCATAGAAGAGATGTAAAAGGAATGAAATACCCGGAACTTGGAGGAGAAGAAAAAGATATCCAAGATATTCTTGAGATTTATTCGACCTGTTGTGTATAAAAGGAGTTGGCCGAGACCTAGGAGGGGTTATCGAGGAGTTGGGGGTCGGTACGGAAGATGCAGGTGGAGTTGCAGAGAAGAGAAGAAAGTGGATAGTCGTTTTCTGAACTTTCTGAGAAGAAAAGAAGCTGAAGAACATTAGACGAACAGAAACAGTCGCAGTTCTGCTACAACAGAAAACTATCATTGTTCTACAGTCTTAGAACTTGTAACAGTGACCTCTGTAACACCAGCCAAGCGTTACAAATCCGTTGTATTATTAATTTCTTCATTAAAAACACCTATTGAGCCATGTTTCTATATTTTGAGCGTGTTTTCACCATGAAGAGCTAAACCCCAACCGTGGGATAACGGAGGAAGCCTTATTTCACAATTGTTTGGTAACTATATTTGATTCTTTATGACTTTTGCACTTGTTTTTAATTGATTTATGATTTTCATTGATCCTTTGTAATTTTGTCTGATAGTGTATGCTTAGTTTAAGAACTCTTGATGCGCTATGCTTAAGATTTACATCTAATTCTTTATAAAATCTACTTTTGGCAAAGAAAAAGAGTCTACAAAAGAGCTATAATTGTTAAGAACCAATATATAAACCAATTGATTTTGATTAATGGTGGAATCCTGAATCCCAGTTTCTCCCGATATTGCTATCATCTTTTTGTATATATTTATTTATTATAATTAATATTTAAGTCTAGAATCGAGTCTCCACAAGTCCGAGTTGAACGAATCTTTACTACCACTTTTTCTACAACTTTCAAAATCACATCAATTTTTGGCACCGCCGACACGGACTTGTATTTAGGTTTTAGGTTTTAGAGTTATTTCTATTTTTATTTTTTATATTTTTTGTTCTCTTTTATGCCTTTGGTATTTTTCGATTCTTTTCAAATTTGGAGCGAAGCTACAAGGAAAGAAAAAGTGTTATAAAAGGAAAGCATCTTCCAAAGAAGGAAAGAAAAGAGGAATTCAAAAGGAGTGAAGAAGAATATTTTGTATATAGCTATTTTGTTTTATTTTTAGAAACTGTAAATAGGGTTGTATTTTTGTAATTTTTCTTTTTCTTTTTGGCCACTTTTTGGACTTTATTTTTTTGGATTGGACATTATTTTTAAAACCCTAAGGAAGGGTTGAAATTAAATATAAATTTTTTGCGAGGGAAGGACGACGCCACGATCTTGTCTCGGCCCATCGGGTTCGTACACCGACATCGGAGTCGGTGGCCGAGTCGACTTCAACGGTTCATCGCCCATATGGTACGGAGGTAAGACTCTATCCACCATCGAATCCCTTGTCGATGGGTTTTATTCTGTGACAACTCACACCCCCGCAATAGTATGTCAACTCGGTATTACAATTACAATAGCCAATACAACGAATATCCGGATAAGTTTCAAAATGGACGTTACTACTTTGACCATAATGTGAATAGTGGTTGGGAACATCAGCCTTTTCAAGGTTATGGCTCATACCATGATGAGCCCAATTACTATCCACACACGCACCGGTCATACGAGCAAGAAAATAAGGAATATAATAGTACTAGTTCCCCGTTGAATAATTTAATCAAACAATTATACCCTAGTGCTACTTATGATCCTTCCATTTATCTAGAAGAGTCTCCCAAGCAGTTAACTGAACAGAGAAATAGGTTTGTGTTGGAAATTAACGGACAAACTGCACCAATGAATAAACCTTCTATAGAGGAATCCCTCAAGCTGATGGCTAAGACGAACGAAAGACTTGCTCGAAATAATCTTAATTTCCAATATAGTGTTTCCAATAATACCCTTGAAAATGAGGATAGTTATTTGCATAATCAAGATGACGAGGTTAGGATTGGTAACACTACTTTAGATGAGGTTCGATCATTTTCATGTTATTATAATGATGATTATGATGAGGATAGTGTTGATGAAGAATCAGAAATATGTAGGCATAGTGATTAGGAATTTGTTACTCCAATTGAGCTTTATAATGATAATATTATTTAGTTCAAATCCAAATAATTTTAATAACTATTCACCTATTCAAAAGGACGAGGATTTGACTAGAGATACCACCGTTTTAGACGATGTAGTATTTCCTTTTGATTACGAAGCCGATAATGGTTTAGAGGAACGAGTTTATTATGAGAATACTATTTTAGAGTCCAATGATTTAAAAACTATAGTCTTAGACAAAGAAGATGAACTCGTAGAGATGAGTGAGGATGAACCTAACTTAGAAGAATCAATTGACCATTTTCAAGAATCTGATGACCTAGAAATTAGGGAAGTTGTGACTAGTCTTTCTAGAGACACTGAAATCTCTAAGTTTGGGGGTGATTATCATTCTCCATATGCTTTAACGCTTAGAAAGGTCCCTCACTTGGGACTTGACATATGTGCCTCAACCATTTTAAAAGATTATCTTTATACACGTTTTCCTGAACCTAGTGATGTCCATAAGAAAGTTCAGTTGTTAGAAACCCATCCTCTGGTTGATGTGGTTTATTCAGGCTATGATACCCAGATTGACTTTGTTTTCCCACCAAATATTTTTCAACCAATTATGGGAACGTATAAGTTTCAGATGTGTCAATTATTAAATTTTGAGACCGAGCCTAAGTACTTTAGGAAATTAGTATCGACATATTTTCTTATGATTGACCGCCAGTTTCATCGTGGTCAATTGTGTGAGTCAAAACTGATTGACTTTAAGGATCCACAATTATTCAATGTATTATTATGTGCTTCTAAGTTCTCATTTGAGTTTTTACAGACTTTACAACCTGAACCGGATCTTAGCTTTGAGGAATTCCAGTACATGAAAATATTTTATCTCGACCCTGTTATAGAGCTTGAACCTGAACCACAGCTAGATGTAGTTGTCTTAAACAGGAAACTAGACAAGGGTTTGCTTTATTTGTCCATTTTATGTTGCAGATTCCTTTTATTTGTGGTAGCTTTATTTGGTTTTGATGACCCATAGATATTTCGGCTATTACTTTATGATTTTATGAGGTGACTAATCCTTTCTTAGTCTGGCTGAAGACTTAAAACTTAGCACTTCTTGGGAGGTAACCCAATATTCATGCGACACGGTAATATCTTTCCTTAACTCTTTTACTTCAAGTGGTAACAATTTCTCCTTGTTTATGCTTTTAATTTTATCTTTAGAACATTGAGGACAATGTTAGATTTAAGTTTGGGGGTATAGGAGAAACTTTTAGTTGCATTGTTAAACTCCAGAGCCTAGAAATTTATGCTTATTAAGGATGGCACTAACCAATCTTAGTGGATGGAAGCATCTTGGTTGTAGGAGTTGAGGAACCAATCTGATTAGATGGAAACATCTAAAGACACTATTCATAAAAGCACAAAGCTCGGGTGTTAGAATTAAAAAAAAAAAAACATGGTAGTTTCGCCATATCTCGTTGAATCATTTTCACTTCTATTTTTATTTTATTTTCTTTAAAATATGTTTCTCTAAGTGATTAGGTGGGGCTCACGATTCAAGTTGGTACCACTTGCTAGGGTGAAATAGAGTGATTGAGATACAAAAAAAAAAAAAAAAAAATAAAAAAAAAAAAAAGAAGAAAAATTGAGACCGAGACCATCGACCAACCTAATAAATTCAATAAAGTCAACCACCTGGAACCCTTGTATTTGCCAGTTGTGTTGACCTAGAGTTAGGATTATCGACCACTGGTTCCCTTGTATATGCCAGTTGTGTTGGTATTAGTCAGACTAGTATCTCAGTCCATTAGGATAGGTTCATTTTGGCAGTGGCCTTCAGACAGATATGAGAAACACCGTTCACCTTAGTCAACATCAAAACCATCTATGTTTTTCTCTACATCCATCTTCTTAATCTATCCATGTGATTGGTTGACTCCGGTTATGATGTCCAGAAACTATCTGAGTAGAGCTCTGTGACTTATATATAAATTTTAGTATGCTTGAGTGCAAACTCGTGTACAACAATTGGAATTTCGCATCATGGTACTTCCTCCTATAGTCAATAAGTATGCCAACCAAGGAGATTCTTTAGTGCCTTCCAAGGTTCTGCGTAGATAGTTAGGTTTTGGAGTTAAGGTTTTGTGGGTATATCTCTTGTAAGCCCTCCCGAGACTATAACTCGGCCACTAGGGACACCTAGGGGTTTAAAGGCTTGTTGCATACGCTAAATGCAACCGATGATGCCTGCGACAGTGAGTTAGGATTTTATTTTCTAGATTTAATTTGCTCGAGGACTAGCAAATAATAAGTTTGGGGGTATTTAATAGACGCATTTATGTGTCTATTTTGTTCTCAATTATGTATATTGTTAGTGCTCGATTTTGTGCTCATTTTGCTATTTTATGTATTTGTAGGTGTTTTTAGAGAAATAGATTTTTACGGCGAAATCAGCTTGAAAAGTTGATAAAGGTACCCCGGAGGACACCTACTATCCGGACTCTCATTTTGGATAAGGGGCACCCATTTGATAAGGGGTAACCACGGGAAACTGCTATTTATACCCCACAAATTGCTAAGGGAAACCCCACTGCTATTCACACATCAGCAACTGTTAGGGGGAGGTCATCATTTTCATTTCAAAGAATCAAATTGGCGGGAACATATTTACAGAGTTGCGACTTCCCTGTTTTGTGTTTGAACGAGATTTGCTCGTGGGTTTTCAATGGAACAAGTTGGTTTGGGCCTGCTAGTATCTAACAGGGAAGGTAATCAAGTCAGTTTCGGAAAAATAGCTTGTTTTCATGGTATCTCGGCTAAAACAGAGTGACGAGGAAGACTGTAGTTACGTAGAACTGGGAAGAGATTTGGTCGGAATTTTACACGGAAATATAGCAAGATTAACTTGTTTCAATGTTACAGGGAAGAGTACGTGTTTTAGAACTAAAAAGAAGGATCGAATCTTGTCATATTTGGTAGTTGTTTCAAAACAGGGGAGAAAGAATATTCACGGAAACAGGGAAAGGAAAGTTACGGGATTTGATGGATTTGGCAGTTGCGTGAAGGGAAGATTCTCTGTTATATTTAACTCTATCTAAGATTGGAAAGAGTAGGAAATAATTCAGGCCAGAGAACGCATAGAAGAGATGTAAAAGGAATGAAATACCCGGAACTTGGAGGAGAAGAAAAAGATATCCGAGATATTCTTGAGATTTATTCGACCTGTTGTGTATAAAAGGAGTTGGCCGAGACCTAGGAGTGGTTATCGAGGAGTTGGGGGTAGGTACGGAAGCTGCAGGTGGAGTTGCAGAGAAGAAAAGAAAGTGCAGAGTCGTTTTCTGCACTTTCAGAGAAGAAAAGAAGCTGAAGAACATTAGACGAACAGCGAATGATCATAGCTTCACTACAAAGATTCAGAAAACTATCGTTGTTCTACAGTCTTAGAACTTGTAACCGTGACCTCTGTAACACCAGCCAAGCGTTACAAATCCGCTGTATTATTAATTTCTTCATTAAAAACACCTATTGAGCCATGTTTCTATATTTTGAGCATGTTTTCAGAGCTAAACCCCAACACTGGGATGACGGAGGAAGCCTTATTTCACAATTGTTTGGTAACTATATTTGATTCTTTATGACTTTTGCACTTGTTTTTAATTGATTTATGATTTTCATAAATTATTTGTGATTTTGTCTAATAGTGTATGCTTAGTCTAAGAACTCTTGATGCGCTATGCTTATGATTTACATCTAATTCTTTATAAAATCTACTTTTGGCAAAGATAAAGAGTCTACAAAAGAGCTATAATTGTTAAGAACCAATATATAAACCAATTGATTTTGATTAATGGTGGAATCCTGAATCCCAGTTTCTCCCGATATTGCTATCATCTTTTTGTATATATTTATTATAATTAATATTTAAGTCTAGAATCGAGTCTCCACAAGTCCGAGTTGAACGAATCTTTACTACCACTTTTTCTATAACTTTCAAAATCACATCACTGGCATGGCTCGTGCATTCCAGTTGCACGGTTGGTGTAAGTGGCGCCAGACGTATCCATGGCCACTAGATTTAGGTAGTTGGTCGACTGAAGCTTGCCACAAGTCTGTCAGTTCAGTGGCAAACTCGGATGGCTGAGATTGCATCTCATGAGGAAGGGTAGCCGTTGA
This sequence comes from Papaver armeniacum, assembly GCA_023531295.1. Taxonomy (NCBI): domain Eukaryota; kingdom Viridiplantae; phylum Streptophyta; class Magnoliopsida; order Ranunculales; family Papaveraceae; genus Papaver; species Papaver armeniacum. Next base: position 97,382 of record JAJJWW010016959.1, on the reverse strand, counting down.
TTATGGCCACATTCTGTTGGCATATGTTAATGGCATAACGGCATAGCCGCGGCGTAGTGGCATGCGCCTACGGCATGGTGGCATAGCCGCGTCTGTGGCGTTGTGGCATGGCCACGCCTGTGGCTTGGTGGCGTGGCCAAGGCTAGGATTTGGCACCGTGGCCAAAGTTAGGACTTGGCGACATGGCCAAGGCTAAGATTTGGCGTCGTGGCCAAAGTTAGGACTTGGCGGCATGGCTAAGGCTAAGATTTGGTGCCATGGCCAAAGTTAGGGCTTGACGGCGTGGCCAAGGCTAGGATTTGGCGTCGTGTCCAAAGTTAGGGCTTGGAGGCGTGGCCAAGGCTAGTATTTGGCGACGTGGCCAAAGTTAGGGCTTGGAGGCATGGCCAAGTCTAGGATTTGGAGCCGTGGCCAAAGTTAGGGATTGGCGGCATGGCCAAGGCTAAAGTGGATCGTGGCATGCTGTGGACTATGGCCAAAAATTAGGGTTTCGGCTAAAAAGTCTTTGTTTCGATCACGAAATCTTAATTGGAGTCCGTTATGGCATTGGACATGAATAGAAAGTGGATTAGCACGTAGTGGTGTCATTTGTGGCACATTGGCATGTTACTGCGGCAGAGTGGCATGTTGGGATGTTACTGCGGCAGAGTGGCATGTTTGTATGTCGATTTAATATGTTGTTTGCGGCAGGGCGCGTTTGTCTTGCCAGTTAGTATGGTGGCGCGGCAGGGTGCGTTTGGCCTTTAATGTATGGTGGCGAGTTTAGAGCGACTTGATTGGTCAAGAAAAGGGGCCGGCCAAACATAAGGCGCGGCCACACCTCTAGTGCTCGTGGCGCATTTTAAAGTGACCTGATTGGTCGGTAGGAAGGAGAGGGGCCGGCCAAGCATGGGCGTGGCTACAATTCTGGTGTGAGTGTGGCGGCTTTAGAGCGACCTGATTGGTCGATGGAAACTGGGGCCGGCAGGTATGGGCCCAACCACAACTCATGGGAGTGTGGCAGGTTTAAAGCGACCTGATTGGTCGACGAAGGAGTAAGGGCCGGTTAGGTAGCATGGGGCGTGGCCAAGTGGCGCCGGTTAGCCTATGGCATGGCCACGCTCCCTTCATTTTTGCTCCTACTCCGCGGCTCTGTTTATTCTTTGATTTTTGAATGAGTATTTTGTGCAAGGGCCTTAACCTTGGTACTTGGAGGTTCGTGCTACTCTGCTGCGAGTGAACACAAATCCGTCATGCCATACCAATATTAAGGGTTATGCCAGGGAACATAAGCTCAAAAAAGTACTCAGCATGCTCCGGCATTTGTGAGTAATGCAGCTAGGAGATTATACACTCATTAGGCTCTATACTAGTGAACAGTTCATCCAGGAGCTTGAGTTTCGATATAATACGAAGAGAGACATAGGTACTCGTCATATTTTGATATATTATCCAAATTCCCTACGGAATATAGACATATCAATTACTACATCTGATGCCGGGTCAGGTAGATAGAATTTTACAAATTTAGCCCTGAGCTAAAAACCACCATCAACAACTGTCAAAAAACATTTCCTTTGTATATTAAAAAGATAATACTGAGATCAATAAGCTATTATACTACCATCCAACTCACAAGAAGAAATAACCTGCTTTTTCTAAGCGTTATTTCTTTCTTCTGTTTTTAAGTTGTTGTGTATCAGAATTTAGAATCCAACTTCTTTACACCCCTAAAACTTCCAAACAATTCTGGTTCTAACTACAACAAATCATTTGACTCCCTTAATCAAAAAAGAATAATATTTTCTTTTTTCCATTAAATCTTTCGAACCCCTATAACTTCCAAACATCAATAAACATTTGACATCCTTAATCAAAAGAGATCACTAAATCTTGCGAATAATCCTCATTGTTGTCCTTAATCGAAAGAGATTGCAAGTAATTTTAGATAGGGACCATGTAGGGAAAATTAACTTCACAATATCCTGTTTAGAATCCGCTGGCAGTAATCATACTATCTCGTCCGCTATGCGTCCAAGCTGTTACAAATAGGTAACAGGACCAACGACAAGCATTGCTCCTCCCCTCATCCGTCAAACTTAGTAAGGAGCTCTTCCATCAATAAACATAATTTTTCAAACATTTAGTTCAATCACTGCATATATAATATAATTCTACAAACACTTAATTCAACTACTACATACATTCTTAATTAGAAGCATTTATGGTGTTTTTCTTTTTATCAGGAAAGAGTTTGGTGTTAGCGAGTTTCAAACTCAGGTCACTGGTATCGTCACCAGATGAATTTACCATTTATGATGTTGTTCCATATGTTGTCCATTCTCGACTATTTTTATGTAATAGAATAATTGCATATATCACTTGTTATTACTGTTGAGAAACAAATTCTCAAACCTTCAAATGAAGTTCCATATTCGTTATAACTTTGATTTTGATTTGAGGTAGTTTGATTATTAAACCTTGAATTTACGGGATATAAAGAAGAAATTTAGTTCAAATTTGGAGGATGCAGTAGGGATTAGGAATATAAATTTAGGTTTAGGTGAAAGTTGTGTATGTCTGTAAGAAAAGCCTAAAATAAAATTGCATTCAAAAGAAAAGGTTAAATTGTTTGTTGGGGCATTTTAATTTCAGGTACAAACCAAAAAAGGAAATCCGATCGAAAATAACTATTTTCTTTATATAAGTTAGATAGATAACAAAAAATGGGAAGGATCCGATGACATGGTTAGAATGACATTATCATGAGATGGTGATGCCATCTTTTCTACAAAATCTAACCGTGATGAATTTTAAACTAATTTTCTGGTGTCATGTTCCTCTTATAAAGATCTACATTCCTACCAAAAAAGAGAGTATCTTAAAATACGAAACTTCACCATCCACAAATTTTAATTTCAACCGCTAATCTTCAACAACTGATATTCAAAATGGTAGATGGTAATCTTATAGGTCTCGGAATCCTCTCATTTTTGGTTAGACTGTAGAGATTCATATGAGGAACTGGTCACCGAAAAATTAGCTTCAAATTCATAGATTTTTGAGTTTTTTTTAGAAAAAATGCTTCACCATGTCATGATAATGTCATTCTAACCATGTCACCCAATCCTGTCAGGGCTTTGTTATCTTGTGCATCCAATCATTAAAAAAAATACCCAAGATAATACCCAATCATCGCATTGGGAAAAAAAGAAAGATGGTATTAACTTGCATTGGAGAATGCAAAACTTCACTCTCAAAAAATAATTGTATCCTTTTCAATAACAAAATCCAACTTATAAAGATTTTTTTTATGAGATGAATCACAATCAAAGCTCATCATATACAATCAAACAAAAGCTAAAAAACTATTGAATAATATATAACCATGCAGAGATATGTTTATATTACTTTTAGTGTCTTTTAAATTAAAAAAATATAATCATATTAAAGGGTTTTGCAGGGTTTAATATCAATTTCACTTTAAGAGTGCTTCCGACTAAAAAATTATGATGGAGCGGGATTTTATAACTCCACTGGATACCGGGTGCAGTTATGATTTTCTCCTGCTATATTTGGCAAAAGCCAAATTACGCCGCCAAATCTAGTGACCCTTTTTTAACGCTTTAAACTTATTGCTTTTATACATATCAATGTTGCGTCTCGATTCTTTGGTTATAAGCCATGACTGTGGATGCTCTTGGGCTAAGTCTTATGAAAATTTCTCATTGGGACTTTGATTGTGCTGCCATGTAAAAATGGGGGAACGCCTAAGTCTTATGGTGTGTGTGGGAAAGGAGACTTGATCGAGGTTTCAATCTTTTTCCAAAAATATATTATTTAGATAAAATATTAAAATTTGGATCAAAATATGGTAATAACACGTAGTATTAGATTTTTTTTTAAATGGACTTTTCTAGTATAAAGTGAATAAACAAGGATACATACAAGGAGCGAGGATTTAATCATCGCTTGTGTCAATCTTTTCTCCACCGATCACAGATCCCTATTCTCAAGGAGGGAGAAAAAGAATCAAACTTTCAACCACAGTTTTATGTTGTTATCATCATATGGATTTCATTAAGACTTAGCCTTAGAGAGATAAAACAATTTGAATAAGCGTACAATTAATTTTTAATTTTTTGACCAAATAGAAATCTTGTTTTATTAATTAATAAAAAAATTGGGGGATCCTACACCGACCGAAGATTTTCTTGGGAGAAAATCCTGATACACATATAGCCCTTGGTCCTACCATTTTGTGTGTTTCGGGAGAATTTTCACAAATCATTTCCGAAAAATATCTAGAATGGATGAAAATTGTGACTCAAACGCTCATGACCATAAGGAATAGGATGCCAAAGCCGTTGGGTGTATATGTATGACTTGTTACGATTTGCTTGGATAAAATGATAAGTTTGTGAGTTAAATGTGCTTGCAATGAGATTGTTTGGAAGATACCTTGGACCGACTCCAACGTTAAATCTCTTGACGACCTGACAGTTGGTGGCATCTAGTTTTTTTTTTTTTTTAAAATTTAAAATTTCATAAAGGTTTACTTATTCAGGCTAAGAACCTATTGAGCATATCAAGTTTTACAAAAGCTTCAATATCATAAAATAGTTCTCTTAATTCATAATTCAGCGGATTTGAGTTGAGTTTGAAGCTATTTCCTGCAGTTTTGGCAACCACTCCTGCCTTAGGGGAATACATTCAAGTTTACGGAAATATGAAATAATATCTACATAGTATTCTAGCAGAGCCTTGTTGGACTGTACTGATGATTGCTCCACTTCCTTCTCAAGTCTTTGACTAGCTTCCTGTCTTCCACATGGATGTTGCTCCACTTCCTTCTCAAGTCAACATTTTGACTGTACCCTTTTTCCATCCACAAAAACAAGTTTACCGGACCAACCTGCGAGACGACACTTATATTTCTCCGCTAGAGACTCAAAACATTTGATCTTTGACCCGTAAGTAAACAGAGGTACGTACTCCCAAGTATCTATCATCTAGATTGATCCTCCCTACTTTGATAATATCTATTATTTTTCTAGCCTTATTGTTCAAGACATATTTGCTAAAGAAAATCCCCGACTTTTCATAATTAATCAACTGGCCAGAGCTAGAGCTGAACGTTTACAAGATGGTCATAAGACGTCTACTGTCCTTTTTTGTAGCTAGCGAGAAGATGAGACAATCATCTGAGAAGAGAAGATGGGATATGGTAATTGAGTTTTTTGAAAAATTAACCTCATTCCACTTTCTATTTTCAGCTTTTATAAGGACTTTAGAGAGGCTTTCCATACAAATTATGAAGAGGTAAGGGGACATAGGGTCTCCTCGTCTAATCCCACAACTAGGCTTGAAAAACCCAAAAGGAGAGCCGTTGACAAGAACGACACTGGTGTGGGTACTGACACATTGCATGATTAATCTTATCCATTCATCACATAAACCTATTTTTTTCATCAGTCCATCTAGGAAAGTCCATTCAACCCTTTCAAAGGTCTTTTCAGACATGTCTTTGGTTTTCTTGGTCCTCATAGTATGTATAACTTCATGGGCTATAAAAATATTATCCATAATTTGCCTACCCGGGACAAAAACCGATTGATAAGGAGGGATAAATTTATCAAGAAAAGTGTAAATAGTGTTACACAAGGAGATATGGCGAAAGTTAGCTGGGAAATCCGGATCATCCTTTTTAGGGATTAGAGTTATGTAAGTTGCATTTAGCTCATTTAGAAGATGTTTTGATTCAAAGCATTGTTGGACCATTTTAGTGACATCCTCTTTTATGAGATACCAATTATTTTGATAAAAACCGACCAGGAAACCATCTGGGCCTGGGGATTTATCCGGATGCATGTCAAAAACAATAAGTTTGATCTCAAGTTCCATTGGGGTTCTCATAAGTTTGGTGTTGTCCGCCCCTGTTATACTTTCCGGGATAAGATTAAGAACTCGGTCTTGGATAACTGGTTGGGTAGAAGTAGCCATTTTGCTGAAGTGCTTATATAGGGTGTCCACAATGTTAGGACGGAGATAGCACCATTCTCCATTTTCCTTCTTAATTGCCTTTATTCTTAACTTTTTTGCTCTATATTTAGCCGACGAGTGAAAGTAACCCGTTGTTAATGGTGGATTTTAGTTCAGGGCTAAAATTGTAAAACCAGTATTTTTATGTGCTGTAACCCTGTAAAGCCGTTCAAGAAGTGATGAGTGCAAAAAACCTCTTCACTTTATTCGAAGCAATTCAATAAAATACACAAGATTCACCCAGAATGGTGCGTGCAACATCAATCCCAAATATTCTGTGAATTTTACTAGCATTAATAATTAATGCATGATTTGCCTAGTATTTTCCGTGCTGTGTTCTTAGCCGAACTCTCATTATTGACATGGCATGACGACTGAGTGTTCACCCTCAGCAGAGTAGCATGAATCTCCGTGCCAATATTGAGACATGCACGAAGTACTCACACATGCTACGTCACTCTCTGACAGAGAGAGTCTCGCATCGACGCGCTTTGGTTATCCCGATCGAGCATACTTAACTTCCTTAAGGGAAATCTAAATTGTCCATATCAGTCTCAGAAATGATCGTGGCCACACAATTTGGCCGCGCAATTTAACAAGCCTAGCCAAACCCTGACAAGAATAGGCGATTGTCGTGATGACCACCGGCGGGCCCACTTATGCCCTAGCCGGTCGGACATCACACGAACATCTCCTAGCAACGTCAAACGCCAACCCTAAGTAGGGCGGCCGTGATGCTTTGAAGAAATTCAATCGAACACAGACTGTTCAAGGAAGTCTTAAAACGATCATGATCGTCCAACTTCACCAACCTGGTTGGACAGGTTAGATTATTCCATGAATGATTAGGGAAGCGCTAACACGCACGTTGGCGGGCCCACTCTCCCCATACCCGATCGGCTTTCTCACGGCAATGCCATGGAGCAATGAACGTTTTCTCGAAACATGGTTGGCGTGATGCTTTAAAGGGTCGTGGAAGTTCCACTAGTGTCTTAAATCGATCACAACCATCCAACTTAGCAAGCATAATTTGATGACTTAGATCGCGCCTAGGACCATTGGGAAGGTGCACATATGTTCACCGTCAGCCAAACGTGGGCCCCACATGATCGGCTTCCCCAAAGGAGAAGCGCAGCTTGCCAATTCGTTTGGCCCAAGTTGCGTGTATGTGACTATTTCAAAACCCTAATTAGGGTTTACGTCAATGTACATCTCTCGTAGTTCCATCACGTCCATCCATCTTCGCCAGCCTAAACGGAGGGCGTGGATATATAATCAAAAGGTCCTGAGAACATTATCGTGATCACCGTGGGCCCACCTGTGCGTGTGACCGGCCGGCCAAAGTAGACCATGGCCAGGCGCCTCGAAACGCACGCCCAAAGGTGGCATGTCGCACGACCTCTAAATCCTTTGCGGCAATGTATTTCTATCGCAAATCGATCACGACCACTCATCTTTGCCGGACAAGTTGAGTGGCCTAGATCGCACCTTCATGAGACAAAGAGGCATGGACACGTACACCAGCATGCCGTCTACACGCATGCCCGGTCGGTCCCACCAAAAATAACGCCATGCGTGAATTCGGTCAAGCCAAAGAGTGATGCTTGCGCACCTCTTAAAAACCCCAAAATTCCATCAACGGTCGCAAATATGTGTCGTAGATCATCTCGGCCGTACAACTTTACCAGCTTGGTCGGACAGCCTAGGATAAGGGTTAAGCGGCCAATAAAGCACCTTGATGATCATCGTCCGCCACTCTTCCACTTGAAATGATCGACCCGGGGATGGCTCGCCCATGCGGCCTCCAAACGATCACTCGAAGATGGTTGGACATGATGCTATTTTAAGACGCTTAATCCGAGACTTATTCGATTAAGCTTTAAACAACGATGCTTCATACGTATTGATTGTTTTCAATGCATCAAATGCATCGAGTACACACGATATTTCATGAATATCAATTTCTTAAATAACTTAGTTATTTAACTTAACACCGTATGCTATTTCCTGCGGTGGGTCCCATGATCCGCTCATTCGAGACATCAAGCGTGTCACAAACTGGGGGATACTTACTGGGGTATTGGTCTGGCAGTTTACAGCGTGCAACGCGCCATTACAAGAACGTGTCAGGAGGCATGGACGGTTAACGATGATGAGAGAAGTGGGCAAAGGCGTGATCGTGTGACAATCACCCACACACTACCCCACTACTCCATCACTCCACTTCCTCCACTTCCTAGGAGATGAGAGTTGCGCTCAATGACTTGTATAAATAGGTCTTTCACCTATTTACAAATAACACAGAAAAAAACAAGCGTTGTCACAATATTCAGAAAACACCCAGAACTGATAGCTTACATTATGCAAGCCAGTTCAATATTCTGATACAAGTCATAAACAGCCAACACCTTCACAATCTCAACACTTTCTTCGCTTCCTTTCCTAAGATCAACCCCATCTCCTTCACTTTGTGACCGAAGCAAGTCTGGAACGGCAATTTCTTGGTATAGGCCAGAATTATACAGATTGATCTCTCGAATCAAAAAGCACTCCCGTGCAGTGAATTTGTTTAGGGTTTAGATTCGTTTCTCATCCGCACACACCCAAATTTACCAAAACCAGCAGAAACAGTTTTCACCCATAAACAATTGGCGACCACAGTGGGAGATTAATCTCTCGGTTGTGAAGTCAATTTCTTCAATACCCAATCCCATTTGGTTTATTTCAAAATGGTTGGTCTTAGGGCTGCCCCAACAACTCCAAATCCCGGTCGAAGTTCTTCCAATGGAGATACCCCCCTTTCCAACGGTGTATCTAATGGTGTAACCGGAAGAATCCCAACATTGATCGAATTAGCACGGGTGCAGGAGATTCGCATGAAGAACATGGGCCTGATCAAAGAAGCGATATACGACATACTCGATCTTCTCATCAAGATGACATCAGATATGAGCAGTTCTCCTGTCACAGATATTTCTACACTGGGGACTGATCCTCGCAACGATACTCCTCAAGTCAATAGTTTCACTATGAACCAGAGGCCGGTGGATCAGGAAGTGGCTTCTCTAGTGGAAAGTTTATGCAAACTTTTACACCTCTCGAAGAATCAGTGGGCAGAGACGTTTGTTGCAATCAACCAGATAACGATGGACGTGCATTTAACTCCTTTGCATCAAAAACACCAGAGATGTCTGTGAATAATGTTACATTTACAAACGAAGACATGATGGTGGAAGAAGGTCACAACCGGGACGTACACGTTACTGCACCTATCAAGGATTCAGAGTTCAATAGGTCCCTCATCGACACGGGAGCGTCTTCGAATGTGATTACTCTCAAGATACTCAGGAAGGCCAAGGTTCTCCCAAGCAAGATCGTGCGACAGCCTACCACGATGATAGACTTTGAAGGAAACCAAACCAACACATACGGGTATGTCAATTTGAATTTATCAGTAGGGCCCGTCCAATCAAAGGTGAAATTCGAAGTCATAGAAAAGGAGCCGGAATACCATATGATACTGGGGAGATCATGGCTTCATGACAATAGGATCGTCCCCTCGACGTATCACCAATGCCTGAAGACTATGCTGAATAAAGAAGTCGTTCGTATTCCTGCATCATTGTCTCCTTACGCACCAATATGTGGAGTGGAATTGTTTGAACCAAGAAGAAGCTCCGCGCGAAGAATAAGACAAAGTTCATTGCACCCCACTCCCCATGTGGGCATCAATCCAGGAGATGGACCGACTTGCATCATTGAGGGCTAAGCCCCACGATGCATCTTTGCTGACAAGGCGTTCTTCTTCATCCGGTGAAGCCGCGACCCACGTTCACACTAAGAGGGAGCGAACTTTTGTCGCGAGACGTGATCAGAAAGGGAAAACTGTGTACCGACGCCGCTGTTAGCAATTAGCAGGGGAGAATGTTGCCCAGTATCTCCGCCTGGAATGCTACAAAAACGACGAGACACAGGAAGAGGCGCTGGATGCTCCATGACAGCTGCAAGACGGCACCAACTTCACGACTGATGAGCTCGAAATCGTTAATATCGGGAATGAGGAATCTCCTAGGCCTATCTCCACCAGCTCAACCTTGTGTACGGATGAACGCATGAAGCTCGTGGAACTTCTCAAAGAGTACCAGGACATATTCGCTTGGACGTATGAAGAAATGCCCCGGTTTAGATGAAAAGTTGGTCACCCATCATCTACATGTCATACCTGGATCCAAGCCGGTTAAACAGTCTCCGAGGCAGTTCAGACACGAGATCAGGTGTTGCTTGGATTTCAGAGACTTGAACAGATGCTGCCCCCAAAGATGATTTTCCTCTACCTAACATCAACATGTTAGTGGATTTCACAGGCAGACACGGCGTGTTCTCCTTCATGGATGGATATAGCGGCTACAATAAGATAAGGATGTTTGAGCATGACGCGAGTAAGACAACTTTTGAACTCCTCTCGGAAATTTTTATTATCTTTGTGATGCCATTTGGTTTAAAAATGCCTGGTCAACGTATCAACGCGCTATGATGGAAATCTTCCACGACATGATGCATAAGCAAGTTGAAGACTACGTGGATGATATAGTAGTCAAATCAAAAGCTCGGGAGGCCTACACATGAGTTTTACGACAAGTGTTCGAATGCCGTGAATACATATTGAATATGAATCCTTTGAAATGCACTTTCGGCGTTTCTTGAGAAAATTTACGGGATTCTTTGAAATGCATCTCTAAATCATCATAAAGAACATCTTCGGAATCGAGATTCTTTCGCCTCCCATAGAAGAAGTAGTTGCGTTACCAAAGAAATTCTTGATAGGTGTAGAATACATCGTATTTACTATCTAGTTTGTTTGAGTTTTATAGCTACTTTGGAGTATATAGGAGGAAAGAAGAAGAAATCACCCAATTTGAGCCAAAAGGCAAAAAGGTCATTTTACGAAGGTTAGGGGCAACTCTTTTTTGGGAGGATCACTACAGACGGAGACCAGTTCAAGTTAAGGGGCACATGAGAAGCTAGGTAGCCCTTATCCGAAAACATAGTCTTGTTATCAATGGTAAAAGGGTTGGGTTATATCCATGGATGTTGAAACCAAACCCATTTAACCCACACACCTTAAACCATTGTCGAGGAATGATGGCAAAGCCGATGAAGCTCGAAGCGGGTTCGTTTGATGTTGTCGGAGAAAATGGGGATTACCCTGGTGTTCTTTATTCATGGTTCAAATGGCTAAGCAATTGCCACTTGTGATCCACGATTAGGTTAGGCTTTTGGTGGCTTTCTTTGTAACGTACAACTCGGTGGGTGGCCCACTCATGGAGGCAGGCGGAGAGTCTTGGTGGTTAATGTGGAGATTGGGAATGTTTTACGGGAGAGGCTGGTACTAGACACGAGATAGAATGAGCTTTTGAACCTGAAGTGTGAAGGTGCAGATTCGAGATGATGGTATGCGGTGGTTGTGACGATGCGATTGCGAATGCGGTTAAATATGTTGTGTTTTGAGTTAGAGAATGGGGCAAGAAGGTTGCGAGGTGGGTTTATACAACACGGCCATCTATCACAAGCTCATCTTGTCGGCTTAGCTATTGGACCCATTGACTCGATCCGACCGGATGCTAGTTTTAAGTCGCTATTAGGCCAAATTCGGGAGCAAAAAATCCGAAATTTTCTATGGACTTCTCATGGGTATGAAGACTTGGGCTAGGAATTGGATGGAGGTGGACAAATTTGGAAAGAGAGAAGGTGGAAGAGTTGAGAAAGCTTGGAGTGGAAGAATTGCAAAAGGGAAAAGGATTCTACTCCTTGGAGAGAATTGGAGAATGTTGAAGCCTATAAATAGAGAAGTTTTCTACAGGCATGAGTAGCTAATTTTCTTATTGATTGAGGGATGAATTCCTAGTTCTTAGCACAAATTCTATCTTGAAGTTTTTCACATAATTATGGTTGTTTTTACTAATAGGAGTGATCTTAAAGACATTCATGATTGATTGATAGATTGTTTGGAGTGCACGCTAAATTGATTTGTTAATTTGATCTAAAGCTAGTGAAAGTTAGGAGATAAGTAATCGTTTCTTGACTCTTTACATAAAGTACAGAAACAACGTTAGCAAGTAGACCTTGACACAAAACTTAATGCATGAGCCAAGTTACATCTAGCTAATTAGGTGGCTTGGTGATTAGAATCCGTTGGCGAAGGTGTCCGTTGATATAAGGGATTTAGGCCTAGACCTTCATTGTTTAGTAACGAAGAAGGATTCCTTGATCTTCTCTCTCTTATTGCTTTCATCTTTCAACTTTCGTTTAATTGCTTTGTTTATTTTTATTTGCTTTTTACACCCCCTTTCGTGACAACTTCCTAGATCTCTTGCTCACCGTGGGAGCAGACAGCTTCCATTATATTATTTTAATTGAGTGGAAATATTGAATTAATTTGATTGCACCTACGACAATCAAATTTTGGAGATTGCTTTTGCTTTATTCTTGCTTTGTTAGATTCTTTCTGATCTAACTTAGTTTGTGAGAATCTTGTTTGGTGTTATGCCTTTGGTGAATGCTAAAAGGGGTAAATAGAGTCAATACGTCTTAGAATCCGGCACTCAACTAAGAACTCAAGGATTCATGGGCATTCCCAAACTAACTCAACCTTGTCAAGTTTGATTAGAGAGTTACCAAAGTTCCATGGCATGGTGAATGAGGACCCAAATAAACATCTTATGACTTCTATGCCATTTATGGCTATGCTTCCACCCCTAATGCGGATGGAGCATTGTTGAAAGCTTTGAATGCTAAGGAATGGTTATATTATTTGCCTTAAGTTCACAACATGGAATGGGATGAAGAAACTTTTCCTCGAGAGATATTTTCCCGCATCCAAAGCTACTCAAATTAGCATGGGAGAATCATTGTATGAATGTTGGGAGGCGATACAAGGGTTGGTGGCAAGCTGTCCATCAATTTAGTGATGTTATGATACTCCAATACTTCTATGAAGCTCTTCACCCAAGTGATGTCTCTTCTTGGCGCGCGGGTGGTGGTGCATAATGAACAAGACTTTGACCATCCAATCAAAGAATAAGTAACGTGGAGATTATGATGCAAAGGATGGCCCTTTAACATCTCCATGGGTTGGAAGGATCCCCAACTTTAGTTATGCAAACAAGCAGCCCGGCTCCTAATCCATATGCACAACACAATCTTTCCAACCTCAACAACAAGGTGGTTATCAACAATTCCTTTCAAGTCTGAAAGAGCAAAGGATCTTCCAATTGATGATAAGCTTAATGTCATGATCTGATATTCGTCATTGTTTCAACAAAATCAACAAAAGACCGATTAGGCTATCAAGCTCCAAGAAATCGGTTACCAAGTGGAGCAATGACAAGGAGGAAACGCACCAAAAAGAAGAATTCCACGCACGACCAATCAAGGAACCGGTTTCTAAGAAATCCGAACTCAAGACAAAGGCACTTATGGATATCTTCAAGAAGGTGGAAATCAACATTCCATTCATTGAGGCTATTTGGACCTCAAGAATTATCAATTGGAAACAAGTCTAACATATATCAATATGGACAACAATGATTGGACAAATATATTGAAGCCATAAGCTTGTCATCTCCAAATCATCATAACAAATGGTGGAATTGAACATGGCTTGTCTAACTTGAAAATCCTTTCTTGGGAGATGGAGATGGCACTTGAAAGAGCACAAAGCGGCTATTGGGTGGTTAATTGCGGACATCAAAGGGTCCATCCATGTCCAAGAAGATATGCTCAACGTGATGTCCTCCATGATGGAGGTTGTGAAGAGATGGTGCTAAGTGTGGGGGTAATCATTTCCGAGCAAGTGGGTAGAAGACGCACAGGAGTCACGGTTGTTCGAAATCAAGACGATGAACTTGTTCCTACATTCAGAAGTGTGCATTGACTATAGAACCCGCAAGGATCACTCCCAAGAGAAATAAAAGACTGCCGTTTGGCCTTTGCAATGGCCGCAAAAGATGCATGTCCTTTGAAATGCACTTTCGGCGTTTCTTCGGAAAATTTCTGGGATTCCAGTGACCGCCGAGGGAATCAAAGTGGACCCATCCAAGACCCAAGCTATCCTCACGATGCCACATCCGCGAACTGTGAAGGAACTCCAAGGATTCATGGGCAAGGTGAACTACATTCGACGTTTTATACCTGGTCTATCCCATCTTGTTGCTTCATTCACCCCCCTTGCTGAAGAAAGGAACAAGTTTCGTCTGGACCGCACTACAACAGGAAGCGTTTCAGAAGATTCAACGAATATTGTCATCTCCAAATCATCATAAAGGGTTCGCCTATTATGTCAGCCCGGATGAGAAAAAGCACGGGACATCTTCAGATCTACTGAAGCCGACACCTCAAGGGAGCAGCCTCAAGAAGATAGCGATGTCCGCAACATCAATGAGAGACGCTTTCAGAATTTCGCCTCCCATAGAAGAAGTAGTTGCGTTACCAAAGGAGATTGCACCTAGGACTTAAGAGGTACATACAGATTCTCCATGAAAAGAGCTTCATCATATTTGCAGAGCCTATTAGTTAAGTCATTCGCATGAAGGAACTTCCCTACTCCTTAAAGACACGATCCAAAGGTGATAATGGCAGAGGAATGTGTGACTGGGGACTGCTTAGCACTGCACATCTCAAAGATGGTGAATTTAGAGAGATGCAAGCACGCTATCATTATGATTCCAAGATGTCCAAATACGAGGATATACTCAAGAGAGCAGACGTATTGTCAAAGACCAGTGATATTCCTGGACGTCTATGAAATACAACGCATATGTAAAGACGGCCTCATGAACCCAGGGTGACAACGTCCATCAAGTCTAAGGCTCAGTGGATACTCGTGGGCAGGGGACTGTCTCCCTCTTTTTCATTCCATGAGGTAACATCAAGGAATTTATCGGTTCCATCATTTCTCCCTCGAGACAAGCTCCACCACTATATGAAGACCGCCAAGTTCGTGCTTGTAGCTATCACACCTCTTCCTGCCAGTCTCTACTGATCACAGCTGCAGCTAAGAACCATTTTTCATTTGTTGATACCAGTGCCCGAGCTTCACCATAGCAACAACCACTACGGAAAGAGGTAATCCGAACTTCTGCATATTTGATTTTCCCACGGAGAAGTAATAGAGTCACGGAGGATAGATGGCGATATCTTTATTATGGTAAACTCACCTACCATA
This sequence comes from Papaver armeniacum, assembly GCA_023531295.1. Lineage (NCBI taxonomy): Eukaryota > Viridiplantae > Streptophyta > Magnoliopsida > Ranunculales > Papaveraceae > Papaver > Papaver armeniacum. The sequence goes on along the minus strand of JAJJWW010016959.1, from coordinate 82,138 downwards.
CAAGATAGAACCATATAAATCACGCTTGGGGACTAAGGCTCGGCATGAAATTCCTTCGTCGTCAGTTAAGGACTTCTTCAACACAAGAGAGATGGTCAATCAAGGAGCATGTAATTCGCGGGGGAAAATTAAACTTAAGAAGAAGCCGCTTTAACGCTCTCTCTCCGGGAGCCACCCTCCATAAGCTGCTTCAACGCTCTCTCCAGAAGCCGCTTCGACGTTCGCATCAGAATATGCTTCAACGCTCTCGCCAGAAGAAGAAGCTGCTTCAACACTCCCTCCGGGACCCGCCTCGACGTTCGCTCCAGAAGCTTCTTCAACGCTCTCTCCAGAGCCGCCTTGACGTTCGCTTCAGAAGCCGCTTCAATGCCATCTCCGGGAGCCGCCCTCCAGAAGCTGCTTCAATGCTCTCTCCAGAAGCCGCTTCGACGTCCACTTCAGAAGATGCTTCAACGCTCACTCCAGAATAAGAAGCTGCTTCAACACTCTCTCCGGGACCCTCTTCGACATTCGCTTCAAAAGATGCTTCAACGCTCTCTCCAGAAGAAGAAACTGCTTCGACGCTCTCTCCAGAAGAAGAAGCCGCTTCAACACTCTCTTCGGGACCGCCTCGACGTTCGCTCCAGAAGCTGCTTCAACGCTCTCTTCAGGAGCCGCCTCGACGTTCGCTTCAGAAGTCGCTTCAACACGCTTTCCGGAAGTTACATCACCGTTTTTTTTTGGGAGCTGCTTCAACATCTTTTTCAGAAATTTCTTCAGCAGCCTTTTAAGGATATTACTCATGATAGGTCTCGTCCTCATCAGAGTCGGGGATTAAGACATCGTCATGAATAGTTTGAGAATCCAACCAACCATATGCCCAATCTACCTGGTAACATTTAACTTTGTCTCATAAGTTTTATCTTTATTTATCACCATCTAATGCCTACCCCACAATAGTGCAACCATTGCGTGCTAGGCAAGGGACTTAATGTTGATGGTGGATTTTAGTTCAGGGCTAAAATTGTAAAACCAGTATTTTTATGTGTTGTCACCCTGCAAAGGGAAAAGCCGTTCAAGAAGTGATGAGTGCAAAAAACCTCTTCACTTTATTCGAAGCAATTCAATAAAATACACAAGATTCACCCAGAATGGTGCATGCAACAGCAATCCCAAATATTCTGTGAATTTTACTAGCATTAATAATTAATGCATGATTTGCCTAGTATTTTTCGTGATGTGTTCTCAGCTAAAATCTCATTATTGACATGACATGACGACTGAGTGTTCACTCTCAGCAGAGTAGCATGAATCTTCGTGCCAATATTGAGACATGCACGAAGTACTCACACATGCTACATCACTCTCTAACAGAGAGAGTCTCGCATCGACGCGCTTTGGTTAGCCCGATCGAGCATACTTAATTTCCTTGAGGGAAATCTAGACTGTCCATATCAGTCTCAGAAATGATCGTGGCCACACAAGTTGGCCGCACAATTTAACAAGCCTAGCCAAACCCTGGCAAGAATAGGCGATTGTCGTGATGACCACCGGCGGGCCCACTTATGCCCTAACCGGTCGGACATCACACGAACATCTCCTAGCAACGTCAAACGCCAACCCTAAGTAGGGTGGCCGTGATGCTTTGAAGAAATTCAATCGAACACAGACTGTTCAAGGAAGTCTTAAAACGATCATGATCGTCCAACTTCACCAACCTAGTTGGACGGATTAAATCATTCCATGAATGATTAGGGAAGCGCTAACACGCACATTGGCGGGCCCACTCTCCCCATACTCAATCGACTTTCTCACGGCAATGCCATGGAGAAATGAACGTTTGCTCGAAACATGGTTGGCGTGATGCTTTAAAGGGTCGCGGAAGTTACACTAGTGTCTTAAATCGATCACAACCATCCAACTTAGCCAACATAATTGGATTGCTTAGATTGCGCCTAGGACCATTGAGAAGGTGCACATATGTTCACCGTCAGCCCAATGTGGGCCCCACACGATCGGCCTCCCCAAAGGAGAAGCGCAGCTTGCCAATTCGTTTGGCCCAAGTTGCGTGTACGTGACTATTTCAAAACCCTAATTAGGGTTTACGGCAATGTAATCTGTCGTAGTTCGATCACGTCCATCCATCTTCTCTAGCCTAAACGGAGGGCGTAGATATATACTCAAAAGGTTCCCGAGAACATTAACGTGATCACCGTGGGACCACCTGTGCGTGTGACCGGCCGGCCAAAGTGGACCATTGCCAGGCGCCTCGAAACGCACGCCCAAAGGTGGCATGTAGCGCGACCTCTAAATCCTTTGCGACAACGGATTTATATCGCAAATCGATCATGACCACTCATCTTTGCCGGACAAGTTGAGTGGCCTAGATCGCACCTTCATGAGAGAAAGCGGCATGGACACGTACACCGGCAGGCCGTCTACACGCATGCCCGGTCGGTCCCACCAAAAATAACGCAATGCGTGAATTCGGTCAAGCCAAAGAGTGATGCTTGCGCACCTCTTAAAAACCCCAAAATTCCATCAACGGTCGCAATATATGTGTCGTAGATCATCTCGTCCGTCCAACTTTACCAGCTTGGTGGGACAACCTAGGATAAGGGTTAAGCGGCCAATAAAGCACCTTGATGATCATCATCCGCCACTCTTCCACATGGAATGATCGACCAGGGGATGGCTCGCCCGTGCGACCTCCAAACGATCACTCAAAGATGGTTGGACATGATGCTATTTTAAGACGCTTAATCCGCGACTTATTCGGTTAAGATTTAAAACAACGATGCTTCATACGTGTTGATTATTTTCGATGCATCACATGCATCGAGTACACACGATATTTCATGAATATCAATTTCTTAAATAACTTAGTTATTTAACTTAGCACCGTATGCTATTTCTTACGGTGGGTCCCATGATCCGCTCATTCGAGACATCAAGCGTGTCACAAACTGGGGGATACTTACTGGGGTATTGGTCTGGCGGTTTACAGTGTGCAGCGTGCAACGCGCCATTACAAGAACGTGTCAGGAGGCATCGACGGTTAACGATGATGAGGGAAGTGGGCAAAGGCGTGATCGTGTGACAATCACCCACACACGACCCCACTACTCCATCACTCCACTTCCTAGGAGATGGGAGTTGCGCTCAATGACTTGTATAAATAGGTCTTTCACATATTTCCAAAAACACACAAACAACCAAGTGTTGCCACAGTATTCAGAAAACACCCAGAACTGATAGCTTACATTATGCAAGCTAGTTCAATATTTTGATACAAATCATAAACAGCCAACACCTTCACAATCTCAACACCTTCTTCGCTTCCCTCCCTAAGATCAACCCCATCTCCTTCACTTTGTGACCAAAGAAAGTCTGAAACGACCATTTCTTGGTGTAGGCCAGAATTGTACAGATTGATCTCTCGAATCTAAAGTACTCTCGTGCAGTGCATTTGTGTAGGGTTTAGATTCGTTTCTCATCCGCACACACCCAAATTTACCAAAACCAACGGAAACAGTTTTCACCCATAAACACCCGTAGTTTTGTCCCCTAGTTGCAGATTATTATCAGTAGCCTTTATTTTCCAGAAAGCCTCTTCAAAATTGTACCATCTTTCCAGGTCTTCTTTAATAAGTTGTATCCTATGGCTATCTTCTGGGAGTTTTAAGATATTTTTAGCATGCAGAAGAGTTTGGTTAATATTTTTAATGTTGTATTGGATGCTCCCGAAATACTCTCTATTCCATATTTTTATTTGTTTTAAACATTTTTTAGCCTAGCCACAAACTTAGAACCCAAGTGTCCTCAATAACTTTGAAGCAAGTAGGGTCTTGTAGGTAAATACCAAAGAACTTGAATGGCTTAGCTCCATCCTTCCAGCACGGGAGATTTCTCGGCAAAAAATATCTATAACTTTCTTATTAATGGTAATTCGGATAATGAGAATGAGATAGATTTTCCGTGGAAAAAACTATGGAAGTTGCAGACACTACCCCGGATCAGATTATTTATTTGGAAGCTAATTCAGAAAGCTTTACCGACCACGAGTAGACTAGCGGCTCATAACCCAGAGGTTTCTCCAGAGTGTCTAATGTGCAATAACCAAGCTATAGAATCGGAAAATCATCTTTTCAGAACTTGCCCTTTTGTCAGATCAATTTGGTTTGGTTGCTCCTTGGACGCAGTCAATTCACATATTAACACAAATTCTATTAGCAAGTAGGTTGAAATATGGATCTCTGATTCAAACTTCTCGGAATTAAGTGAACAAATTGCAATCAGTCTTTGGTTCATTTGGAAATATAGATGTGAGGTAGTTTTTAGGAAAACCGTTCCAGATCCATCTTCATTAATTCAGCAGATAAAAAACTTCATCCAGTCTACAATTGTCAAGGAAGAGGCCAAATCTCAAGGCTTCCAGAAAATGAAGTCACCCAAACACACGTGGAACAACAGCGGGTCGGATTGGACCATCTTCATTGATGCTTCCTATAAAAAAGAAAATTTATCCATGGGATATGCATTCATTTTGTACTCGGCAGACCAAGAATCTTTCCTACATATTTCAGCTGGATCAGATTGGGCTTCCTCGGCATTACATGCAGAAGCAAAAGCTCTTTTAACGGCTTTAAATTGGCTAGTAAACAATATTTTATCTAGTGTCTGTATTATCACAGACTGTAAACTCTTAGCAGATTCTATTAACAAAAAATATTCAGTTGCCTCTTGGGTTGCAGAGAATACCATAAAAGAAGCTATATCTTTACTAGACAAGGTTCCTCAAGCTCGGGTAAAATTTATAAACAGAGATTACAATGTTGCAGCGGACACAGTTGCAAAAGAAGCAATGATTAAACGACTTCATCATTTGTCAACACATTTGTGTCAGCGAGTGCAAAAACAGAGTGTTACTTCTAATATTTTCGATGAAACTGAAATTGTAAATCTTATATATTACATTGCTTGAGTTAATATATTATCTTTTCCATAAAAAAAAAAAATCCTTCTAGCTCGGGGAAGTCCTTAGTAGAATACGGCTGTGATCAGACCCTACAGAAGGAAGATGATAGGCTATATATGGCTCTCGGAAAGAAATCAAACCATTCCGGGTTTGATAACACTCTGTCAAGCCTAGCCTCAATAAAGTCTTTTCCTGCTTTTTGTTGGAAAGTGCTACAGGGACCCCGGATTTTGCCCCCACTATCTTACACCACTATGTGGCAATCAGATCCACCATTGATTCCTTTCCACCCTACCCCACCAGGAAAAAAATAGGTGGGCCTGTTTTAAAGAATGAACCAATACTGTTTTGACACGTAAGCGGTGTCAAATCTTGGTGTATGAAACCGGGGGCTAGGAAGCATTTTCGCTTTTTGTTAGACCAGGTATACTCGAAGCCGGCAAACCCCATATCCATTAAGACCGCGACATCTATGAGTTGAGAGAAAAACCTAGTTTCTACAGGATTCAATTTCTTACCCCTTTTCTTCTCACTTTCCTGAAGAACAAAATTCATATCCCCAATCACCAACCATGGCAATTCTACGGAGGCATCCAAATTTCTAAAGTAATCCCAACTTAGGTGTTTTTTGATTCCATAAGGGCATACATAAACAACAGACAATAACCATTCAAAATTCCTAGATCTATCAGTGACTAAAGCATCGATTTGGTTATCAGAACTAGGGATTAATTGGATGGAGACATTAGACGACCAAGCCAGAACAAGACCTCCTGCAGTACCAATCACACCTGAAGGATCAACGACAATCATATCCAGGTATTGAAGTTTGTTTATGAAGGGTTTGATGTATGATTCCTTATGTTTTGTTTCATGAAGAAAGAGTATGTCTGGGTTTTGATTTTTGAGTAGGTCTTCAAGATGAGATTTTGAAATTTTATTTAATCCTTGGCAATTCCACGATAGCATATTTAGCGACATGATAACAACTGTAAGAAAATTGAACTTGAGAAATTAATTAATTCAGTGATTGTGTTACCTGATTCACTTCCAAGTTTTGTCCCCTTTTACTTGAGCTAGCAGTATCCATTTCCGTGGCTGAATCCACAGCTTTCACCCATTTTTCATCTTGTGATTTTGTGCAGCTTTTGAGGGCATGCATATGAAGTCTCTCCCTGGTAGGCTCCAGACTTGTATCAGTAGCTGGTGGGTTGGGGTTTGGAAGAAATTCAGTGGAAGCACCAAAGATTGGCTTAATTGAAATGGAGCTCAAAGAAGAGGGGAAAGGATTGTTGTTTGGATTGATGGGATTGTTTTGGACTGTTGGAACAGGTAAGTCATTTGACTCAGTGATTTGGTTGTGGATTTGTATGGTGGTAGATGAGACAAATTGGTTGTTGGTTTGGCCTGGTTTATTGAGTTGGTATAGCTGGTGTGGGAGTTTAAGATTGGGGCTCAATTCAAAATCCATTTTGATGACCTTTTCCTTAATCTTTCTCTGCCTTTTAGCCGTAATTTGTAGCATTGCTTTCATTAGGGTCTGTTTATAGCTTGACTTGATCATCTTAGTGGCTAATTCAACATTTGCCCTTTTCCTTCTTAAATTTATCTTTTTTTTTCACACTTCAAGCTTCACAGGCTTCTTCTGATTCACATTTTGAGTTTTTTTTGCACTCTCGACCAACTGTTGTACATTTTTTTTTCATTACATCCATCATTTTCTGACTTATCTCCTCATCTCCTCCAGATTCTGACAGTTTAGATTTTGTTATGCTGATCTTTTTGTTCTTAAATGCCTCAAAATTGTAATTTTTCTATCCAGTAGTGATGTCAATGGTGAGAGTGGTTTTCCCTTTTGCTCCCATGCAGAAAACCACCTCCTCTGCCTTCTTAGTTAGCTTCGCTTTTCCTTTAACTTTCTGGGTCTTCTCAGTTGATAGTTTCCCCTGCACTTTAGCTATCTGAAGTCTTTTTGTTGAGATAGTATGGTTCTTGAAGTTTTCGAAACCTGGTGGTGGTTCATTGAAGATTGCCAGATCCACCAGTTAAAAGACTGAGTTGGTGTGTGCTACAAAATTCACTGCCTCTGGAGGTCCATAGACAAATCTAAAGCTACTTGATTCTTTCCTACCCTTTTGGTATCCTTCTCCAACAACAGAATCTGTTCGTTGAAGCTTTTGTGCTGGTGCCATCTCTTCACCCACTGATAAAAGTCTTTTTTAGTGCACTTCTTCATTCTCAAGGAAAGCCTCTTGTTGTAAGACCCCTAATTTGAAGCCTGGTGTTGTAGCCTCACGGATTTCGTCTTCGACACTGTCATTCATCTGCATTGCAATATCTTGTCCTGTTTATGATTTGCTAGATTCCCCTTCTTGATAGTTGGGTACCCCTTGTAGCAGGTAAGCCGATGTTGATTGATCTGGTGGCTGCATTTGATATTGCATGAAGTTGTTCTTCTACAAACACTTCATTTTCTTCCATCTCCTCCATCTGAGTATCTTGAATGGTCACCTGTGCTGCTGGGTACCACATTTCTTCTTCGGATGATTAAGAATTCTGCAATGTTTACAAAAGCCTTTTGGTAGTTTCTCAAAGAAGAGCTTCACCTTGATTTTTTCTTGTTTTCCAGTGTTTACTGGGATGTGGTCCCAAAGTCTTTCATTAACATTTTCTCCACCAGAGCTCTAGGACAGGATAGATTTTGTTGGCTCCTTGAAGGTTTTTCCACCATAAGACATGTAGCCATAGAGCTGGCTATATCACATGGCATCTGTCCAATGGGCACTTCAGGTGGGAAATCAATGAGCTTAGCCCACATAGTAATGATATCTATATTGATTGAAGAGGGTGCAACTCCATACAAGTATTCTTGGACCACCAGCAGAAATGGACCAAGGCTCCAGAGGTTTTTTGACAGAGCATATTGAACATCACTTTTTGTTTTTAAAGCAAATACAAATATGTTTCTTTCTTTGCCTCTAAAAATCAGCATGCATTCTGGAGTGTAATCTAGTTGCCAAACCTGTTGTACTATTTGAATGGCTTTCTGTTTTTTTAGTTTGAACGCACAGTTGATCTTAGTAATTATTAAAGATTTGATTGAACTCTGCTCTCAGCAATTTCTTCTTCTGACAATATATATATTCTTTGTTAATACTCAGTTGTTTGAGCATTTACTCAGTGCTTACATCTTGATTCATTGAGTTGATTATGGTTGAAAACTTGAGGCACTCCGGTGAGATAATTGACATGAAAGATTTAAGTTTTTTGCACCATGAAACAGTAAACATTGTTATTAATGCAAAGAGCCAGATCCAGAATAACCACCAGTGGTATTTTACCTCAATATTGACTAAAAGGACTAAAAGGTTTATAGCCTTTGACAGAGAGACACCATACTCCCAGACATAGGCCACATCTAGCCAAGCCCGAGAGCAAAGCTACCAACAGGGCAGCTAGTCAGAGGCTATTAAACATGGAGAAAGTGGTTGGAGGGTGGACGGAGACACTAACAAAGCGGGGTATATATGGAACCAGAATGAAGGATAAGTTAATGCTTGAGCAGAGATTTGCAATTAAAGGGGTAGGGGAAAGGCTCTGCGCGCAAATGAAGGGGTAGAAATAACTGAATAAGGTTGAAATTGGGTTAGTCTCTCAACCACCAAAGCAGTTGGGGAGTTGAATGTGTAAACAATTGCCACAATTTGAAACTCTGCACTGCTTCGGGAGAGAGAGGACACAGAGAATAGATAAAAGGATCTTTTTTCCATTTTTTTTTTTTCTTTTTTTTTGGCTGAAGGATAGGAACTTGAGAAGCATGAGCGACTTCAGATGGATACCCTGCAGAAATCTAGTATTAGCACAAAGTGATAAGGGTCGAGTGTTACCTTATATTTCCATTACTGCTAGCTCGGGGAGCTTGGATGAACCAGGCAAAGTAGTTACTCTGCACACATTCCAAGTCACAACCATTTTAGGAGAGAGAGAATTTTTTTTACTTTTTAGAGTAATTCTATTTTTTTACTGCATGTCGATCAGTATCCAAAACTTTCTGTGGTGCCATCTAGTTAGTTAACACTTCTTTTGATCGTAGACCTTGTGGTATAAGATTGAGGGTCAAGTCTCATAACAGTACTGTATTTCAAACTTAAAAGATGACACCACGAGATAGATCTGAGGCTTGCGCTGGGACCATTTGTTATATCAAAAAGTCTCGGGGAACCGACCAAAAAAACAACGATTTAAACCGATAGACACAAAACAGGTGGGCCCCTGTTAAATCTCGAGGAGCGTAGCCCACAAATGTCAAATGCATGTGAGGAACGTTTTTTTCGTGCGTTTTTTTTCGTGGTTCATCTAGAATCACTGTTGTTATATACTCCTACTCACTTGCTGGAAATAGCAGGGTGTTGCTGTTTTGTTTTGTACGACGACCATAGGGGACAATTTCTGTCAGGAGGAGTTGGAATCTCGAAGCACAGCATTAAAGTGACGTTAGGAACGATGAGATAGGATTTGACTATTCATTTTTCCTCTCTCACTGACGACAGTGACGAGACAACTTTTTCCTATTAAGTTACTTTTGGTCTTACTTGGGCATGAGTACGGGCCCGAAACTAAAGCCGGTCCAATCAAATTATATAAACTCGTTAAACTGACAGTCTGAGACACCATTTGGGGTTCAAACTTCAAAGAAATATCGACTGTTAGATTTCTTCCTCAAGGAAAAAAAAAAAAAAGAAGAAGAAAGAAATGTCTTTCTTTGGTATGCAAATTTATTTTCTCTTTATGTGTTGATATGGGATTAATGACATTTGTTCGTATCTAAATTATTGATTCATTTGTTATTTCTTCTGATCATCAGGTATTGAAGTAACAAAGAGCAAACCTGTAACTCTCAAGGTTGACAAAGCAAGAGAAAAATTACGTTTAACCCAGGTTGATGATGATATTAATTTGCGGTTGTTTACTAAAGTTGAGAAATCTATTACATGGGTAATTAATTTGGGTGGTATTGGGTCCGCAGGCTTCTTTACAATTCGTTTCAGAATATCATTGGCGTTGTGCAGTATTGTGCAGTGTTGGAGGTAAAACTCCGATAACTTTATGCATATTGAACGGTTCATCGAATGCATCATGCCCTCTCGACATTGAGTTCAATGAGGAGGATGATGAAGTGGTTTTCTCAGTTGATCAACAAGATTATGATCCAGAAATGAGAGTTAATCTTACAGGATACTACACCGAAAGGTGTGGTTATGGTAGTGATCAAGAGTAACTGTAAGTTAATTAATAACCATGTACTTTGGTGTGCACTTATGTTTATTATTGTAATTTCTCTTGTTGGTGATTTACGTATCTCAAAGTCAAGAAGATGGATGGATGGATTAGATTATTGCAGTTGAGAGTGAGTGAAAAATGAGGATCAAGATCCAAAAGCTGGACGTGTTTAAGTGCGAATAACAGAAGTTAAAACATCTACCGGATGTGCAAATCTGCTACATTATATGGACGGACGAACGGACGGATTTTATATTTTTGTTCCTATTTTTAGATCATTTGAAGGGCTGCTAATCTTGTCTTAGATACTATCTAAAAGAATAAAAGTGGAAAATCTTGTATTTTCTACATGTTAAATTATGTGTAAGATCTCTATTATCGTTAATCAGAAGCTATTGATGATGCTTGCTAGCACGTTTTTCTGCGTATTGCTAAAGTCTAAGCTAATTTTTTCATAAATAAAGAACATGAAAAACAAATTTGATTGGGAGGAAAATAAAGAATGGATTTAAGACCATGTCCGCTATATATGAGATGGATCAAAGATGATGATGCTCTAAAAAATCTTGGGCTTATATTCTTTTATTTCCCACTCGCTACATTGTGCTCTGATCATCCACAATTTTTTGTTTCAATCGGGAATACAAAGTAGTGCCTAACCATTAGGTTGTTGTCCAGTAGGCAAATTCAAACCATTGGTGTCAGTAACCCCACTTGTGAGTGGTGATTTGGGGATTTGGGCACTTACATTACTAGTGTTTGGTTTTTGTAGTGGACCACTCAAGGAAATTTAAATGATTAATGGGAATCTTGTCGAATCATACAGCATCTTCATGAATCTATATTGAAAGGCGCGTACTGATCAAATACTTGAGACTGGTTGCTTTTCATGTGCTTTTTTTCTTTTGCTAGGCATGATAAGGAAAATTTCCCTTGTTGACTCTGAGCTTTTCTTGTTAGAATGGCAGTTGTATTAACTTTATTTGTTATTATGTTTTCTTGTTAGAATGGCAGTCGTGGTAAACTTACGATGTACTCCCTCCGTCCCTAATTAGATTAGCTATTTGGTTTTTAGTTTTGTCCACAAATACGAAGCCTATTTCACTAACTAAGGGGATATTTCTAAAACTACCATTTTAATTGATTATTTTTTCTATAAAAATATGTATAATTTGATAGTCATGTTTATATTAGGTGTTTTAAAATGCTTTTCAACGGTATAAAGTTTATAAAAAACCGTGGTATAGTTTAAGAGATAAATCGTTTCTAAATTTTACTAATTATTGCCCATAAGGGTATAATTGTAAAAAATACTTAAATATACTCCACTTTCCTCCTTGCCTTAAAATTTGTGCAAACTACAAGTAGCTCATCTAATTAGAGACGGAGGGAGTATAATAATAAAATTTGGTTTAATTGAGTTCGGATTCCAAAATCAAAATTTATACTGATTAATAATTTATATATTAGTTGAGACTTATTGGAAATTTCAAATATTTTACTGGGTTATTAATTTAGTAAACCGACCCAAATCAAAATTGAAAAACATATTATCTTAATGGGTCCTGTTAGTATACACGTTAACAGGGGTATATGCGTCTTTAAATTATATTGGGATTTGATGAAGCTTGAAAATATAACTTCTTACATTTAATGTAAACGAAAATTCCTATCCTACCCTTAACTAAACGTAGGTTTTAATTTATTACTGTATAAGCATTTCTTTCTCTCTCCTTTTAATATGTAGATCTGATTCAAAGTTCATTACTCATTTCCCTAATTAGAGTTCATCTCACATAAACAATATCTCGATGCATGTTACCGGAATCTAAATATAAGGGGTCTTACTAGTGAATCCGATTTTGAATCCTGTATATACTAAGGTATTTAATTAGTTCATTATCGATATAAATAATCAATTGCTTATCCTTTTTCTTTATGATGTGAAAAATTCATTGTAACAGGTAGCGAAAGGAAGGATTGGTCGTAGTTGGATTAGAGTTAAAAAGTAACTTGATATGTTTTGATTTTTCTGAAACCTAAGTGACCTAGATTATATCGATCGATTTGGTAAGGAGGCTATGGAGAAAAAGGTTGAGCGAGAAAGAAAAATCAATAACGGGGTTCACGTCATAAACAAAATCAAATCAGATTCGATCTGATTTAATCAAATTAATGTTTTCGTTTTTGATGTTTTTTGTTGAGCAATCCTCAAAAAAATCCTATGGTTTCTAACTTTCCTTAAAGAAGGACAACGCTTGAATTTTGCTTAAGAGACGGACAAAACCGTTTTGTCCGTTCCTATTTCTTAAGTTTCGAATTTTTCTTCCATATATACCCTCCAATCATAGTGAATAGGAGCCAACCGTAGTTACATTTTAATTGGTTTGTAATATGGATATCTTAAATGACCCGAATCTAATACGGGTTTTACATAGGGAAGATGAAGCATTTCTTTCTAACAGAAGTCAGTTTACCCTGGGGACTTTCATAATTTAAATTTAAATATTTATTAAACCTTTCATAAGCTTCGCAGCTACTGAATGAAATGTTTAACAAGGTTTGAAATGTATATTTGAACTGAAGTATAAGCTTCGCAACTACTGAAAGAAGAGTTTAACAAGGTTTGAAATGTATTTTTGAACTGAAGTATCAGTGAGACGTTGTCCAAATAAATAAAATTGTTGCTACGGATTTTGGGTAGTAGACGAAGAATCTGGGAAATGTTGCGGGAGTTCATTTGAATAAGTAACTAATGGACAATGTTACGACTCCTAGTTAACTTTGATCCAGCTGCGTGCATTGGTAACTAATAGGTACTCCATTTTAGTCGATTCTCAAAAGTCGGAAAATCTGTAATCAAGAATTGAATCGTATTTTGAGTTTTGACATTAGGGTAGATCCTCTCAAGCTCAATATTTCATTCTACGCACTGAAATTTAGTTGTTCATTCATTCCATCGCATATCGTTGGGCATACTAATAAGTTGGGTATCTAGCACGATGATCATATATAATTATCTAGGTATGACCCCGATGGTAATATAAAATATAAGCCGAGTCTTCTGATTCGTGGTCGTATAAATTAAAATGGGTACGTGATACAGGTCGTCGTATATATTAAAATAGGTACATTACCTTAATTAGTCAGGTATAGTAGAACTAGTCGATCTGAATTAGTTGGTAACATTTTGTAATGAGTTAAGTATTTATATGACGATGTGTAGAGTTTCTCAAAATAGCACATCAAAAAAGTTCTGGATTGGAACCAGCAAGATCAGTTAGATAGGCACGTCCGCAAAGATACTACGATATTTTGTGCACGCACATGTCACTACAAGAAAACTTGGTTTAAGCAACCAAAAAGTTTCTGACTACTACCATATGTTTTGGCGGTTGATAACCTATTTTCGCTATTTCTTAGCTACCAAATAATGTTTTTGGTTGTTCCAGTACTTTTTCAAGTTCTGTATTTACCTCAAGCAACCACGGGCCAGCAATTAAAAACAAATTTTGATCGTTCAAACCTGTCTCAGTAACCAAGTTTTAGAATCACTAAATTAGAAAGAGCACGAGCATGTAGCTAGCTTAGCTCATTGGTTAGGTAGCTTACTAATCATCCTGCATCAAGGGTTCGAAAAAAACAATGAATTTAATCCAATAGATATATGCCCAATTGTAATTCAAATTCTCCCCTAAACAATGTTGTTTATGTCAAGTTACTCTTAATCCAACTTACAGGTGAATTCAATCGACACTTATGTTCAAAAATCAGAAAAAAACACTAATAAAAACTCAAAATTCACACCAGTACAAGTCATTTATTCTATCACTCAACTGACTGCCAGATTTGTGTAGATAATGACTTGCTTGCAAGCATTAATGCTTCTCCCACTTTCTTCTCCTCCAACAGCTTTTTGTAGCTCCGTTTGAAACTGCTCATATTAATGCAAAACAGAATGACAAGTGTCATTAGGCATACATCAAGTTAAAAGTATGAAAACACAACAGATAACAGAAGCAAGAATATGAACTAGGAGAGAGTGACACACCTCAAGTTGGTCGTAAGGCTTTTTTGAAGCTCCCGCTGCAATTGAATTACTTCTGATTCAGGTCCAGGCCTTTAAGCAGAAATGAATACTAGTTATGCCTTGTGGGTATATACAGATTATGCAAGATGGTGACTAGAGCAAGCTTCGTAAAATGGGTATGCGCATACACTAGTGACAAACAAGATGCTGAGAAGACCGCAGGTTTTGCCAATCAAGAAAGAAAAGAAAAAGAAATGTCGGTCTGCATAAATGATCTAGCAGAACCAATCTTCGAACTTTTGTAAAGACCCGACATTAGATTCATGGTTTATGACAACTAGGTGAATACAGAACACTTATGATTGCACTCCTTGTCTTGGCAAATAGGTTGTATTTTAAAGATGAATCAATATGAGCATTTACCCTGAACTGAAGTTACACATGTTCTTATGAGTTCCTGGTTAGTCGCCAAATTGATATTCATGAATAACTAACCAAATAATCATTATGCAAGGTTAAAAGAGATATGCATGACTTTCTTCTTTAATGGCTTGATTTGTTTTTCAGGTGTCACATTCTTGTTTGTATACTATGAAATGAAGGACCTTTTATCTGCAGAATTATAAGAAAACAATGACTACTCATGATGGACAAACCATGAGAAAAAATCATAGGGGGGAATTGACCAAGTAAATGTCAAGATAGGTGTAAAATTATCATGGCTGTTGCTTATAATGTCACAGGTCACATCAGCTTAAGTAGTACATGTACAAAGAAAGGAAAAACTTATATACCTATTTAAGAATTTGTACAATTCAATTGTATACTCCGAAGCACCCTAAATGGACATTTATGTGTTGTATACAACACAAAGATAGGCCGTACATGGATATTGACTAAGATGAACCGAGAAGGTAATGCATGTGTAACTCAAACCCGTCAAATAGAAGTTTGCTTACCATTCCAATAGAGGGCTTCTCCTTGCTAGCCTCTGTTAGAAGTAACCCACCAGCAGTTTCCTTCTTGGCCTCCTCAACCTGAACACGGTCATGTGTAAGAAGCACTATTAAATAGGCAATCACTCAAATACGTAATCACAAACTATACTACAACCAAAATAATTCAACGACTAACGACTCCCCAATCTAAAAGATTGCCTGCTTAGTTAAAAGAAACCATGTTCACATGAACCCAATACTACTATAGTGCCTCATAGTACAAGGTCCAACCCTCCCCTGTAAAACTTCCGTGTAGTTTTTTTTTTCCAATTTATTACTCTCCCGAGTCATTCTTTACTTATATCAACACCTTAAATTTCTCTAGATTTATGAAGAATCTGACAATGTGAAGTGGGAACAGACCTTAATTAACACACATTCGCTCAGGGGCTTAAGATCCTTGACATCCTCGGTCTCGATAATACCAACAATGTCATCTTCATTCAATATAAGATGGCTTACTCCGTTAAAGTCCACTTCAGTTCCGGCGTATTTGGAGTAAATGACTACTTGAGCACAAGTCTACCAACAAACCAGCTTATAATTGTTAATATCCAATTCAAAACCATAGATACAGAAGATAAACAACATAAAGTATATAAAATTTCATTACTCCCATTATTAGAATTAAACAAAATAACACATTTAAGAGATACATGGTGGTACAAAACCAATATTCATTAACAATAATTCCCATGAAAAAAAAAAACATCATTATTTCTAAGAACTCTAATTCTCTTTTGCTATACAACAAACAAGTAAACAATGGACTCAATACTCTTATGCTCAAGCCTCTAAAGAGATCGAACTACAAAAAAATCAATCTTTTCTCGGAAAAATTAGGAGACACTTAATCCTTCGACTTAACATGGCATAAAGTGATTGTTGTGATATTTTCTTTCTGGTTCCGTTTACCTTTGAGGCCTATGTCCGACCCTCTTATCAACAACCCAACAACCCAATTAGATTCATGAAAAGAAACATCGAGCATTTTGGCAGGGATTACCTATCCCAAATTAAAACCTAAACTAGGGTTTAATAATAAATTCTTTGAAGTCACAACAGGAAAGCAAACACACTTCATAGAACAAGAACATTAGTTATATTTAGGTTACCTGAATTCGATTTCCCTTCCATCGCAACCCAGCAGATTCAACCCAAATGAGAAGAAGAAGAAAAATGAGGACGAACGAAGGAGAAGGAAGGTAGAAAATGGGGAAGGGAAGTTGGGTATGGGTTCACCTGAATTAATTAACTCACACGGTTTGGTTAAGTTAACAATTTAAGGGTCTATACGTCATTTCCTGCCGATTATCTGCCAACCAGCTCTACTAATTTGACTATGTCCGTCAACGTATCAAAACTCAAATCTTGTCCTTCTTTAAGGCTAACTAGAAATCCTTGGATTTCTACGAGGATTGCTCTTTTTTGTTTATATGTAACAAAATTAAGCATATGAAATAGGTAATAATTTGTATAAGGGTCCTCTTTACTTGTGCATGCAACTACTGCCATTGCTCAGATGTATCTACGATGATGGTTATATTGCTTACTTAATTTGATGGAGAAGGAGACGATACAATTGTGTACCATTAGAAGGGCATAAGCGGAAGTCATTTTTATTGGGAACTATTAAATTTGATTCCCTAGATTTTTTAATCACCAAACCAAAGTTACATTATCCAATACAAAATAGTATTATTTTATCCTTCCTTAACGTATGCCCTGGTATACAAGATAACAATTGCCTATCTTAATAAAGTTATTAGTTTAATGAAGTTCTATGTAGAACTATTCTCAATTGTATGTTCGTATTTTTTTTAATCCTTACTTATTGCATTGGCCAAAAACGGTTTTAATTAGGGGGTGGCTGCGGCAGTAATGTTTGGTTTTCAAACAGACGTTACCTCTAGAATATTTATATGGTCGGTGAGAATCAAGTTAAATAATATTAGATTATTTTTATGGGTTTTCTATCTCGATTTTTTCCGAAAGATGATTAATTAGTTAATTTAGTTCTGAGACTGGTTGGTTAAAATCTTTTATATTCTTTTTGGCTTTTGCTAGGATCAAAAGTGCATGATACATATAAAAAAGAAAAAGATGCCCTTGTTGAAGCGTAGCTTGACTTGTAGATTATTAGGATGTTTTAAAAAATGGTGTAACTAGTAAGCTTTCATGCAGTTTCATCCATTATATCATTAACCATCGACATTTTCTTTAATCATCAACATTTTTGAAACTTGTTCTCCGAGGGAGTATCAATCATCTTCACTTGGGGATTCAACACTGAGCCATTGGATGTATAAAAAATAATGACTTTTTGGGGTAAGATTCAAAGTGGTATAATTTTCTTGTTTCTCAAATCTTTTTTTCATTTTTTGAATAACATTCGATTAACCGAAGTGTTTCTTCTTTTCTACACTAACTTCTCGTGATCAGGGATTGAGTTAAAAGAAGGAAAACTAGTAACTCAAAAATTTCCAAAAGCAAAAGGAAGATTACGTATTACAAAGGTTTGTGTTCGAATGCCAAGTAGATGTTTGCAATACTCCCCGTGTCTTAGTTATAAAGTCGATCTGACAATATTATCTTTTTCTATTTAAATAGACTTGATTCAATTCTCAAGATGTCATGTTCTTCCTTGACATATGCATATATCTTTTAAACTTTTGGTGGCATAATTATGGTTAAAAGTTATAATTGCATTACCAATATGAATTAAGTATGTTTTACTTCAGGCCTGTCTTGGACATGATTCTTATCCTAATACAAACGCTAGGATTCTTATAGAGTGTAGTGTACAAGGTAAAACTGAAGCTCCAACAGTGTTATGCAGTTTAGAAAAGCCAGGCAAGAGAAACATGTGCACTTTGGATATAGAATTTGGAGAGGATGATGGGGAAGTTCGCTTTTCTGTTTCTGGTTGTAAATTCAAGGAAATTGTTCATCTAACTGGTTATTTTATCGAATAATGAAGTTGCACTTGCACTAGTACGAAGAATCCTTCGGTTTATGGCGATTTTATGATTAACCTGTTTGAAATGTATGGTGTTAAATTATATTACTATTACTTTTTAAAAATTTATCCTCATTTTGTTTCGTCTTGTACCATGTAGCCATGATAAAAGTTGGGTTGGTTTGTTTTACATTGTGTTAATTTGAGGCGATAATAAAATGTGAAATGTCAGATAGATCTCCTGAAATAGGAACAAATAAGAACTAATAAGCTTATTTATGATCTTAAAGTCAATAACGAGAAGATTCGATATACCAAATAAAAACTAATAAGCTTATCGTAAACACAATCCTTAGCATAACTCCTTCATTTATAGTATGTCGTATTACAATCCATTTCTAAAAACACAAGGCTTATACCTCAGCATTATTTGTATAAACAATGGGGTCATTCAGATAATCACCGTGTTATGAGAATCAAACCACGGAAGATTTGTTCTTCAAACACTTTCCTCCCTTTAAGGAATAACTCTTCTCATAATCATGTCTCTAAAGCAGACCAAAAACATGTAAAGCAAAAGATGAAAGTTCAGAGATCAAAAGAGACAAATCAATCAAGAGAGATGGACAAAATCATATTTGATCTTCTGGAAACTATCCATGTATATTAAGGGACAAGTTACAAAACATGAAGAAACCAAAAAAAAAAAAAAAATTCCTCAAATAAGGCTTCCGACTATACTCTTGATGATTCTTTAGTTAATAAAGAAAAACATCATTTGAATGTTAGCTTACTCAACAATTTTTCTATTCTTGAACATCCACCTAAATCCCCACCTAGGGGAGGTACTGCTTTATGCAATGATCCTATGGTAGGTTCTCGTCTTCTCCCTTGAGGGAGAACTATAATCTGAAGAGGGTATATGATAGTCTGATTAGTTCTTATTTAAAATATACATTGAAGGAAAATACTAAATTGTTGTATTTATATTAATATATAGACTGAAAAATACATCTCGAAACCGTTGAGCTCTGCTCCTGGGAGGTGTATCCTTGTTCATAGGTTGTCATAGTCATTCGTTTGAAAAAGTTTTCTATGACCAAAACCTTATTTTGGTATCATAACAATCTTATTTGCAGAACAAAATACGTGTCATTTTTGACTTGGTGCTTTCATATTACCAATAATGAGTCCAAAATTAATGACTTGATGTGGGTATCAACATGCTCTTTGTAGTGTTCTCCCTGACCATCTGACTCCTAAAGAAGAGACGAGAACATGATCCATGAGAACGGCTACAACGCTAGTAAAAGCAGTATGCTATGAGCGAATTCTCTCATCATGATGTGATATATAAAACTGAAAATTCGGTAGCACAACAACCACGCCCATCAATTCGTTTGGCAATCTGAGAGGACTTACTCCAATATAATTTAGACATAATCAACTAGACAGTCAGACTCAATCTTTAGAAAAGTATATCAAAGAGTTTATATCTCTATCCCCTCAATTCAATCTTCAATCAGCAAATAGAAATTTGCGAGCCTGATTGAATATAAGAGTAGTAACTTGAACAGTACCAAAGACCAATGTTCAATGATCAATCAATTTCAATCAACAACCAAAGGTTGGATTTCCTAATTGATCGATACAACGCACAACCTGTGATATTTCAATTATATAACAAAATATAATGCGAAAAAGAAATAACACAGACACCAAAATTTTGTTAACGAGGAAAACCGCAAATGCAGAAAAACTCCGGGACCTAGTCCATCTTTGAACACCACACTGTATTAAGCCGCTTAAGACACTAGCCTACTACCAATAAACTTCAGATTGGACTGTAGTTGAACCCTAATCAATCTCACAATGATTCAAGGTAAAGTTTCGTTCCTTACGTCTCTGATCCCAGCAGGATACTACGCACTTGATTCCCTTTGCTGATCTCACCCACAACCACGAGTTGCTACAACCCAAAGTCGAAGACTTGATAAACAAATCTGTCTCACACAGAAAAGTCTATTGGAATAGATAAGTCTGTCTCCCATAGAAATACCTATGAGTTTTGTTCCGCATTTAGATAAATCAAGGTGACCAGAAACCAATTGATTAAGCGGTCTTATATTCCCGAAGAACAACCTAGTATTATCAATCACCTCACAATAATCTAAATCGTATGGAAGCGAAACTAGATATTATGGAATTACAAACAATGAGATGAAGGTGTTTGTGATTACTTTTTATCTTGCCTATCGGAGATTAAATCTAGAGCAAATCTTAGAAAAGATAGTACTCAGACGATAAAATCGGGCAAGATCAGAATACGCAATTACAGAGAAAATAGTTGGGTCTGGCTCCACAATCCCAATGAAGTATTCAAGTTGTTAACCTACAGAGTCTCGTGAGAAACCTAAGGTTAAAGGAGAATCGACTCTAGCTATGCAACTAGTAACACACACAGAAGTGTGGGGATTAGGTTTCCCAATTGCTCGAGTTCTCCTTTATATAGTTTTCAAATCAGGGTTTTCAATCTAAGTTACCTTGGTAACAAAGCATTCAATATTCACCGTTAGATGAAAAACCTGATTCAACCAATCTAATATCTTTCAACCGTTAGATCGAACTTAGCTTGTTACACACAAATGAAATGTACCCTCATTTATGTTTATGTAACCGTACCTAAACGTGTACACCATGTTGGCTCAACAATAGCTAACCGAAGTTAGCCATATGAACACTCTCATATCAACCTTGTTCATCTTAACCATTACTAGTTCAAATGACTCAAATGAAACTAGTTGAAGAGTTGTTCAATTGCTATATTCTCATAGAAGTATACAAGAACACAACTGAAGCAAAACCTATTTGATTCACTCGAATCAATTCATGAACATTATAGCCAAGGTTTGCAAAGATTGCATTCCTTATTATATAAATGTTTAAGTTCATGTACACAACCAATTTTAGAACTTTAACCTTCAAGTATGCAAATGGGTACGCATACTTTAAATACCCGGACCAAGATTGGGTTTCGCCAGTACTCAA
Organism: Papaver armeniacum; assembly: GCA_023531295.1. Classification (NCBI taxonomy): domain Eukaryota; kingdom Viridiplantae; phylum Streptophyta; class Magnoliopsida; order Ranunculales; family Papaveraceae; genus Papaver; species Papaver armeniacum. The sequence goes on along the minus strand of JAJJWW010016959.1, from coordinate 60,866 downwards.
ACGGGTACGCGTACTTCCAATCCCATCAGAAATATTCGGACATGAACTTTAAGCCAGTACGCAAACGGGTGCGCATACTTAGGTTCCCAGATTTCTCAAGCCAACAGGTCCGCATACGTGTACGCATACTATGGTTCCCGGACATGGATTACATATGTGCAAGAGTACACAACATGTCATATCTAATAATGGTTAAGTGTTCTAAACTCTTATTTCAATCATTGAAACTTTCTTATAGGACGACAATAGCCGTTTTCACACACTATTAACATCAAAGCAATTTTCAAGTTAATCATAACGAAACATTCCAAGTCTACACCAAATGATTGTATCACATAAACCATGTAAGATGTTACTCGGCAATTTTCACATGATCATCTTTTGACTTGCGTCAAGAATATAAGATGAACTTGGTCGAAGCGAAATCTTGCCAACACATATTTTGAGAAATATGTAAGCGAATTAAACTCATCTCAAAATCTCAAATGTGTATAATAGAAAACTATATCGTAACATGACTTATCTCTCAATATAGGAGATAGAGTAGAAATAGACTTTCTAAGTGATAGATGAGTCTCAGTCTCCACATAAATTTTGTTGATCAAGTTCCACAAGCTCTCCTTAGTAGTTCTTCGTCTCAAATGATGAACGCCGTGAAGTCTAAGGCTCAACTATACAATCGATGTCCTAGTCCGAGACATCTATAAGTAGACTAGAAATCAAGACTTATAGTTTTGATCACTAACATTGACAAACATGCTTGAGATATCAACGCATGCGAGTTCGACTGAGCAGTGCTTTAACAATCTCCCCCTTGGTCAATTTTAGTGACAAAACTATAATATATATGGATTACAAAATAAATAAAACTTTGTACCTTCTCATCCAAATGCTTGATCTCCTTGGCATCATCAACACGACTCGAAATCTTCGTCACTTCCAAGTACTCCAAGATTCTAAACGTGTTAAACTCAGCATCATAGTTGTTGAAGATCCGTAGCGATAACAATGAGAAAACGAATGCTCTCAATCATTGTTATACAGTGTCATAGTATCATTACACATCATCAAAGTTCAATTGTATCAAAATATTGGCAACAATACTATGGTGATATGTACCACTCCCCCTTAGTCAATACTTCATCTCGACATGAAAACCACTCCCCCTTACATAATGATCCGTAAACCATATGTATTTGTAGTATGAAACTACGCATTAATTCTCCCCTTTTTTGTCAATATAAATTGGCAAAGGTACGAAAACTAGTGGGATCCTCATGCAATTTTCATAGAGATACTTCATGACCAAAAGAGAAGAACATACCAACTTATTTAGATGCAATCATATAGCCGAAGCTAAATGAATTCATCAAGGAGTTTATAAAGATACAAGATAACTCCTACAATATTCCATAACCTCACTCCACACAAAGATTTGGCAATTAAGCACAAGTTCAAAAAGAACTCTCCCCCATAAAATCTCATGAAGTGGCCCTAAGGATTATAAACCACTGGATCTTAGATAACCTGAAAAATATGGGACTAATAATCTCAACACGACCCCTCACGTGTAGCCTCGTTGGGTCTAACATGTGGACAACAAATCGAGTGACACAAATAGCCTGCTCTGATACCATGTTAGAATATGGGCATCCAACTCAAAACCAATTGGAAATGAGTGGAGTGTCCCTAATGATTATAAACCGTAGGATCTTAGATAACCCAAACAATGTGGGACTAATAAATAATCTCAACACGCCCCCTCACGTGTAGCCTTGATGGGTCTAACGCGTGGACAATAAATCGGGTGACGCAGAGTAAATGAGCGGTCAAATGACTTGACACAAATAGCCTGATCTGATACCATGTTAGGATATGGGCATCCAACTCAAAACTAATTGGAAATGAGGGGAGTGGCCCTAAGGATTATAAACCGTAGGGTCTTAGATAACCCAGACAATGTGGGACTAATAATCTCAATAGATTATCAACAATCAACATCATTTTAAACAAAAACAACAGACAAGTAAATTTGCAAAATACCCATGATGCCAAGTTAAATATTATATCGGTCCTAGTACAGCTGAAAATGATGCATCATGATACATAAAACATTTACGGAATATGCATGAAGATAGCAAAGCAATATCGACTGCTAGTTGATATTTTTGGGGAACTATTTTTGAAGTATTTTTTTTTTTTGGTGTGACTTATTAGTCCACTGAGAGATGATACTATATGAGGTTGATCAAGCATGATGGTCTAAAAATCTTGATTTTTGTTGGAGGGAGAGCATAATAAAGTGATAAGAGGAAAACAAAAACTGTTGTCGACTCACTAACTCGGTCGGTTCTTATAGTGAGTCAATAATTTTATTTTTTCAGACCAAAAATACCCCGCTCAACCAACGTATTATCCCTACTTATCTAAAAAAAAAGAAACCAACGTCCTAACCCTACTTATCTAAAACATAATCTCAAGTCATACCGATTTATTTGGTCATATGTATAGATAGTTTGAGATTTGAAAAGTATATTACGAATGCGATTGAGATACGACAACAATTCGATTTGGAATATTTTTGCTTTCTATATAGGGTTACGAATGTGCAAAGAACTAGGACTTGTTAATTATCAATGTCTTGGTTTGTGTTCAAGCTGTGAATGCTAATCCATTATATTTACATTACAAATCTGGGGTGAGTACTGAATTTAAGCTACTTATAGCGCCTTTGGATACCAGAAGCAAAAGTGCTTTTGCTTCAAAAGCAAAGAAAAATTGATATTTTTTCTTCTAGAAGTTGTTCTGAAATTTTACACATAAACTAACTTCTTGATTTTTGACTTATAGAAGTCGAGAAGCTACTTCTGCATGTGTATCCGAACGCGTTATTAAAGTAAATCTACCTTTGCATATGCGAATCATATTAATGACCTAGTTTCTATTGAAACAATTAAATGGATTGGTATGGTTACCGAGTGGTTGAACTGCATGGAATAATGTTCCTGATGCGAATATTTGTGGTCTATAATCTGATCAGGATCTTAAGGCCAGGTCAAAACCATTATTCAAATAGTATTAGATTGAATAACAGTCCTTTCCAAAACTTCTAAAATTTTAACAGGGAAGTATTCAACATTTCAAATGAGAAACATAAAACGCTGAAACTATCATGACTTTAATAGAATCAGTTAATAATCGATTTGATTTGATCTAAATGATGGGTAATTTGGGAGTATAAGTTTGTAACTGAAATTTGTTAAAAACCGGCAAAAAAAATGAAGGACAAATATCAGTTTCTTATTCGTCCCCCATACCCCGTTCGAAATTTGCCCCCATCAAAAATTTTCTCCATCACGACGTCTTACACCACTAGTGTTTGGTTTTTGCAATGGACTTCACTCGAGGAAATTAAATGATTAGTGAGAATCTTATCAAAGATCTTCATGAGTTTATATTTCTCAAAGATTTGTTTAAAGGCTGATTGATCAATCAATTTGATATTTAGGACCGATTGCTTTAAACTGCTTTCGGCTTTTGCTAGGCCTAGGGGTCTGTAATGTATGATATAAAAAGAAAAAGATGCCTTGTTAATCGTTGAGGCTGAGCTTGACTTGTTAAATATTAGTATTATTTTAGTGTTAAATTAGGTATCACTCTGGCCTACGGCCGGAGCTCAACCTTACTTTATGTAGTTAATTTCTCACTTCTTGAGTGAAAAATCTCTTCTACACCAAATGTTTCTTTTTTTTTTTTTTTTTTTTTTTGGGTTATTCTTCCCGCATTCACTTATTTTATTGGTTGTTGTCGTCGAAACAAACCTGGAATTTCCCTAACCACTTCCTTTCTGATGCCCAACAAAAATATCAAATCAATTCCACAATGATCAGATTAAATACTTTGGCAATCCCTGTTAAGAAATCTACTTACAAAATCATTACAAAATCAACAAAAACTGTTTTACATTACATTATATTACTGATTGTGTTGGAAGCATCAGAACTAATAGCCCATAGGTTCTACTACAATTCGTTTCTTGGTTCATACAAATTAAATGAAACCTGACAGGAATTTCAAAACCAACTCATGATTATTTTCAACTAAGAAAACTCAACTAAGAATTATCTTTTCATATATTCACAAACCAATGACATCTTTTATATCCAAGTACTTTGCATCCTTAGATGCTGATAGATTATAATAAACACTGAATTAGTAGCTTTCTTTACCTATTTTATAACCCTCCTTTTTACAATTTCCTATCCAATTAAGAATTGGCGAGGTTAGAGAAATATGCAAGGGATCAATCTTCGATGAAAAACCATGGTCCCTATAATCATAGGTTAATTGTCACTAAGAATTACTGTTGTTGGGAGATTGAGAAGTAGATTTGGTAGAAAAGACGTTTTTTTTCCCTTCTCATGGAGATGGAATCTCGATATCTAAATAAATTTTTTGTTTTGGTTTTGGTAAATTGTAACGGTGCTGAGTTAAATACCAAAGTAGCTTAATTAGTTAGCTAGCGTATGTAGTTACCTTTTCTTCTTCTTTTGATGTACGTTACTACCCAGTTAGCTAAAGGTCGACAAAGTTTGGGTTATATTGTACACAAAGAACTGTATACAAAGCGAGAATCCTTTCTGATTAGGAATCCTTTTTATTTTAGAAACTCGGTTACTTGATCTTGACAATCGGTTAGTTTAAGCCAGGAACATGGCCTAGGGTTAATGAGATCGCTAATAATTGGCCGACGACTATTGTGGGCAGAGCCACAGTTAAGTTGGGTTTAATTTATAATTAAGTGTTAACTGGGTCGAGGCATGATCTCAGCCGTCAAACTTAGAGATAATCTCAACCGTCTTTTGTCCATCATAGACACCACCATTCCTTAGAACATTGACTAGGTATCACCTCGGCCTACGGCCGGGGCTCAACCTTTTTATTTTTGAAGCATAATTGAACCTTTTGTTGAGCATGTACATCAGTCGGGGCCTACGGCCCCGGCTGTTGTCCCTTACTCAAATTCTCGTCTTTTATTGATCAGGTCGTCTTTTTGTTGGTCGGGTCGAATTAGCCGAGGCCGTCCCTTACGCAAATTCCTCTATTTTATTGGTAGGGTCAAATTAGACGGGGTCGTCCCTTACGCAAATTCCCGTATTTTATCGGTCGGGTCAAATTAGCAGGGGCCTACAGCACCGGCCGTGGTCTCTTACGCAAATTCCTGTATTTTTTGGTCGGGTCAAATTAGACGGGGCTTACAGTCCATGCCGTGATCCGGTTCAACCTTTTGTTGAGCCTGTAGGTCAGCCGGGGCCTACGGCCCCGGCAGTTGTCCCTTACTCAAATTCTTGTCTTTTATTGATCAAGTTGACTTAGCCGGGGCCTACAGCCCCGTCCGTTGTTGCTTACTCAAATTTCCAAATTTTGTTGGTCGGGTCGAATTAGCCGGGGTCGTCCCTTACGCAAATTCCCGTTTTTTATTGGTCGGGTTAAATTAGTCGGGTAGTCCCTTACGCAAGTTCCCGTATTTTATTGTTCGGGTCAAATTAGCAGGGGCCTACAGCACCGTCCGTGGTCTCTTGCGCAAATTCCTGTATTTTATTGGTCGGGTCAAATTAGACGGGGCTTACAGCCCCTGCCGTGATCCCTTTCGCAAACTCCAGTATTTTGTTGGTCTGCGTCAACTTGGAAATTAATATTTGGAACTAAAATTATCCGATTTTAATTAAGTTTGTATAATCACGGCAAACCTAAGTTGATTTTCAGGAGAGCAATTTCGTTTTTAATTAAGTTTGTATAATCATGGCAAACCTAAGTTGATTTTCAGGAGAGCAATGAAATTTGTTAAATTGGGTTTTGTATTGTTGGAATTAGAGGTTCCGGGTGCTGATAGGTCAGTGAGCTTATGTCAGATATCTGCTTTAGAAACTTGCTCACCATGTCCTATAGTGGGCCACCATTGATCAGAAGCCTAAAATACCCATTCGAATAGAGTCCCTTTTACTGTACACGTACGTATTAGCGTGACTTGGCTAACGTTAACTTTGGTCGGGCCAAGTCACGATCCTTGCCGTTACTCTAGACATTGTAGTACATTGTTAATAGTCTTCTTTCTTTTCTTGTCTGGAACAGTCTCTTCAAGATCATATAATGTACGCATGTTTATAAATGTACATATATTTTCTGGTCGTGTTGGATTATAAGTTAACACACACAACCTGCCGTTTACTTGGATTAATTCAGTCGTACGCATATCTCGAGCGAAGGCGTAATGGGCTAATGTTTCAACAAATCTGAACTTTTCACTACCAACACTAAATTCGATAATAGATATTGCAAGAAAACAGTTAATCTTATGTTTCCAAAGCAAGTATATGGAACCATTCAAATAAATCGAACATGTGATTTCCCAGGATGAAATAGATGGGTCGATGCCGTCGATCCTTCTCCATGAATTCTGTCCTACTGTCATGACCTCCCAAAAGTGAACTCTTCGGGTAGGAGGAATACCACCATTTTTTTTTTTTTTTTTCCACAGCAAAAATAATTTGATTAAAAATGCTTACAGGAAGTAAGCAGGAAAAAACCAGAGGATACAAATAGACCACCAGAAAGAGAACAGTTCACAGCAAAATAAAACAAGACCCCCTTCCCCATCTCAAGAGAGGATTAAGTTACAAAAAATTGTCCCCAATTAGAATCAATCATTTCTAAAGAAACGCCGTTCAATTCCACCTTGTTTTTACACCAAAAGAAAGCTTGAGCTTTCACTTTTTTGATCACTTGTTGTGCATCAAAGTTCACTCCATTGAAGATGAGGTCGTTTCGAGAGTTCCATATTGTCCAAGTAATCGCCGCTGGAAGCAATTGCCATAAAACCATTCCTGCCGAAGGAAGATGTTTTACCCTCCACCCTTTGATAATTAGATCTATGCAGTTAGGCATAACCCAATCCGTTTGAACAAAAGATCTAAAATAAATCCATATTGGGTACACCGTTGGGCAGTGAAACAACAGATGAGAGGCTGATTCCCCCGTTTTGAGACAAAGCAAACAACCGTTAACCATCTGCATTCCTTTTTTACGAAGAGTGTCCATTGTCGCCATTTTTTTATGATACAGTTGCCATAAGAAAAATCCCACCTTATGTGGCCAGGATCTCGACCAGATACTAAGATTTGGTAACTCCATTTCATGTTCCTTCTCAAACAAAGAGTACGCTGATCTAACCGAAAAAAAACCGTTCTTGTCTATCGACCAAACTATAGAATCTATGTTAGTGCCAGTCACCTCATTTTCAACAAGTGAAAGTAAAATGGTTACCTCATCAATCTGATGTTGATAGAGTCTTCTCGATAAGCCAAGGTTCCATATACCTCCAGTAGTAATCATTTCTGCACATTGGTTCACTGTCCAATTTTTTGATGTGGATATGGAATATATGCTTGGAAACAGAACACTGAAAGGTTGCTCACCTTTCCAAGTATCTTCCCAGAACCTTATAGATGTTCCATCGCCCACTACCAACTTGGAGCCAAGTTTGAAGGAATTGAGTTGAGAGTAAATACCTTTCCACACCCCGCATTTGTTAGGAGTTTTAGGCTTTTTGGTTTCCCTATCAAACAGTGTAGATCCATACTTCGCAGCAATAGCTTTACGCCACAGGGCATTCTTTTCCTTATTGAAGCGCCACCACCATTTGGAAATTAAAGCTTTGTTCATGCTTTTCACGGATTTTATTCCAAGCCCTCCTTTTTTCAGCTGGGTGCGACATTGTTTCCAGCTCACGTAGTGGATTCCTTTTTTCGATTCCGAAGAGTCCCACAAAAAGTTGCGTATCACTCTCTCTAAGGAATTAATTACCTTTTGAGGAGCTACAAAAAGAGATAACATATAAATCGGGATACTTGCTAAGACACTCTTTATTAGAGTTAATTTACCAGCTTTGCTAAGACTAGAGCGCTTCCAAGAAGGTAATCTGGATTTACATTTCTCAATAATTAGATCCCATTGTTGCGCCAACGAAGAAGTATCTCCTAAAGGCAGACCCAAGTAGCTAGAAGGAAGATTATCCGCTTTACAACCCAACATATCCGCCATTGTATCCAAGTTGACAGCATTAGCCACTCCAAAAATACTGCATTTAGCAAAGTTAATCCGAAGACCCGATACCATTTCAAAGCCAAGAAGATAATACCTGAGATAATTCATTTGTTCTGTAGAATCATCCAAGAAAACTAAAGTGTCATCCGCATATTGGAGGTGGCTAATTTTGAGACCATTCTGATCCATTGCGAACCCTCCTAAATGCCCAAGTTCGTGACCATTCTGGAACATGATATTTAGAGCTTCTGAAACAATTAGGAACAAAAAAGGAGAAAGGGGATCACCTTGAGTTAGTCCTTTTCCTGTAATGAACTTTGTATGCGCGGAACCATTGATAAGGACTGAAATCGGAGTATTAGTAATGCAACCTTGAATCCACTTCCGCCAAAGAGAACCAAACCCCATCTTCTCTAAAACTTCATCCACAAAATCCCAAGAGACATGATCAAAAGCTTTTTCGAAATCAATTTTGCAGACCACCCCTGGCTTTCCAGATTTAATTCTCGAATCGAGACATTCATTTGCAATCAATGCACAATCCAAAATTTGCCTTCCTTTCAAAAAGGCAACTTGCTGATGAGAAATCAAGGAGGGCAAAATCACTTTTAATCTCTCGGCTAGTACTTTCGAGATCATTTTGTAAACACTATTGATCAACCCGATGGGACGAAAGTCTTTTACTTCTTCTACCACTTCCTTCTTAGGAATAAGAGAAAGAAACGTGTTCTTTAATCTCCAATTAAGAGTTCCCCATATATTGAAGTCTCTAACAACCTTCATAATGTCTTTTCCCATGAAATGCCAGCATTTCAAAATGATTGTAACCTGAAAACCGTCAGGACCCGGAGTTTTGTCTTGGCCCAAGTCTTTAAGAGCCGCTAAGCACTCGTGTTCAGAAATTGGAGTCTCTAAACCCGAAGCCACGTCAGAAGTAAGCTGCTTGAAATTCATGTTAACAATAGAGGGTCTTGTCGAGGTCTTCTTCGAAAAAAGGGAGGAAAAATAATCTGTGATGGAAGTCTTAATTACCTCCTTGTCAACAGTTTGCTGCCCATTCACCTTCAGAGAGTGTATAGTGTTCCTTCTTTTTCGTATCTTGACCATCCTGTGATAGAACTTTGTGTTTCTGTCGCCATCAAGATTCCAAGAATTTCCGGATTTTTGCAGATACATTAAATGTCTTCTATCCGCCAGCATCTCAAACTCCTGCAACATCTGCAACTTTCTAGCTGCTTGAGTTTCAGAGATCGAACCATTAGATGCCAAACTATCTAAAGTACTTAATTCAGCTAGAATAGTCTCTATTTGTCTGTCGACATTGCCAAATACTTCTCTAACCCAAGTTTTGATGTCACCCTTTAGAGCTTGCAATTTTTTAGCCAAAATAAAACCCGGCGAGCCATTAAACGAATAAGAATCCCACCACTCCTTCATTAGTTCTAGCAGATTTGTGTCGTGAAGACACATTGCTTGAAATCTAAAAGGAGAAGGGCCCCAATCGACCAAATCACAAGAAAGACTAATCGGAGAATGATCCGACATTGGCCTTCCTAAAACATGCGCAGAAATTGAGGGGTAGTGAAAATCAAAATCAGACGAGATAAGAAATCTGTCTAGCTTGCTTTTATCCTTCCAAGTGTACTGTGCACCTGACATTCTCAAGCCTACCAATTCAGTATCTTCTATGAATTTTTGAAAATGCTTCATCCCACGAGAGACCGAGGTGCAACCCTTTTTCTCATTCATTCTAAGAATTTCATTAAAATCCCCACCTAAACACCATGGGAGATTCCATTGAACCTGCACATTAACTAATTCCGCCCATAAAATCCTGCGAAGAGAAACATCGCAAGGCGCATAAACGCCTGTCACTGCCCAATGAAAACCATCTAGCAACATCTTACAGTGTAAGCTAATTGAAAATTGCCCCAATATACTATCTTCTACCTCAATTTTGTTCTTGTCCCAGATAATTAAGATGCCTCCCGAAAAACCAATAGAGTCGATAGCCATCCAACCACAAAGACCCCCACCCCAAATTTGATTTATTATTCTGTCATTACAAGATTCTAATCTGGTTTCCTGAAGAATAAGAATATCAGGTTTCCAGAGTTTGATACATTGGTGAAGTCTTGCCCTCCTCTTTCTGTTTCTGATACTATTAACGTTCCAAGAAATCAGATTAAACATAAGAATTAGACCCTAAGAACCCTAAAAAGGACCAACATTAACTGTTGACCTCCTCCCCGTCACGAATTTGATCTTTGAAAGCATCAACGTGTGATTGAATTCCATCCACAATCATAGTCATATACTCCTCTTTTGAATCAGGAAAAGACAAACCAGCTGGATTTAAAACTCGTTTGGCTGAATCAAAAAGAACCCCAAATTTGTATTCTAGATATCTCTGAGCTTTAATGATTTTTTCTTTATCACATTGAGAACCCAAGAAACAAGAGCTATTAGGGGTTAAAACAGTACCTGTCTGTTCCCGATCCACCGCACAATTCAAGTTTGTTTCCTCTACCTCCGCCGGCTTATCTTCATCTGGTCTGGATAAATTAGAATTGTAGGGAGGGAGAACAACCATGGAGTCTGCCTCTTGCGAAGTAGATGGCTTCAGAGAGTCGGCGGTGGAGCAGATTGTAGTATCCATTGAATCTGGAATAACCATTCTCGAGTATGAGGGAGAGATGGGAATTTCTCCTTCTTCCATTTGCTGTGAGAGATGGACCTCGATATCAGATTCATTAAATCCATCATCAAGATTCAGATCGCACTTATCTGAATTCCCAATAACCGATTCTGACTCGGTATAAGTCGGATCAATTGTTTCCTCTCTCGATGTGGAACAGAGTTGGTGCGGGCAAAGCTGATCCGGAATAGAATTTCTGGAGACCAATGAAGAAGATGGGCTTTCTAATACAGTGGATCTCTTAAGAAGAGAGATAGATTCTTTGGGCAGAAAACCTTTCCGGGCCTTGGATGGGAGACCCAAGATCGACAATCTATTAATACACTGAGCCGAATTCAAATTTTCCAACTGTTTTTCTTTCGTACCTGTATTATTACTCTGAGCAGCATTAATGGAAGGAGAGGTACTACTCAACGGATACACGACAGCTGGAAGACCAAGACTTAATCTAGAGATGCGCAATTCTTCTTCCATCTCTGAACCAATGTTTTCCGGCAAAGAAACTGAATCAAAGACCATACTCCGGTGGATCCCTAAGGAGTGTTCAACTTGTTTTTCGGCTACAGAAATATTAGCTGAATACCAAGAATCTCTGAAACTCATGCTTGGTCACAGGATCATATCCAAACTCATGCTTCACAAAACTCAATTCTTTTTGTTTTCCTGACCAAAATTTCATACGCCACATTCTTGTGGAATCGTTCTCTTGGAATGTTATCTCCTCCACATTCTTATCTTCGTGTTGTTTGATTATTGATTTGATCCATGGCGTTGATTCTCTGGTGCTACTGTTATGCACTCGAGCACAGGAAGTTTCCGTGTCCATGAAACAAATCAACTCTTAACTTTTCTCCTTGTAAACATCATGGAATGATCGATCTTTTCTTAAGCTGCAAAGTGTACTTATATTTTGGTATGCTTTTGGGGTCACAAAAAAAAAAAACGTGAAGCAGGAGCGAGTGATTTGAATACTCGTATTTCCTAAAACAGGATAAGCTAACTACGTATCTTATGGTAGAGAAGCAAATTCTCACGGCTGTGTACACATAGGTCAGCTGGGTCATAATCGGGCTAGCCATGTTCAAGTCTGTTAAGGTCGGGCCACGGCATAATCACTGCCGTCCATCTATCCGGAGAGATGTAATGAGCGGTTGGATCTGTCTAAAAGACAAACTCACCTATTGGTTCATCCTAACCGTCCACGGCTTTTTTTTAATGGCCAGATCTGTCCCATAGATAGACACCACTTCTTTTTATACTATTGATTGATGCAGAGTGGTAACAACAAGCCAGCAAGCTTTCAAGCAGTTTCGTCAATCACATCTTTAGAAACCTATTATAGGGGCGGATGAATCCATTATAGGGGCTGAACCACGATCCTAATGTCTAGTTAGTTGGTTTGGGGTTACCTTTCATCAATTATTAAACCTAAAAAAAGAAAGAAGAAAAAGTCTTTACTTCTCATCATCAACAACAACCAAAAATCAATCATCATCAACAACAATTCAACAATCAATTATCATCAACAACAATTCAACAATAACTCAAAATCAATCATCATCAACAACAATCAAAATCAATTATCATCAATAACCCTTCCATCAATCAAACCTAAAAAAAAAAAAACATAATTCTCTAACTCGAATCAACGACCCAAAATCAATTTATTGCAAACGAGATTGAAGTATGTTATTTTTTCTTAATCGAATTCGAAAAAAATAATTTCAGAACCAGTTACAGTTGGCTTTGGTGAGTTACGATTGGTTCCGAAAAACTAAATATATCAGCTACTGTTGGATTTAAGGGATTACGGTTGGTTTCGAAAAACCTAAAAGATGAGTCAAGGTTGGATTAATGAGTTACGGTTGGCTTTAGATAAGGGTTTTTTTAAATTATTTATTAGTAATCCTATTTTGTCTTATTATAGCAGCCCCTCTAATACATTCATCAGCCCCTATAACAGATTTCCATCTTTAATCATCAAGATCTAGCCGTTTACAATAAAATTTGTTTTCCAAACTTGCTCACCGAGGTATCAAACTACCAATCATATCCACTTAGGGTCTTAGGCTCTTAGTGTTGATCCATTGGACCTTCTTGTCACAAGGTAGATCTGTATATAGAAATGATATTTTGGGGTAAGGTTAAAATGATAGTATAATTTTTTTTGTTTCTTAGAGATCTCTTTTGCATTTTTTGAATGGAAGTCAATACCTTCTCGAAAGGGAAAGATTGTAACTCGAACCTTTCCCAAAGCCAGATTACACGTTACAAAGGTTTGTGTCAAATAAAAAGATAGATATTTGCAATATACTCTCTATGTGCATTGTGAATTAAGAATTTTTTTTACCGCAAGCTTGTTTGGGACGTGATCCTAGGACTCATTTGAATGCTAGGTTTCTTAAAGAGTGCAGCGTTGGAGGTCAACCACCTACAGCTATATGCAGTTTAGAAAAGCCAAATATATTTTTTTTTTTTTTTTGATCAGACAAAAGCCAAATAATTGCATGTGCCCTCTCGATATAGAGTTTGGAGAAGACGACGGGGAAGTCCACTTTTCTGTTTATGGTTGCAATTTCAAAGAGGAAACTGTTCATCTTTCTGGTTTCTTTATCGACCAATGAAATTGCACTCGCACTAGAAATAGGAAATTTGAATTTTCAAAATGGAGTACGAAGAAACTTATAGTATTTTTTTTTTTGAGAAAATGGGTCATTTGTCCAAAAAAATTTAAAACACCGTTCAAATGGACGAGTAAAAAAAAGTACGGGTGAAAAAAAAATAGCAAGGATGAAACTGGATTCATCCTGGCTTATACTTAAAAAAATAGCAAGGATGAAACTGGATGCATCTTGTGTAAAATAAAAATAAGAAAAAAAAATATTTGAAAATGGTCCATTTAAAATGGATGAAACCGTTACATCATGCCTATTTTTAAATTTTTGTCTATTTAAATTAAAATTCAGATATCTTTTTAATTTTTGGCTATTTAAACAAAAAATCCCTTGATATCAAAACTTAAGTGTCTTTTTCACCTTTGGGCAACCAAACAAACCGATTGTTGATTTTGGTCTTTTTGACCAATTTTGTGTTTTTTATTTTTATTTTTTTTACTAGCAAAAGAGATTCATTGATAAAAATATTAGATAACAATGTCTTCCTCTAGAGAGGATTTTAAACATATAGGAAAAACAGAATCAACCGATAATCTAACTAAACTACTTGAAGCATTGTAAGCTTCCTTGGCTAAAAGATGAGCCGTATTAATCTGCTTCCCTTGTACATAGCTACATTTCCAAGAGTTAAAAAATAAAGAAGATCTAAAGTATCCCCAATAACTGAGCTTGTAGTCCACTTCACAACCGTAGAAGCACCATTCAACGCCGCTATCACATTTGAGTTGTCACCCTCTAGATATAGGTGATCAATATTATTTCCTTTTGCCCATATGAATGCCTGCAAAGCACCTAGAGCTTATCTTCATCAAAGGCAGTTAAGGGAATGTTTGTTGCACCTCCACATTCACCTGCAAAAGATCTCAGTATTAGACCAAGTTCACATTTATTACAATCACTACATTTATTACAATCACTTTTGAAGCTTGCATCGAAATTAATTTTCATAAAAAGGTACATAGGAACAGTCCATCTAATGTTCCTATCTGCCCTGCCATGTACATTCTGTCCATTAATAGACATGTAGTTACGTGTTTGGAATGTGACGGGTTACGTCAGTTTCTTATTACTGTTTGAAACGTACGATGATTAAGTTTGGGATGGCATGTTGGGCATTATATTTGTGGCGCTAAATAAACGTGTGGACAGTGGGACTCTAGGATATGCTTTACATTTCCGACAACCATTTCCAGTTTTCCACCAACCATTTCCGCCGCGTGTCATGGAGACAGTGGTATGATGCCACACAAAAGGACCCATGTTAATCCCAATCCCGGAGATTAAGGGCTAAGATCAATTCCACCTAATTGTGGAAGGGATTGGGAGAAGGATAACAACTTCGGCGGTTTTGAGTCCACTTACATTTGCAACATTGGTTATTTGGATGTTTCTAGGAGGTATGCAAGGTCAGGATTGGTCCGGTTTTTGGCTCGTACAATCCAATGTATGATGGATTTTAATTTGCAATTATGATGGATTTTAATTTGACATATTTATCCGATCCAATAAATTTCTTATGTAGTGAATATTTAAAAATGAAAACTATTGTAACCCCCTACTGTATGCGTTATAGTAGTTTTCTTCTATAGTGAATATTCAAAAAAGACAACTATTATAACCCCTACTATATGGGTTATAAAAGCCCCACAAAATGGATCCTTCACTATCAGCTCCATTCTTTCACTTTTTGGTATTTCTAGACCTAGAACTTTAGAATTCAGGACTTAACAATAAGAATATTATCCATAATAATTATAATAATACCAAGACAGCCCTTTAGTGTGTGTGTATATATATATGTAATAAAACTAGTGGTCCACAACAAGATGTTTCATTCTTAAATGAAATACTAGATTAGAGGTGTATGAGATAACACTTATATTGTCACACAAGAGAAGAAAGAAGAAAAAATAAAAATGTGCAAGTCTTTTGATAACTTGAATAATATGCATTACTAAATTCATGAATTGCAGTTAAGCCTTTGTTGGAAAAAATTTTCCATAATTAAGGGTTCCTTTGACATATCATAGAATCCTATTAGCTGCAATTAGAGGATCAGAAGTGGGATTCTGCATGTGCTGACAAATTGAAAACAAAGTTGATTTGAGATCTTGTCCAGGTAAGATATTAAAGAGTGTTAGAGCATAGCTCGGTTGAACCCACCAAGCGTTGGTATGTCAAGTTTGGTTGTCATATTTTAGTGAATAAAAACTCATTTAAAGAGTCGTTTGATTATGTACTAGAGTCAACTTCGTATAGGTTAGCTTGAAAGTATTAGGATATGAAACATTACAAGTATTGCGAAGGCTTGAAGAAGTGAAGAAGTAAGAAGCTACAGCGACAACACCATCCTTCCACTTGAGGTTAGTGATATTTGATTTGAACTGTTTCATTCCCTAACATATATTTCAAGTCGTGCATATTGAAAACAAAACTGCGAAGCATGAACACTCTAGTTAGACATAGTATTAAGGAATACAATACGAGGTTTATTGCTTAACCATTAAACTTTGTAGATAAGACATCGATATAATCGTTTAAGCTATTGTGATTATGTATGGGTATGAGGTGAGGATTTCATCCTAGGAAACAATTTTTTACATGTGTTTTAAGGAAGTAAATTCATGAACTTGTTTTGTGAATCGAAAAGGAAATTGCCAGGCGTTATTGGTATTGTTATTCATTGCGTATCTTGTGAACAACCAATATGTGTGATTAGTAAAACCGCTCATGAATTGTTTGTGTTCTTGGTAAAACTGTTCACAAAGTCCTGACTTTTGTATTAGTATGACTTTTATTAGTGAAACCGATCTTAAGTAATCACCTGAGATGGTATGATCGAGTTTGTGATTTTGTGTAAGACCGACTTTGGGTAAAGGGGAACCGATCCTAGTAAGAGGTGCAACACATCACAAAGGGGAATCGATCCTTGTATGAGCGTTTTTAGGCAAAGGGGAACCGATCCTATGGACATGTGCAACACATTCAAGTTAGATACCATATATACGTAGGGAACCGATCCTAGTACCTAGTCAGTCGAATTTTGGAAAGCTAGTGTGACTATGCACAATACTCACATGGAGGTAGAACCAAAACTTGTTTTGGTAGAACCGTTAAACCCATGATTGGTCATTGAGTGTTCTTGATCAATCACATAGTTCTTGAAAGTCATATGAACCAATTCTAAACTTGTTTGGAAGTGTGGAAAATTGATTTCAAGATTGTAAGTATGAAAGAGGACTTACAGAGTAAGGATGTCGACATACTTTGAACATGTGCAGTAACGCTTATCTTTAATTGTTCAAAGTTATTCCTTAATAGCTAAAGGAAGAGAATCCCATGATCGAAACATAAATAAGTTAAGAATCTTTTATTTAAGGTTATTACTAACAGACTCCGTTCTGTGCGTGATTGATCACAAGAGATTCAAGTTGTTGTGTGCAGGCGTTTATTGAAGATCTAAGAAGATTTGAAGACAAACAAGATATTGAAGATTTCTGATTTGGGGTGCAAAATCTTTGGTGTGCACAATACTTGTTTCGGTATAGAGGATCCAACTATAATCGGTTTATCCTTGTGGTAGATTAGATTGATTAGTTGTGTAGATCGGCATCAATACAATTCTTGGTGATTAAAAGTATTGATTGCAAAATCTTAACAATTACCTTTGGTAGTTGATCATAAGATATATCTAAGAACCCGACGAAGGAGTTTATTGATATAAACAGAAGAGCCTTTGTCGAACTCACATCGCTTGGTTGAAAAGAGTTGCTACCAAACAGATTTGTTGTTCCTTTACTGTTTGGAATACGAACCAAAGGAATTGTTCCAAGTACGTGACTTATTCATAAGTTGGTGGCGTGGGAATACAGACGGAACTAGATGAACTATAGGTTTAGTTGTTTGGTCTGAACTATACGAAGTTGGTTTGATTTTGTATAGCGTCTTAACCCTGAGAGTATTCAATTCTAGACAAGGTCCCGGAGTTTTTCTGCATTTGCGGTTTCCTCGTTAACAAAATCTTGTTGTGTCATTTACTTTTATTTTCCGTAATTATAATTATTTGTTATTGTAATTTAAAGTAAGTTATACAAACGTTAATTCCTATTTTACTTGATAGTAATCCTATTGTGTTTGGTTAAGTCCGAACCTCTTATCAAGTAAACATACTTCATTGTTGTATTGTCTCGACCTCGTATCCATAGACGATCACACAAAGTGTGAACCGATTAGTTGTATTCTCTCGACTCAGTCCATAGACAATCATTTTCGGAGAAAGGACTTATAGGTAGGAAAAGTTTTAGCTTGAGGTATATTTGGGTACCCTCACATTTTCAAAGAGCACCCGAGACCTATAAGATATTAGATCATCAAATAACTCAACTGAAGCAGCTGGTAGTTTGATATCAGCAAGAACTAGAGAAGAGTAAGGTTTTGCACCAGTCATGTCCCATTTCTCTAGTAAATCAAATGCATACTCGGTTTAAGACATAAAAATACTTTCATCATCTTTCTTAACCCCAAGACCTAAGAAATAATGAATATCACCCAAATATTTGATGGGAAAATGTCCTCGAAGTAGAGAAATTTGTTTAGTACAATAAGCCTTGGAATTACCAATAAGTAGAATATAATCTACATAAACCAGAATAATAGTAATCCTCTAACCAAATTTCCGCACAAATAGAGATGAGTCTGCAGAAAAAGTTTAAATCCATATAAAAAAAAATGGTGAGAAACTTTTTAGGCCATGATCTAAGAGTCAGCTTCAACCATAAAGAAACTTATGTAATTTGAAAACAACTTGTAGGTTGGAACATGTACACTTCTTATTCCAGGTCACCTTGCAAAAAATCATTGCTGACGTTCAATTGAGGTATACATCAATTATATAGGTCACTACAAGATCTGGGATGATTCTACCTGTAGTTGGCTTGGCTACATGGTTGAATGATTTAGAATAATCTTAGGTTGTGTTTGA
Source organism: Papaver armeniacum (assembly GCA_023531295.1). Lineage (NCBI taxonomy): Eukaryota > Viridiplantae > Streptophyta > Magnoliopsida > Ranunculales > Papaveraceae > Papaver > Papaver armeniacum. Next base: position 42,409 of record JAJJWW010016959.1, on the reverse strand, counting down.
TAACAGAGAAAGGAAACAATTCCATGGAAAGTGTTTCCATGGAATCAGTTTCCTGGGGGAGGCAAGAGATGATTTTCCATGGAATTCCACGGAATTAAGTTTAAAACATACTTTAGGCCATGCTTTTATTGCAATTCCATGGAAACAAATTTTTGACCAAACGACGGAAAACATGCTATTTCCATGGAAAGATGGCTAATTCCGTGGAATTAAATCCTATCAAACACAGCCTTAGATCTCTTGTTTAGGAAATCCCTTGGAAACAATCTTAGCCTTGTATCTACCTATAAAGCCATAGGGATTATGCTTTGTTGTAACAACCTATTTGCAACCAACAATGTTGTGGGAAGGATCAGGATGAACTATAAACCAAGTACCCACTGACTGCAAAGCATTGTGATCCAAGTGCGATGAAGTTCTCCAATAAGTGTATTTCCTATGGGGGTTTCCAAACTAAGAGATTTGGTGAGACACGTAGATGGCTAAGTGGATTTTATACTGTGGTGAAATGTGATTCGCGACAGATGAAGAAGTGCGCGGCTAAAATGAAACCGCGAGGCCTTAAATGGGACACTGACGGTTGAACTTCAGCCACGGGCAGTCGATTATCATTAGCTGACGCTCAATGTCTTGCTGCCAACGTCTAGTTCGCTAAACTAAAAAACGTTTTTACCATTGTAAATTACCCTCACTTTCAAACACCCAACTCATACCAAAATTCGCTTCTCTTTTCTATAGTAAATATCTTATAATTTTGATTCCAGTGTTTTAAATTCCTCAATTCCATATGAGTTTATAACTAACATGGATTTTAAGAGCTTTTAAGAAAATCTCTCACATCCAACAAGAGCTTTTGAAGGTTTTCATGAGACTCATTATAAATCCCTCATCACTAACAAATTATAAAGGACTTTAGAAAATTCTCTTCAGTTTAAAAGATGATTTATGAATTTCCCAAAACTACATCAAGATCTCACCCATAACTAACTCCTTGTTAGTTTTGAGACTGGTTGGTTTAATATTCTTTTTATATAATTTTTAGCTTTTTCTAGGGTCCATAATACATTATATATATATATATATATATAAAGAAAGAAAGAAATGCCTTCTTTTTTATATAATTTTTATCTTTTGCTAGGTTCAATAACATATTGTATATATATAAAAAGAAAGAAAGAAAAAAATGCTTTTGTTGAAGCACAACTTGACTTTGACTTGTAGATTATTAGAATGTTTTAAATACATAGTTGTAACTAGTAAGCTTTTAAGCAGCTTCATCTATTTATCTTTAATCATCGGCATTCTTGAAACTTGTTCTCGGAGAGAGTATCAATCATCCTCACTTAGGGATTTAAAGTTAGGTCATTGATATATACACACACACGAATGACTTTTTGGGGTAAGATTTTGGTATAATTTGTTTCTTCCTCAATCTTTTTTTATTTTATGAATGAAATTCAACTAACCAATTTTCTTTCCTACACCAAATTCCCATGATCAGGGATTGAGTTAAAAGAAGGAAAACTTGAAACTCTTACATTTCCCAAAGCAAAAGGAAGATTACGTGTTACAAAGGTTTGTATTCAAATTCCAAGATAAAAGTTCGCAATACTCACTCTATCCTAGTTATAATGTTCCAAGTCTGGGGTTTTTCCTTTTTCTCTATTTTGATAGATCTAATTTAGTTCTCAAGATGTCAAAATTTTCTCCTGACATATGTATAAAAAGTAAAATAATATGTTTCATAAACCGACTCGTGACTTTATAATTAGTTCAAAAAGATCATATATATGGCGGCATAATTATGGTTACAAGTTAGAATTGCATACTCTATATGAAATTATGAATTATGTATCTTTTACTGCAGGCTTGTCTTGGATATGATTCATATCCTAATATGGATGCCAGGATTCTTATAGAGTACAGTATTCAAGGTCAGACTCCAATAGTGTTATGCAGTTTAGAAAAACCTGGCAAGGGAAATATGTGCCCTTTGGATATAGAGTTTGGAGAGGATGACGGGGAGGTATGTTTTTCTGTTTCTGGTTGCAAATTCAAAGAAAGTGTTCATTTATCTGGTTACTTAATCGAATCGAACCGACTAGAGATAATCTTGGGATCTACTCCAAAAGTATACCAATCCCCCTCATCCACTAAATTAGCAAGGGGTGGGACCTTTAAAGCGTGGGTAGGCCCTTTAAAAGAGCCATAAACAATTGGATATCATTGTACCATATTTATACTCCCTTAATTGGTTTACCTTGTTTTCCTAATCAAATAATGAAGTTGCACTTGGAATAGTTGGGGTGAACCTACCATGTACGCATCTAGGGGTATGTTTTTGGTTATTTGTTACCTTGTCTGAATATATGGTGTTTCTTTAAATTACTATTATTGTTTGAAATTTACAATGATTTTGTTTTGTCGCATACTATGTAACCGTGATAAAATTGATGGGTTGGCACTTTGCATGTCCAACATGTTACTTTTGGTGCTAATAAAATGTGTAGGCTACAATTAACACTGCATTTCTGTCGCTGATTAGATATTGGTTATTCCCGCATGGACTTACGGTTCCTCTTATCACTATTCTAGGGACCTTGTTGTATTTTAGTTAGGGCAAGTCCAATGGAATAACCAAATCATCATATCTAGTTATTATCACTCCACTGATAACAAAATAAGTAAGTAAACCATCAAAACTTTAATGTAAAACCTTTTCTTACAGGAAAACAATACTTGCGCTAAACCCTAATATTTTTCCAATGGACAAGAGGCCTTTTAGTGTTTCAGAACTAAATTTAATTCAGTGTGTGGTTGACATTGACAGATCCCAAATAGGCCTTAAATATTAAAATCTTGAAAAGTTGTCACATGTATCAGAATTTCTTACCTACTATGTTTAAACTTTTTCCAAAACCTAACGAGTTAAGTTTCATATAATACCACAATTAAATAAACAGAATAGATCTATAATATAAAGTATTGTATAATTGTTTGGTGTAACCTAAATTTTGATCCAGCCGCATATTGAGAATACTATGTTGTCATTATAAGTTTCGATTTTCTCGGGAATGTAAGAATTTAGTATAACCTATGGAGTAGATAGATAAATATAAGGGTACCATTAGTATTTTAGAGAGGTGCATAAAGGAACGAGTTTACCATTCTATTAATGGGTAATCCATCTTAACAGCCTCACTAACCAAGAGTGCATTTCTATAGAACTGACAATATTATTTACAATGATGTTATGCCAAAGACCCAGACCCCACCATCACCACCTAAACAAGTATCTCCATCACAAAGATATTCACATCAAAATTGTAATTGTTTACAACAATGTCGTGCCATACGGGTTATCCATTTGTTAATAATAACAAACATAATAAAAAAAAGAAGTATCATCAAGTTCTAATTTATTACCGTCGACAAAATCCATTTATATCGTCTCCATTTAATGGTACTGGTATCAATATCTAATCGAGTCCATTAATCGTTGTTGCTATAACTTCTAATTGATAAGCATATACATTCAAGTCTAATGGAGCGCGTATCTTCTAAGTTCCCATCTTTGACATTCTCCAGATTAATCTCAAATACAAGCCATGCATATTTTGGTACATCACTCTGTGCTTTAGATCCACAGTAACTGAAACCGAAAAATATATTTATTCAAGGAACAAAATACATAGAAAACCAATTAGAGGCAGAAATATAAAAATGAAGTTATATTTTGATGTATTATTTTCTCAAAGATGGTTTGTATTAATGCATACCTCATGGATGGTGGAACTATGAGTTACAACCGCGAGTTCTAAGAAAAATAAGTTTACAGAGGGAAAACAAAACAGGTTAACAACGAAAAAGCTCTTTATTTTCTATCAGATAAATATATCAATTGCATGCAACGCTTTACTATTAATCATATCCTCTAACCATTTAATTATACCTCTTCTTCCTATAAGACATAAAATAAATCGCAAAATAAAAAGAAATCGTCTATGGATGTGCAAACAATAATGCATGACTTAATTGGAATAATTTTTTATGGTGAGGCATAATTTGATTAAAGACATAACCAATGTTATTTATTTGAGCAAAATAAAAATAACATGTATACACACCCTGAAACAAGGTTTGAGTAACTGAATGAGTTCATAGTTCCATTTTGAGTATTATCAATAACATATTCCAAAATCACATACCACAATTAGAGAGAGAAAGAGAGATTTACCTTACATCCATGACAAGCTATTTGGTGGTTCTTACGTGACGTACATAGTGTCAGAAATCCATATCATTTTCAGCAACAACAACAGTGAACAAATAAATTCACAAAATATTCATGTTGAAGGCTAACTAGGGAAATATAGTAGTTACATGCATAATGGAAAGTTTTGCCAACAATAGATCAGTTTGAGCTATCATTGCATTTAGGTATGGATAAAGAATATCATACAAACAAATATAAACCAGAAATTGTTAGTCAAGAATATATAAGCAGCAATTGCTAATAGCATAAGTAAATTCAGATAAGTCAGAAGATGCGGATAAGGATAAATACATCGGACCCAAAACATTTGACCGTGGAAACAAATCCATCTATAATACCAAGATAAATAAAACAGTATAAAGATGGTAAAGCTGGGTTTACAATCCATATATGTAACACCAACATTAAGGACTTACTTTTTCACCTTAGCTACTTGAGATGCAGAACCAGAACCATAATATACCGCCTTCCTTGTTATAACTAGAAGAAGAAAGATTGGGTTTTGATGTAAGAAAAAGTTTCCAATTGGCAATGGATTGGATGATCACTCAAATAGTCCTACATTGGCTATCAGTGCAATATACATATATGTATATATATATATATATATATATACATATATATATATATAAAAGAAAAAGTCAACTATTCAAATTAAATTAGGAAAATAAAGCTTTGGCTTATATATATATCAGCGTTACCCGTTTAACTTGAGAGTTGGATCAAGCTTATTGAGAACATTAACTAAAATTTATGTTTATAAATTAAGGCTAAGTCTTATGGGTTAGATTTGGCTTCTAGATTAGACAAAAAACGTTACAAATTCATCTCAAAGCGTTGTCTATTGTTCAATACTATTTCTCTCTCAAGATATATCTCAAATGTCAATTAGTAGCGAGATAGACGTTGTTTCATTCAGCACAACCAAAATTTAACTTTTTCGCGGAATGGTACAACGAGATTGTTTTACTTTTTTGATCCGACGGATAAGATGGTTGCGTTATTCCATTCAGCGCAACCACGTGGAATGGTTCAACGCATCTAGATGCTGGATTGGAATTACCATAAGACTTAGGTGGGTATTGTAGATGACGTGGACTTCCAATGTAGATGCTAGATTATAAGACTATAAGACTAAGCCTAAGAACTCAATTGATCAATGGGAGCGGATCCGTGAACAAACTATTTTGACAAAAGAAAAAGACAAACCATCACAGCCGTTGCCTTGCATATATCTGATGGTCAGTACTACGATGATGTGGCACTCCATATTAGCTCAAATTTCTTATACGGCTAAAGCCAAGCCAAGCCGTTTCTTTAATTAAGGAAAGCTTAATAATTTCCTATATCTCCAAATCTTTTCATCTCAGGAAAGCTTACCTTTTTCCCTTAGATAAAAAGTCATTATGAAACTCAAATATCGGAAGTCCATTGTATATATATTTTGATCGTAAATTGGAATCCTTCTCCAATTTTCTTTATCTTCAGATGAAAGGCATCAAAATGATACCTGGAAGTAAGACTATTCACGTCATTAATTAGGTATTGTATCCAATTTTCCTTCACTAAAGTTGAACTAAAATTTTACTCGTCTACGGGCGATGCAGCATCACATGATTGGAATCTTTAGGAGAAGCTTTGCAAAAATGCAGAGATATTTTTGAGTACACCTATTTTTAAGATGGATTACGAGTAATAAGCAAACCATGACATAGTCCAGGTTAACCTTAATGCTCATGAATTATAACCTTTTAAATGTAAATGAAGAGATTTTACTTTCCTTGAATGACTAAATGTTCAAACAGATTTTTATTTATATTTTCTGGTTAAAAGGGGATACATTAAGTATCATAAGTGAGATTTTATTGTTGTTCTTTGATGTGACAATCAGATGCAGGACATTGCAGAGCTACTCCGGTGCTTGCTCACTATATTCGAGTTTGGTGGTAAATCAAATATCGGAAATGTACTCAGCTTAAATTGAGGAAGCCCAGGAAACATTTTAGGTCCCCGAGGGTCAATTTAAAGACCAGGTTCGAAATAATATGCTAAGATCATAAAACAAGAAATAAGTGGATGACTCAGAAATTTTGAAAAAGTAAAGTGCTTGTTCTCTTTGTCCTTGCAAAGTATATGCTTTTTTGTCTTTGGCACCTTCTCCATAGCATTTGACTCGAGAGGTGGCATGTAACTTCTTATTATTGCACCTAAACAACTCCGTAACTATGTTGCGAACTAAACATATATATGCTGACTCTTTTAGTGACATACTTGATTGGAGATCTCAGGACCTGTACAAAAGTTAAACTTACACACTTAATATCATTTCCATTCATGAGTTCAGAATATTTATAAGCTTTTATCATAGGAAACACACCTACTGCACTTTTCATGCTATATACGCATCATCATGATACACCAAGCACAGTGGCGTCTTCGTTGCTTAAACCTGCACGTAGATGAAAGTTTGCAATAACTCGACATTATTGAATAGTAAAAATAATGCATATATAACAGACATACTACTACTTACCAGGTTCAACAATATTTAGCACTTTCGTAATCCGGTGGTTTTGGACAATTTCTTTTGTCATGGCCTGTATTCTTACAATTTGAACACTTCCTTTTCTTGACACCAGTAGACTCAACAAAACTTAGCATTCTACCAGTGCTACTAGTCTTTCTTTTCTCTTTTTCTTTATCACTAGCCCTACCTTTCACCTGAGATACATGGGGGTTTCCGATGAACGGTGGGCACGATTTTTTTCGGTGCAACACCATCTGTAATTTTAGAGTTCAAAACTTGAGTGGTTTTTTCAGTTTCAGCCACCTTATTGTGATCATCAATGATTCGAGCAAAAAGCTCCTCTATACCTTCAATTGCCTTTTTATATAATGTATTTGATTTGGAAGCAAAACACGACATCTGAGTTGACCTGCGACAAAGATGGCTAAGTCTGAAGGCTTCTGAATTCTCATAATCATTATATGTTGATGATTCATCTATTATCCTAAATGAGTTGGCACCTTTCAACCATCTTTTTAGAATGAAATGTGAGGGAATTGTATCCACATCTAGCTTTGTCAAGACTTTTAACACATGTTTGCAGGGTAAACCTTTGAATTCAAAATATTGGCACTCGCAGTATCCTTCATACGTACCTGGCTTTATTTTTACGGTGAAAGTTTGCGGATAACCAATCTTAGAAGTCACCGAAAAAGTGCTAAAATCATCATCTCCATCTACCTCTTGAGCCTTGAATCGTAATGCAGCTAACAATTGATCGCTGAACTTGTTAAAAATATTGCGGGTATAAATTTCAGCAGCATGATTAAGTATCAAATTGCTTTCTTCAATAAGGCGGTTGGTATGCTCCGATACAAAATCTTCCTGATTTTCTTTATCAACGATCTCTTTCAACGCTGATCATATCGAATAGCAAATTCTTTGAGATTAGTTTTTGATGAGACAAATGCTTTAAAAAAGGAATTCACTCCCTCACTTCGACCACGTATTCATACCCGCATAAAATGTATTTCTATGGTAAACAGTACCCATGATTCTCGAATCATATATAAATCGTTTAACCAAGTATTATTGGTTAAACCAAATTCTACAATCATCTTGTTCCATTTCTCTTCAAACTCTTGTATTTTGTATGTATGATGGATACAACTTTTCATATCGCCTTTGAATTTTGACTTTTAAAATATACATGAGATAATTTCTCGCAAATTTTTTCTTTATGTGCCACAGAAAAAGACGGTGATTTACTATTCGGAAAACTCCGCTTTATCGCCGTAGCCATGGCAAACGTCTTGATCAGTTATGATCGCCGATGGATGTTGTCCTCTCATAGCTTCAAGCCAAATGTGAAACAACCATATAAAAGTAGGTTCAGTCTCATCTTGCAATAACGCACACCCAAATTGGATGGTCTCAGTAATGATGATTTACACCAAGAATGGTGCAAATGGCATGCCATACTTATTGGTCCGGTAAGTAGTGTCAAAGAACACTACTTCCCCAAATTGTTCGTATGACATACGCGACCTCGCATCTACCCGAGAAAATTTTTACTTTGCCCTACCATGTTCATCAACTTGAACCCGATAAAAGAATTGCGGATTCTCACTTTGTTTCATATGTAAATAATCCATGACAGATTGGGCATCACCAACTTCAAGATTTTTATGCCTAACATTACGTAAGTGATTCCAATAAATCTCTTTTATTAAATCCAATCGTTGCACCACCAAAGACTCGATGGAACTTTTCCGACCTGAATGTTTTCCAAATTAAACACCTCTGTTATATCTTTCACCCTTCCGCATGCATCTATTAGACCGCATGCGCATTCTCTTCCTCGCGATACAAATTTGTGATTGTGATCATCCGAGAATGCCATCACTTGCCAAATATTGTTTTCTTCATTAAAAAGAATATGCATCTTTGCGTCACAACCACATTTTATAGTATTACAAATATAGACCTTTTTATTTATTCCCTCTACTTTCTCCTTTATTTCGTGTTTTCCTCTCGTGAGCATACCATATAAGCTGCAGTCACTTCTCCCACACCTACACGAGTTTTGTTTGTTGATCGAACCCGTATTGTGAAACCATTTCGACTCCCATACTCTATATAATACTCTTTTGCATCTTTAAAACTTTTGAATTCCATACCTTCGTGTGGCGTTATAATATTGTTGTTGTTGTTTTTTGGAGTACGGCAAGTGTCATTAGCATTCTCTTCTTCTTCTGTGAATTTATTTGCATAACCTATATCAAAATCAGAATCTTGGGTTGGAAAATTAGAGAATTCATCCATTGCTCCTGGATTAGAGATAAAAAGAAGAAGTTAAAAATACATAATCACCAAAAAGAAAGCAAGTACTAATATTGTTGTTCAAGAGATAAAAGAACCAATACATGTCTTCATGAAAATGATACGTGGTTACGGAAAAAAAAATCAAATAAACACAACTTAATCCTAATGAGAATAATATTGAAATACCGTTGATGTGTGATAGATCGATTCCAAAGCATACTAGAAGACAATGAATTGGATAAAGATAAAGATGAACTACAATATATTTTGACGATTTTTCTATGAAAATTGTTATGAGAATCCTTACCGATACGGTTAGGGTTTCTTAAGATTTCCTTAATTAAAGAAACGGCTTGGCTTGGCTTTAGCCGTATAAGAAATTTGAGCTAATATGGAGTGCCACATCATCGTAGTACTGACCATCAGATATATGCAAGGCAACGGCTGTGATGGTTTGTCTTTTTCTTTTGTCAAAATGGTTTGTTCACGGATCCGCTCCCTTGATCAATTGCAAAAAAAAAAAAAAAAAAATCACAATCACCAGTCCCAAATTGACCATTATAGCCGAGATACAAACCAGTCAGATGCACACTTCTGCTTCCAATAACTTCAAAAAGAATATCATCTTTCTTCTCATTGAATTCAATATTCAACGTACATGATGCATTATAAGCGTGCAATAGTCATAAAGAAACAGAAGTAAAGTATGATGAATTAAAATCTCATCGTTTATAATGCATTATAGGCCTCCCTTTGTTTTTCTTTACATAGAAGGCCTCCCTTTAATGAATTAAAATCTCCAAAGGTCGCCCGCAACATTAATCGGACGACCAAAGGGAGGCCTCTATTGGATGAAAAATAAAGCATATGTTCGTCACATTCGGGTATGCAAAAAACCGTTTTATTTTTTGGATATTTTTTTTTCAAATTGAAGCAAATCTTCATCGTTTTTCTTCAGATGTTTTTCTCTGGAAAGTTATGGTACTTGCATCTCTCAGATTTTTGTTCTTCCATATCTATCAACGAAGAATTTCGAGATTAAAATCTCACTCGAAAGAAAAATTCGGTTTTCATCACGATCATATTTATGTTGTTTTTCTTCGAATCTCTTTCGATAATAGATAAATTATCATTATGATTTATATGGTTGAAAGGAAATTAGGAATTTTTTGATGAATATGGAAGCTTTTGCAGTTTCAATTTTAACCCAGAAAAACGGATCTTTCAGTTTGAAACGCTTATAGCTGTCACCAATTTTTTAACACCTAAAACCGTTATAACAACTTTAGAAACGGATTTTCTGTTGCTAATTTATTTTGCTCTTCAGTCGGCCCCATTGCTGCACAGTCATCTAGTTGAAGTACAAGACATAGTCAATAAGGATACCCAATACAGGGTCAAGATAAACTGTCGATCAGTTTAGAGCATCTAAGGACAAGCTTATTAAGAATAATTTAGATTCTGAAACATTTAATGTAGCCACAAAATTTCAAATAACTAAAACCTAAAATCAAACAGTAAAATGTGAATCGTAAATTTATACAAAAATGGTCAGACAGATAACCTATATATATATTAGACTAAATTTTTTAGAATATCAACCTGAGAATTACGGAACCTTCTGAGTGGTATCGTAGTTGTGGGTGTAAGGATTTTCTGGTTCTAGTTTCACTCATAAGAAATTCCGAACATCCGAAAAACAAAAAGAAAAACAAAACCCGGTGAAAAGACAATAATTCTATGGAACAAAAACTTATTAGCAGCTAGTGATATGATATTTAGTATGGTACGATTGTTTTTCTTTTATATTTTGGTAGTTGCAGAATTAGGTTCGCCTGATAATTGAAATGAATTATTAGCCGAACTGCTCATTATTTTTTTTTCATTCTGAAGGTGTTGATGAACAGTTCGGCTGATAATTAAACACAAAAATGATAGGCGAACTTCGCTTTATGAAGAAAAACACTAAGTTTGGCTATCCTTTTTTTGCTCGAATCAGCCGAACCTAAGTTCGACAATTACAGAATGAGGTTCGGCTGATAAGTTGTCAATCGAAAATAGGTATATTTTCATAACACCTAGGTTCGGCCAATAAATTATCAGCCGAATTGGTCATTGTTCTTCAAGTTCGGCTGGTAACTTATCAGCCAAACCTAGTGTATTGTGAATAAAAATAAAAATAATTTTTGTTTTTAAAAGAAATAAAATTTAAAAACAAAAAAAAACGAAAAAAAAACAATTTTTAAATTTTAAAAAATAATAATTAAATTTTATAAAAAAAATAATAATTTCTTTTTAAAAGAAATATGAATAAGAGCAATTTTGTCATTAAGCAAAATACATTAATAAGGGGTTTTTAAAATTACTATCTAATGACCCGATTTTGTCTTTATATGGTATGCCCTAAAACAGGGTTCCCACTATGACAACAGTCATCTGTTTGCCAAAGGGGTAATCCATCTTAACAACCTCACCAACCAAGAGTGCATCTCTAAAGGACTGGCAATATTAATAAAAATGATGTCATGCCAGCACCACCCCACCACTGCTATCGCCATCGCAAAAATATTCCCATCGAAATTATAGTTGTTTACAACAACACCGTGCCATACGGGTTATCCACTTGTTTATAATAATAATAAACATGATCAAAAAAAAGAAAGAAAGCAAACATTATCGAGTTCTAATTTATGACTGTCGACAAAGCCAATTTATGTCGTGTCTATTTAATGGTACTGGTATTAATTGATCTCTAATCGATCTCGTTGCTGATTATTGTTATAACTTGAAATGGATTACCCTCTGCACTGTCTCAGGGGGCACATCTCTGACACTCTCCAGATTAACCTCACATACAAGCCATGCATCTGTTGGTACATCACTCCATGCTTTAGATCCACAGTAACTGAAATCGAAGAATATATTACTCAAGGAATACAATACACAAAAACTAATTAGAGGCAAAAATCGAAACATGAGATTATATTTTGATAGATTATCATCTTCCATCACGGTTGTGTTACTAATGCATAACCCAGGGATGGTGGAACTGTGAGTCTTCTTCTATCTCCGACATGCATACCTTAAAAGTTAGAACCACACTTGTTAAGAAAAATAAGTTTACAGAGTGGAATCAAAACAGGTTAACAACGAAAATGCTCTTTTGTTTTTTATCAGATAAATAACATCATTGCATGAAATTTGTTACCATTAATCCCGTCCTCCAACCCTTTAATAAGATCTCCTTTGCCTGCGAGACATAAAATAAACCGTAAAATAAACAAGAATCGTCTATGGATGTGCAAAAAATAATGTATGAAATTAATGTGCATAACATATGATTTATTACCTAATCGGTAACAGTAGCTTATCAATGTCGTGGAATAATTTGATTCAAAGACATAGCCAGTGCTCTTAATTTGAGCAAAATAACGGATACACACCTGAAGCAAGGTTTGAGTAATTGAATGAGTTCACAATTCCATTTTGAGCATTATCAATACCATATGCCAAAAACACAGACACACAATGAGAGAAAAAGATGTACCTCACATCCATGATAAGCTATTTGGCGGTTGTTGCTCATTTCTAAGTCTTAAATTACTAAACCACTGGCCATGGTTCTTACGTGACGTCCATTTACTACCGTTTCCTTATATCCGGAGTCTCTACCCATCTCCAATACATTAACCTCGCTGCAAAACATAGTGTCAGCAATAAGTATCATTTTCAGCAACAACAACATAATGTTGGTAAAACTGGGTTCACAATCCATATCTGTAACACCAGCATTAAGGACTTACTTTTTCACCTCAGCTACTTGAGATGCAGAACCAGAAACTTCATTTCCCGCCTTCCTTGTTATAACTTGAAGAAGAAAGATGAGATTTTGATATAAGAACAAGTCAATTATTCAAATTAAATCATGAAAATCAAGCTTTGGCTTTTATATATATAGCACTGTTACCAGCTCTGCTTAAGAGATAAATCAAGCTTATTGAGAACACTAACTAAAATCTATGTTTATAAATTAAGAATTCAATTGCTCAATTGCGAAAATTAAAAAGAGAAGAGGAAGTCACAATCACCAGTCCCAGATTGACCATTATGGCCAAGATAGAAACCAGTCAGACGCACACTTCTACTGCCAATAACTTCAAAAACAACATTTTCTTCCTTCTCCTCGAATTCAATATCCAACGTACATGATGCATTATTAGCGTCCAATAAGCACAAAGAAATAGGACTCCTTTTCCCTACTTCACATTGAACAAAAACATGCTCCTTTGATGAATTAAAATCGCCAAAGGTTGCCTGCAACATAATTTAAGCACAAGAAAAATTGTTAATGAAATGTAGACTGTAGAGTGTTTTAAGCGACAGTCTTCTTGAGAATATTTAGATTCCAAAACATCAAATGTAACCACAAAATTTCAAATAACTACCTAGGAGAAAAGATCACACAATAGGAAGTGAACCGTAAGTAAATCTATACTATAAAATGCTCAGACAAATATCTAGTTTGGAATACCAACCCGAGAAATACAGAGCCTTCCAAGCGAGCTGTTGTAGCCATGGGTGTAAGGTTTCCCTGGTTCTAGTTTTACTCCTGAGAAATTCCAAACATACAAAAAACATAAACAACAATAATTCCATGAACACAAAATTTTAGTGGCAGCAAATGATATGATATCCAATAGGTAGTTCTAGTACTAAGAAACGAAACTAACCCCAAAATGCCATTTCTTTTTTTCCGCAACAAATGCCTCTACCTGAAAAATAGAGGAATAACTTGGAGGTCTTGTTATCTCCCAAACTAGATTATCCATCTTTAAAATTGCAATCCCATTAAGAAAAAAGAAAAAAAAAATCACTTTACTATTGTAATACTTTAATTTTAAATAAGAAAAAAAGTAAAATAAAAAATCCCATATGTACCTTAAAGTTAAATCAGAGTATATCTCTTGGTTTTGTATTCTCCTTTTTACTCTCATGAAATATAGAGTCGGTGAGAAAGTTAACACTCACAAGTCACAATTAGTCTTCCTCCATTAGGCCTATTCCTATGCACATGCCAAAAAAATGGTGTTTGGCATGCCAGGTGGCATGCCAAACCATTTGTGCCACTATGGGAAAACCGCTGAGCGGTCGATATTCTATCAAGCGATATTCACAATATCGACAACGGTTATCGCCAAGTAGTTATTATCGCTGTCGATATTGTGAATATCGCTCGATAAAAATAATAATGCTGGCGATACAATGGTTATCGCCAAGTAGTTATTCTGCAATGGCTAGTTCCCCCTATGGTTCCTATATATACGCCATTTTACCTCGACAGAAAACTCACACCTGCTTCTAAAGATATTACCCCTTTATTCTCAATTTTAAGCTTCATTACAATGTCGAGATCCCATGAAGAAAGGGATATCATTATGAATAGGTTCAGGTTACAGCAAGGAAGTTATCGTATGAGGTTGCAAGAAATTGACGAAGAGGAAATTGAAGATGAGAAACTAATCGAAACTTTGATGCTTATACATACGGGAATACAAAGATTTCCAGGGCCCAAAGAAGTATTATCAAGAAGATATACGTATCGAGGGAGGGAATTTTACCATCAGAAGCTCATGCACGATTATTTTCTTCCCAATTGTGTGTACTCTGATCGAGATTTTCAAGGTCGATTACTCGCATGCCTCGTCATCTGGTGAAAAAGATTATTGAAGAGCTTTGTCGAGTGGAACCTCAATTCAATTATCAGTTTGATGCACTGAATATTAGAGGTCATAGTCCCGAACAAAAAGTTACTTCGACTTTAAGGATTCTAGGTTATGGCACTCCAACGGATGCGAATGATGAGTACCTTCGTATGGGTAAAACAACTTCTTACACTTACCTTTCATTGTTCTGTGAAGTAATGATTAATCATTTTGGTCCAACATATTTACGAAAATCAACAGACGAAGATGTTAGACAAATATTAAGGGAGAATGAGGAAAGGGGATTCCCAGGAATGCTAGGTAGTCTCGATTGTATGCATTGGGTATGGCATGGATGCCTGTTTATTGGGCTGGTCAATATAAAGGTCATTATCCAAAACCAACATTTATCCTAGAAGTCATTGCTTCTTTATGATTATTGGATATGTCACGCTTTTTTTTTGGTCTTAGGGTTCACAAAATGATATTAATGTTTTGCACAAGTCGCCTCTGTTTGAAGATTTGAAGTATGGAATTTCTCCATCTGTCCGTTTCATGATCAACGGCCATCAGTACACTCATGGCTATTATCTTGCGGATGGTATCTACCCAAAATGGTCCACCTTGGTTCAATGCTACCTTGACCTCCTGCTTGGTGCATTGGGCCGTTCATACTGATATTTTAACGATGCCCAAATGACACTGAGGAAGGATGTGGAACGCGCTTTTGGAATTTTGAAGAGGAAGTTCGCCATCATTTGTGGCCCATATCGTGGGTTGAGTCCTCGTGAAATGCACAAGACTATGCTCACTTGCATAATTCTTCATAACATGGTAATTCAGAAACCAAAGCGTGATTTGGATTGGATTAACTATGATGATGAAGATTTGAGTTCGGAGATTCGACCAAAGAGGCCTCCACTGCAAGGAATTATGGTCAAATGACTAACTACATTCGGAAACCGTAATTTGTATGACCGGTTAAGAGATGATCCGAGATTGAATCTTTGGGCGAGCATGGAAGATGATTTTATGTATTTTTCTTAATGTTTTAGCTTCAGTTTAAGTTATGTTATGTATTGTTATTTTTCTAATTAATAAACTTCAACATTTCATTTCAAACTAATATTAATTGGAATGCATAACAACATATCAAATTAAAACTTAAACTAAAACATTAAAACTTAAACTGCTACATTAAACTAGTACTAAACTAGTACATTAATCATTTAGAGGAATTATTTCATCAAACTCATCATCGGTTCCATCATCATCATCTTCATCACGGTTGTTAGTAAATCCACCTGCTTTTCAATCATGCTTGAATCTGTCAAATTCGATTTGCCATACATGTTTTTGTTGGGTGTTCATAATTGAGGTGTTAGCTTGAAGATTGTTATGCTTGTCATAGTCAAACTGGAATTTTTCTTGAGAAAGACGACTTTTCTTACTCTCCCGGTTTTGAATTTTCCTTTGAATGGATCTTTCCTTCGCGACGGTCTTTTGATGATCCATAAACTCCGCCATGTTAAATCCTACGGAACTCCCTCCTTCTTGAGCTAATTTTCTAGCTAGTTTTGCCTGATTCCTCCCTGGAAGTTTTCCCTTATTATTACCATCAACATAATTATTGAAAACTACGTTGGAATTTGAGCTTGTAGGGGTATCTGGTGAAGAATTTGATGGACCTTGTGAAAATGGTGAAGAATTTGGTGTTGAGGGAGAAGAATTATATGGTGACTTTTCAGGTACTATTTGATTATTTGCTAAGTAATCGGGATTATATTTGTTCAAACCCTTCAAAATATGATAACAACTTTCGAAAGAAAACTGTTTACCATGTTTTCGTTGCCAATCTGTACGAACCTTTGTTTCAAAATCAACATCAGTCTGACCACTGTCTTTTCCTTTTCTCTTAGCTTGCATTATCAATGCAACATGAGCGGCTACTTCCCGGTTGATTACAATGAAGTGTTCTGACAATCCTTTTGCATCACGACTATTGATGTTCATGGTTTGTTCTTCATATTTTTGAAATATATTATCCCACATGGTGTTACCATGTTGTTGTGCACCACTGATACAATCTTGGGTATAAAAAAAAACATAATTACGACAAATGCATTCATCTTCTATCATGCAGTATTTTGCACCACAGACTCGGTTCTTCTTACCTTTGCCTTGAGTTTGTGCTTGTGAATCCATTTTACAAGAAAATATAATTGTAGAGGAGTTGTGATAGTTTTAGATTTGAAAAAGATTGAGAAATTAAGAAATTCTAGAGAGATTTAGAATTTTTAGTGTGAGTTGATATGAGTTTGAAATCAGGTATTTATAGAGGTGGGAAATTGTAGCCGTTAGATGATGATCTGTCGGCGATTATCATACTAGCGAGCGATATCTTGATTGTCATTTGGCGATTGGAAGACCATCGAGCGGTTTCTTCGACCATCGAGCGACCAAGACTCTATCGCTCACTGGAGACTTCGTCGTGTGTATGCCTATATGACAGAAATAACATATTGGCATATGAGTTTGGCAGTTTGGCATACCCATAGTGGGTGCATATATGCAAAATATCATGTTTTGGCATGTGCATAGGAAGAGGCCTTAGTGTTTGGTTCTCAAATGGACCTCATTAAAAGGATTCTAATATTTTTAAATGCCTTGTGGGAATCTAATCAAATAATATAGATCTTCATAAGTTTCTCTTTCTCTACATTTTTAAAAGCTGATTGATCAGTTGATTATGTTAGGTTTCTTTAATCTACTTTTATTTAAGGTTTTCTGCTTTTCGTACTAGGAGGGGTCGTATGTATGATTAATAGTAAATTAAAAAAATTTCCCTGAAGGATAAGCTTTTAAGCAGTTTCATCTATTAGACCTTTAATCATCAACATCCATTCAAGCTTAAAACAGCAGTTGAAATTCCGCCACTGAAATGACATTTTGGGGTTAGTTTTTTTTTTGTTTTGGATTTTGGTTTGTAGTCCTCAAATGATACTGTATCATCTAAGTTTGTTTGTTATGTTTCCTCTTCTCAGGAGTAGAAATCTTTCCATTCCAAAATGTCATTCTTCAACCAGATAAATCTAAAGGAAAGCTTCACATATCTCGGGTAAGATCAACACTTAACAAATTTGCAAATATTCAATTAAGACTAATATGTAGCTTAATCTGTAAATTTATAAATGTTTGTTTCTCTTGAAGATGGCATCGTTTTCCTTCTTTGGTTTGTATATTTGGTAGACTTAACAACCCACGATTTGATTTTGCAGGCAACTTTGGGAAAGGGCCGGAATGAAAATAGGTGCATCGTTCTGTGTAGTGTAGGAGGGCGTGATTCTGTTAACTTATGCTCGTTGAGGGCGGAAAAAAATGAGTCCTGTGAACTGGATTTGGACTTTGATGAGGACACCGAAGTTTATTTTTCTGTTGATGGTCCTCTTAGTGTGCATCTTACTGGGTATTACCGCGAAAAACGTAAATCTAGCAAGAATGGTAAGGGATTCTGATGGATTCATATTTCAGTTACTTGGATCATCTTTTCTAGTACGGACTAATTAATTCTAAATGAAAAATACAGCAGATGATGATGAATATCAAACTGAAGAGGACTAAAAATGGTAGAAGGAAATGTTAATCTCAAGTTCAGGTAAATGCTGCATTCGCTTAAAAAAATTGTAGTTATTTTTATTCTAGCCAGTTTGAACATTGTGCTGATGCGAACTAGCTTCATTTGAAATGCTGTATATTGTTCTTATAGGTTTGAGGGCAACATATTCTTATCGTGGACTAGCAGTAAAAACGGAGTGGTGTAACTATGGATCCTTGGTTGCTTAATGTAAAAAAATAATACTCCACACTTGCACTTGTATTAACTTCTGTATTACATGTTGAAAGCTGTTGTGCAAACTTGAGATCACAAATTGTGATGAATGTTGCACTCGTATTACCTCTTCCGTATACTTCTGTATTAGATCAAAATGCCGGACCGAAACAACAAATTTTAATACTCCAAATCTTGAAGTAATTGACTTGTCCGAAGCAAAATGAAAGTAGTGCAGTGGTTAAATTTTGCCGTGAGCACAAATGTCCAAACATGGCACCCCGGCTTTATTTTTCACAATCAAAAAAAGGGATGCGTCTACTCTTATACAACTTCGTAACCACTGGTATTGTGAATGGGCGTGGCTTAAAAGTTAAAACCGGGTGCCATCTTTGGACATTTGTAATCATGGCAATAAACTTTCATTTTGCTTCAAACAAGTTGGCCTAGAGCGTCATGTTGTTGTGAAGTGCTCTGTTCTCATATGATTTGTATATCTCTTGGTTGCATACAGTATTCTCTTTCTCTCTCGCATCATATTCTAGTGTAGGTGAGAATGTGACGCGCACAATTTGTCTAGCTCCATGACGTCTTACACCACTAGTGCTTGGTTTTCAAATGGACCTTCATCCAAAGGATTTATATTTTTCAAACGATTAGTTGGAATCTAATCCAATAATATGGATTTTCATTTGTTTCTCTTTCTCCACATTTTCAAAAGCTGATTGAGAATTGTTGCTTTAATTTGCTTTAATTTTAAGGTTTTCTGCTTTTGCTAGCTAGGGGTCAATAATGGATGATTAAAAAAAATGCCCATTATGTTTTAAAGAGAGAGTAGTAACTATTAAGTTTTTAAGCAGTTTCATCTGTTAGGTCTTTAATCATCAACATCCTTTCATTAGCAGTTGAAATTCCGCCACAGAAATGTCGACATTTTGGGGTTAGTTTCATTGAATTCTGGTTTCAATTCAAGTAGGAGTCCTCAATGAAATTGTATTATCTAAGTTTGTTTGTTATGTATGTTCTCTCTTCAGGAAAAGAAGTCCTCCCAGAGAGAAGTTTCATGCTTTTTGAAGATGAACTTCATTAACCCGGTTCAAGATCAACACTTTGACAAAGTCACATGTAATTTGGTTGTGTATTTGGTAGTCTTAATGAGGCACGATTTGATGTTGCAGGCAACTTTGGGAAAGTGTCCCAATGAACACGAGCGGATGATGTTGGAAGCAGCTATAGAAAAAGCTCGCAATGAAAACAATTTAATGTTGCAGGCAAATATGGTAAAGGCTCGCTTGAAAGTTTAAGTAGGTGTAACGTTCTGTGTCGTGTTGGGTTTGGTCGTTCAATTATCTTATGCTCATTGACAGCGGGAAAAAATGAGTCCTGTGAGCTTGATCTGGACTTCGATGAGGATATGGAAGTTATTTTTTCTGTTGATGGTCCTCATAGTGTGCATCTTACTGGGTACTACCGCGACAAGCGTAAACCTAGTGAAGATGGTAAGCAATTTGTTTTGACTTTTTATTATGCATCTGATTGAAGTTCAGTTTTTATTTAGTAACTTTCTTACAGATTATTCAGGCAAGTGCTGCAGCTGCTGCTGTTGTATTCAGTGAACGTATCTGATGCGAAAACCTAGCAGTCTTGTAATATATGGGGCACATCTTTGGCTTTCATGTAGCAACAAGAGATACTGCTCAATGACTTGGATGTCCACATACTGAGTACTGAGATACTGTTACAACTTTATTCTACCAAATTTAAAGTGTTGATGTGAAATAGCTTCTTTTCAATCAAACAATTAGATTCTTTTGGAATGGCGTTTATTGTTCTTACAGGTTCGAGGATTAGCAGTAAAATCTGAGTGGTGTGTCTATTGATCCTTTATTGCTTAATGTAAAAATAATAAGGCTATTGTGGAAAAGATTGATATTTTTAGCAACTTATGTAGAAAGATATTGAGCAATCTTTGGATTAAAAAATTGAAACCACATGGCATGTGATGGATGTTGTTCTCGTGTTACCTCTTCCCCACACTTGAATTTGTAGTCTCTGTATCAGAAGGCCGAACTGAAAAAATCTAGACCCAAAATTTTAAGACTCCAAATCTTACTGCCACTATAATCCCCAAATTCGTGTTCGCTTGACAAAAAAGATTGAGAAGCGGTAATTAAGATGACAAACCATAGCAAGCATTCTAGGACAATCTGTCTAAAGCAAAATGTAACTAGTATGGGGTCAAATTTCAAGAAATGGGTGTGCCACTCATCTTTGCTCAGCAGCCCCACTAGTAATGTGAATTGCTATGTTCTCATGTCCATCCATATCTACTGAGTGATGATGTTCATGTTTCCAGAACTCATCTCTATTGGATTGCCATATTAGACCGCGACATGACTTAGAGAATCTATATTCGGTTATCTTATGATACAATCTTATTAACGCATGGACTGTTTCAGTTTCCAAAACAAGGAATAAATGAATGTTATATTCCAACAAAAGCTGATCTCAAAAGATGTTGGAAGTTGGAGTACCTGAGAATTAACTAGCCTGGTTTAGACAGATGGAGAGAGAGGCTAACAACCATTACTGAAGACATTGGACTTCACAAAGAATGTCGCATTTGGCCTTGAAAAAAGCCTTGTTTCTTTTAAGTATTTCAAATCATCTGTTGATCTTTCATTTTGAACGGCAAGTTTCATCAAAATGGCTTTCTGGTGTAAGTTTTAGGCTCATCTTTCTTTTCTACTCCTGCAAAAAATTTCTTCATGCATTTGGTTTTCCTTGTACATTTTCCTTATGTAACATGTTGATTTGTTTGTTCCTAAACAGCAATTGAAATAGAACCTGACAAGCCTTTCACTCATCGATTCCACAAAGCACTTGGACGGCTTCATATTTCCCAGGTATGACAATCTTTTGAGTGCAATTTGTTCATGCTTACTTCTTATGAGTACTACTATTTCTGTTTAATACTATCAGTTTTAGTTCATAGGAAAAACTAGTGTTCCTACTTTTTTTTTCTTTTTTTTAACAGTGACTTCATTTGATTTTGGTATATTTGTATTTAGTCTAAATGAGATCACATACATTGGTGTTACAGGCAACCCTGGGAAAAGAGATTATCTATTCCGACTATAATGACATTCGTATGTACGACAGAGAAATTATTGTTCAATGTATTATTGGTGATAGAGGTCCATTTCCTTTATGCAAAATTCAGTTGGATTCTGATATGAATCATGTGTCGTTAGATATCGAATTCGAAGAGGAAGATGTTGATGTAGTTTTTATGGTTAACGGCAATAGAAATGTTCATCTTACTGGTTACTATCTAGGCAGCTGTCGTCGTATCGAAGGTAATGATTCCAGATAACAATTTTCGTAATGTTGCTCTAGTGAAGTCTATTTGATTCTAGCCTCATATTTGTAAAGTTGCACTTTAGTTCCATCGGAACGTTTGAAGTGTGTGATCATTATTTTGTACTGAGTTATTTCTTAATCATTTGCATTGCAGATAAGGGACCGAAGTCTACAAGTCTGGAGAAATCCAACCTGACACTACCAGCTTGTTTGCTGATTATCTTCATCTTTTTGGGTTATTTGCTCAAAATCTTACCAGTTGAAGTTTTCGGTCGTGAATTTGCTGTGGGGTGGTAGTCGATTATCATGTTTGCTGGTGGAATTTGCTTCATGTCTAGCTAGTACTTCAGATATTGGATTTTCAATATTAACTACATTACTCCAGTTTGTCTTTATTATGTTTCTAGTTATTCCTTTGAACCTCATTTTCTTATCTTTAGTACTTTCAAATTGGTGTAAAACGTTAGATGATAGCGATAGCAAGATTTTTAGTTGTTATGTGTTTATTTTCTGGAGACAGTGTTCTGTTTGAATTTATTTTTGCTAACTATGCCAAAAGTTCTTGAGCACACTTGTAGGGACGTTTTCTCCTGTACTGATACAATTTTCTCTACTATTTGACGCCGAAATAACTGCCTAAACTACTTTCATTTTCATGATTTTCTGTTGGCTATAAACCAATGTAAAGGTCAATCATTTAAGTTTCCTAGTTCCTACATATGTTGGCGAGGGTTGTCAGATACTAATAAGAAACCCACTTAGTAACGAAGGATCATTTCAATGACCTTTAGAGCTTTGATACTATAACTGTATAACAATCTAACTTGAAGCAGGGGTTGAACGAAAAGTGGGGTTTTAGGGGAGTAATTTTTTGGGCAAACTAACTCGTGGCGCCCTTGCTCTTATGCACAACTATTTTTATTGAAAGGATTGTGAATGCAGCAAACTACTTGTTTTGCTGAGATTTATGGACATGATCAAGCTCAGTTGAACTCAATAACAACAAAATTAAAGCCCAGTCAAATTCTCTAGTAGGTTTCGGTACTATAGAACGATTGGGGAATGGTTGTTGACTTGTTTTAGCTGTTGTTGTCAGAGAATTAGAATTAATGAAAAAATTAAGTTATATACAGATTCCAAAGCGGACTACCGTACTTATCCAGATTTCCAACGAAAAAATTTGAAACTTGAATGTGGAATGTGGAATTTGGAAGTTGAAGCTGCTAATGCAGATGAACATATACCCTTTAGTGGAAGTTAGAGAAGCAGTAAGAGAGACTTAGAGTAAATCATAAATGGAGAGAGCCTCGAGATCAGTAATATTAGTTGTAGCCTGCATTGAGATGGGGTTCTTCTTTTAAGAGATGTGGCTGTATAAATGGACTGCTTAATGTCAATTGAGATTTTATGTTGCCAAAGTTAGTCTTTTGAAATCTCTGCTACAAAAATGACTTTTTGGGGTCAGTTTTCTTCCTAATTTCTATACTCATTGTTAAGTTTACTGATTTTCATCCAATTTAATTAAGTATGTTCTGATATTTTTCAGGTGCGGAAATACGCCGTAATGTACCATTCACTTACAGCTTCAACAAGAGAAAGGGAAAGCTTCGCATTACTCAGGTTGGGTAATTGATCAAACAATTCAAAGAGCAACATAAAATCAGAACATACTTATTCGATCTATTGGAATTTTGATTTCTTAATCTTAGCAATCTATTATTTTCCATGTAATAAGTATGTTGGTTTTAATAAGTCTAATCATGATTTTTTAGGTAGCTTTTTTGGAGACCAGTTACCGCTGATCAATGGGGAGCGGAATCTATTGCCCAATGCAAATGTAAGGTGGGGAATGAGGATCCATTTGTTTTATGTTATCTGACACCAGGTAATGGGTGCTGTTCACTCAATCACGAGTTCGATGAGGATGACGGAGATGTTGTATTTTATGTTGATGGGTATAACCGTGTACATCTAACTGGTTTTTATCTTGGCAATGCTACCACAGAAGATCGTCTCAGTGACGGTAAATCTTATTAATGATAAGTTCAGTATTCATTTTCCATGTTCAAACATTTTTTTTTTATACTGAACCTTTTTTGTTTTTTTTTGCATACATTCATGTTTAGATCATGCAATTGAAGAGGAAAAAGTAGTTGAGGAAGAGAATGCCACCAAATGCGATGCTGATAATGTCCCGGATGAAGATCAGAAAGAGGAAACGAAGGCAGAAATGGTGGAGAAGATAAATAAGACGGAAGTAATAGTCAAATTTGAAACATCATGGAAGACAATTCTGTTGATTGCTATTGTGCTCATTTTCTTTGGTAACATTTCCCTGAAAGAGTCACAGTTGGTGCCGTCGAAATTGAATTTCTAATTGTTGGTGTTCTAGTCGTTCGTTAGGTGCTTCTGTCATGCAAGTCAGTTCATCTAATTTCTGTTTTGGTGCATATTTGGTTAATGTTATTATGGGCTTTGTTTTCTATTCTTGTTTGTTTGAACTCATTTTTTTTGTGCTTTGATTAGTTAGCACAAAGTAATCTGATTAGTCATCTTATTTGAATTCAGTTTACTCATTTATTTCTAAACATATTCTCCTTAGTTCTTATCAATGGATGCAATATTTGCTAGAAACAATTAGGTGCTTGCAAAAGAAAAATAAAACCCCAAAATCTATGTAACATTAGTAGCAAAGGAATCTTAAAAACTACTCCCTCCGTTCCGATTTACTTGACGTTATAAAGTTTTTCACGCAGATTAAGAAACAACAGAGAGAATAAATTTTTTCCAAACCTACCCATATTAATAGTTTTCTAAAAATTTTAAACTCCTAGTTTTTAATTCCTAGATTTAATATAAATTACGAATCCTAATATAATTTACTTGGGATAAACAAAATATTTCATCCAAATCCTGGAATAATCATTTATCTGCTGATTCCAATGAGAGAATTAATAGTATGTTGTGATTCCAAAGCAAGCAAATCAAATGAGGATTTGGGGAAAATACTTAAACCCTCATCTATTTTGGAACACAAAAAAAACCCTAAAACATCAAGTAAATTGGAACGGAGGGAGTATACAAAATCTTGAAGTGGGAAGAAATAGGAGCTCAGATTTGCTCCAACATAGTATATCACCGGAGCTCTCCAGAATCTCCACTACTTCTCGCCGGAAATTGCTTAGAGGAGAGAGGGAAAGGAGAAACACCCAGGGTTTCTCCAAATTCTAATTTCTATATGGTGTTTTAAATGTACCCCCGACAGAATAAGCAAAGAGGAGCGCAACAAAACAGGCAACCACACCTGTTAGATATGGAGCCCATTCATATCTATTCCCAAGTATGATTGAAAGTGCTATGCTAAATGCAATTATCACACTTGTTACTGATATTCTAAGAGAGAAAAGACCGATCTTCAGCTTCTGCGGCACTAGGTAATCAAAATGTGCTTCTGCATAACCCCCAAGGAAGAGGGTTAAGAAGACTTGAATTGAGAAAGTTGAAGAAAAGAGAGCTAGAGCATCTACCACCATGAATAAAAGGAATGACTTTTCCCCCAAGAATATTGGCTTTCCTTTGTTAGTTGCATCATCGTCACTGTAATTTCCACCCGGTACTGTGAATGCTGCGGCAAAAGCAACGGTAGCTACCAGAGCTGCCACTATTAGACATGATTCGGCTGTACGTATCGTGTATGCCTCTGCTTTTTTCGCTAAATCCTTGTGCTCTCGGGTAAAAACTTCTAGAGGAGTTTCTCCTTCATCATTTGTCATTTTTCCTAAAGCAGGTGGTACCCTCCTCGCCACTTTCTTTACAAGAAGAAAACAAAAAAACGCAGAAAAACATATCTCACTCCAGTGTATACAAATAGACTTGCAATCAACCAATAGTAAGAAATTGTACCTTAAACCAATCAATCTCCGTTTGCATTTGAAAAACAGGGCTACTGTTTACTCGGAAAGAAGGCACAATTTTTGCAGCAACATGTAAAATATTACCGCCATTTGGATCTACTATGCGAGTAGTTAAAATCTTCTCATCTGCGTTCATGTGACCGTATAAGTAACTGAAGGTTTTTTCTTGTCTGTTTTCGATCGCTAACTGAAGTATGTTTCTCCCCTCGCGAGGAAACCAAAGCTGATCCGGATAAGTTGAAATGCACATTTTTAAAATTTCTATTGAACCTGTTTTTGCCGCAGTTATTGGAAAATTCGAATTGAAGAAGAAATGAAACATGTCTTTCTTGTTCATGAGTGAAATTTGCTCAAAAACTATTTTTACCAATTCTGGGATAACAATAGTCGATCGCAATCTTTCACTGCGAAAAGCTGCAAACAAAATCATTAAAACGTGGGTTGACGGGTGCATTATGAGGGGGTCAAAGATGCTTATTTCTGTAAAAAGTAAACAAAAATAGAAGATTAATCATGTGCGTTCCCTGTGAAAATTATTAGAGGCATACCTCGGTTTAATGGGGAACGGTACAATTGCTTTTGCAGAAATGTAGATGGCTCATCCATAAATTTGTACTGCTGAGTAGCTACAAAAGAGTGGAGATGCAAAACCAACAAGCATAACTTAACGACTTGATTAAAAATTAGTAAAGTGGAAGATTTAATGATTTCTGAGATACGAATATATATACGTGATAATTGGAAATATATGGCCGATCGTCGAGAAGAGGCCGGCCTTCGCGCAGAACCCTTTTGTGCTAGAACATCTAGCATAGTGGTGCCATCATCCTCTCGTGCAGTTGCTAAACTTGGGTGTTCACGGATTAGAGTGTTTGCCAATTCTGTAAATATTAATTTTAAACTTTTAATCGTAAAGATTTGCCCCGTATTATTGTTAATTAAGCATAAAATGAGATAATGTGCGGAATAAACCAAAAAAATAAAAACTGGGTGCTCTATTCCCAAAGAGATTTGCCATTGGCCGACGGAAGTATCTAAATGAACTTGAAATTACCGTATAAACCAGCACGAGCTATACTGCATATAAGATGAGCTCCCGGATAACCTTGAAAGTTACTTGGTTCTGCATCTTTCATAACACCACAGAGGAATCTGAAAATTTCCCTGTGCTCTACATTCACTTGCACAGCGGCATTGAGTAGCGGATTCAACCCCTTTTTATTACATATACGTGTTAAGTTTCTATTTTTTTGCACCAGCACTTCAACAGCTTTGTAAAGCCCAGCAATAACAGCAAGATGAAGAGCTGTATTACCGTCGTAATTGTCTTTCAATTCAAATGCTTCAATGGACATGCGTTCGATCAATTTTAGAACGAAATTTGAGCTTCCTGCACCAGCTGCAATATGCAATGCAGTCCTTCCGCATACCGTGATTGGAACTTCCACTGAATCGGGGTGACTTTTTTATGAAATCTTCCGCCGCCTCCCATTCATTATCCATTGCAGCATTTAATAAAGGACGATATAAATCAAAGTTCCTACCATATTCTGTATGAAGTTTCAAAAAGTTAATCACCACCATGGACATTTTATTTACATCTATCACAGAGGAATCACTAAGAAATATAACAATAATATTTAACTAGCTGTGGACGACATTCAGTGCACGACGACTTGAGATCCTTGGAGGTACATCTACTTTAATTCATAGAACAAAATATAATAAGGTTATGGAAGTTGAGATCGGAGTTAATAATTTACCTATAATCTGACAATAGTCATCGTAATTAAAACTAGGTTGCTCTATAGGAATACGAATTTCCTCCGAGAGCGCTCCTTCAGTGGCAGCAAAACTCCTGGTTTCCATGGGCTAGTCTTTGCTGCTACTGGTTTACAAGTTTGATAACAAGGAGGGACCAGAGCTAGAAATTCTGGTAATCTGAAAACTCTGGAACCAAACTAGATAAGAGAAATTAATATAAGAGAAAATGGATCATTTGTTCGAAAAAATTTAAAACACGGTTCAAAATGGACGAGTAAAAAAGACAAGTGAAATAGCCAAAAAAAAGCAAGGATGAAACCGGATTCATCCCGCTTATACTTAAAAAAATAGCAAGGATGAAACTGGATGCATCATGAAAAAATAAAAATAAGAAAAAATATTTAAAAATGGACGGGATGAAGCTTGATTTACATCATGCCTATTTTTAAATTTTTGTCCATTTAAACAAGATCTTTTAATTTTTGTTATTTAAACAAGAAGATCAAAACCTAAGTGTCTTTTCACCTGTGAATTGTTGATTTTAGTATTTTGACCAATTTTTGTGTTAATATAACGACTTTTTTTTTTTTTTTTTTTTTTTGAAGCATTTCTCAAGTAAAAAAGTAAAAACACCAAAACTGAAAAAGCCCACCAACTAAAGTAGGATAGATTACAGCTACAAAGTGGAAATGAGTGAGCTAAGCAAAGGATATGTTCTGGTACAGCCATAAAGTGATGAAATACGCTTTGGACCAACTTTATGTAAAATATTCCCTTTTGTGAACCTCAAACAATCAAGGAAGGACTCAGGATTAGGCCTGCACAGAACCGAACCGATAACCGCAACCGAACCGATAACCGCACTAACCGAACCGTAACCGCACCGAACCGATAATCCAACGGTCGGTGTCGGTTTTAATTTTGGTAACCGTTGATATTCGGGTTGCCATCGGCCCACTAGTAACCGCACTAACCGAACCGATAACCGATTATTATAGGCCGTTGATTTATTTCTATTAGATTAATCCTAGCTGCCTAAAATAGGGTAACCCTATAGTATAAAAGCCGGAAACCCTAAACTATTTCTCGCAAAGATTTCATTTCTTCTTCAGTTCTTCTCTTCCTCTCCGACTCCGTCTCTCTCCAAATGGCCTCCATAACTTAATCTTCTCTTCCCGCATAGTCGCCCGATTCGCCTCCTCCACCTCCATCAAGATTCAAGACTTAAGAGAACCACCACCTCTATGATCTAGTAAGTTGTTTTCTCCATAACTTAACCTTCTCTTTCTTAGGGTTTTTTTTTTTATTTTATTTTAGGGTTTCTTTTGATACTCGAGAGTCGAGATGGTTTGAAATCTGTTTAATCAATCGATTTGTTAAGTCAATCGATTACTGTTTATCAATCAATTTAGGGTTATAATTTTTTTTTTTGTTTTTTTGATTTTATGTTCTCAGAACTTGAAGAGTATGGAAATTACCAATGAAGTTGGAGTTCTTCATTAAAAAGAGTATTGTTAGATCAAAATGTAAAACCCTTCACTTGACTTGTTCTGTTTGATTTGGAGTTCAATCTTCAAATCATGATTATGAAAAAGGTTTTTTTATGTAAAACCCTTGAAGTGATTTATTATCTCGTGAGTCCGTGAGATCCGTGACTATGAATCTATGAGCAAATGGGTTTTAATGGGTGTTTAAATCTATGATGTATTGTTGTTATATGAATTACTCTTTGAGAAATTTTTGTTGGAACTATTTGTGTAATATTGTGAAGTGAGATTTTGGTAACTGAGTTGTTAGAGTTACAAATTATTAGTGGCTAGGGTTTGATGATGAAATCCATAATTGTAATGCTGATTGGTTCCCAAATTTTTGCCTGAGCTTAAGTAGAATCCTTTGTTCTTGAGTAGTGATATGTGTGCTTGTATTGTTGCTTCTTGAACTAAAATGTTGGAAATGATGTTTGTTGCATAGTGGTAATGCTTGGATCAACTTCAAATTCATTATCGAGCTCAGCAAGATGGCAGTGCATCCTCAAATCTCTCAATCCTGTAGTGAGTCTACTCAAGATGACGGCTTTCCGCAACAACAACACCTCAAAGTTGATGCTACACAAGAAACTCAAACGAGCTACACAGGACCTGCACTTTAATCAACCAAAGAAGAAGGGAAAAGTGAGGTCGAAAGTATGGAATGATTTTACAAGGGTCAATGACAAACAAGCGGAATGTAAGCACTTGTAAGAAGAAGTTGCAAGCGTATAGTCGAGGAAATGGCACCTCCGAAGATGAAGACACATTTAGGCACATGTCCCGAGAATCCAAACAAGAAGTCAAGGGTCAACAAAGTTTATTGTTTCCACCACCAAGACCAGGACAGCTCATCCCAATTGGTTCAAGTAATGCAGCTATGACAAGGATATGTGCGAGAAGGAGATTGGGGTTTGTCATAATAGATGAACTACCATTTAGAATTGTAGAAGGAGAAGGGTTTAGAAGATACAATGAACGATTTGGAGCCTAGATTCAAGGTGCAGCGGGATGACCATACAGAGATCTCTTAACAATCTACAAAGATGAGAAAGATAAGTTGAAGAAATATTTCAAGGAAAGTAAACAAAGAGTCTCTCTCACAACTCGATACATGGACCTCTCCAAACAACTTCAACTACATGTGTGTGACTCGCACTTCATTGATATTCATTGAAGCTCCAAAAGAGAATCATCCCTGTTCGCCGAGATCAAGGGTCATATTTGGAGTGGATATTGGGAAAACACTTGAGAAATGTTTGTTGGATTGGGGGTTAGAAGATCTTTTTGGTGTGACTTTGGACAATGTCGCTGCAAATAATGTGTGATCAGTATCTTCAAACCGGTGTGTCATTAATTGACTGGAGCTACAAATTAGAGCTTCTAATACATGCAAAGTTAGATTGCTTTTCTTCTTGCCGTTAGTTTAATTGTTTCATTTAGACATTTAAGTACTTGCTCAAGTAGTTCCTTGTTTCATGCTTTCGATATGCAACATGTTTATAGTTCCTTGTTTCATTCTTTATCGTAAAGGTGTGCTACTTGATGTTCTTGCGCTTGTTGTTAAAGATCTTTGTGTTGTTGTATCACAAGTCAATTAGCGAGGATCGAGATCAGTTGTCAAGTATGTCACCGGATCTCCTCTAGGTTGACCAAATTCAAAGAATGTGCTGCTCTTGAGAAGATTGATTGCAAGAAGATGGTTTTCTTGGATGTGAAGACCCGATGGAATGCTACATATCTAATGCTTGAAGTCGCCATTCCATATGAGAAGGTCTTTAAGAGGTTAGAAAGAGAAGACAAGAGCTTTTGAGATAAGTATATTTTTAAAGAATCAATGTGAAGCTTTACCTAATCCCGATGATGACACTTTGTTGTAATTGATGATGAAGCTTATTTTCCGAGTTCCGGTGAATGCTGAAAGTGAATGTGATGTAACTAAAAAGAGAATACGAAGAAAAAGAACAAGCCTCGTCATCATGCTCCATATCTTTACTGCAGATCGGTCATATGCTAGGAGTCTTGTAAAATGTTTAAAAATTTTCTTTGATGCTACCTGTTAAATTCTCTCCGCTTACACAAAGTTACTACACATGAGTTTTTATGGCAGTTAGCTTTGATTCATGAACAGTTGGTCTCGTCTTAGAGATATAGAAACCTCTAGATGCTCATATTTCTAAGATGGCAGAAGTAATGTTTAGAAAGTACAACTCATATTGGGGGGGATTATGAAGACATGAACTCAATTCTTTTTTTTGCTAAGTTGCTTGATCCTCGAGAGAAAGAGTCCGGTTTGAAGTTTGATCTTGAATGTTTGTATGAGCAAGAAGATTTCGGGGTTGGGACCGTATTGAAAGTTTGAAACAAGACATGGGTAGACTTTATGAAGAGTACAATACCATGTATTCAAATGCTAATGCGGATGAAGGTGACATCAAGCTTTTGAACTTTAGTTATCTTCTTTTGTTCTACTGTACATACTTAGATATTATAAATGTTTGTTATCATCATCATTTACTAATATTGATTGTGCATTTGTCTTTGATGTCTTAGGTACTGGGTCAACAAATCGTCAACGGTGTGGATGACATGGTAGTTTGTGTGCAAGAAGAGAACATACTGAGGATGTGTTTGAGTCGAGGAAGAAAAGGCGAAGAATGAATGTTCAATCTACTCATCCAAAGTCCTAATCGGAAAGGTATTTGCTTGATGACCGTGAAACATCTACAAGGGATTTTGATATTCTCGCATGGTGGCGGGCTAATAGTACCAAGTATAAGGTACTATCACTTATGGCGAAGGATATTTTGGCAATACCAAAGTGTCCTCAGTTGCTTCGAGTCTGCATTCGATGCATCGGAAGCGCATTCTTACTCCATGGAGAAGCTCAAGATCTCTGCCCGGACGGTTGAAGCACTTCTCCGTACGTTGTGGCGGTTGCGAAACCTATCTCTCTTGATTTCATATGTGACTATATACCAGGATGACAATGCCGGTATTGAAGAAGGTAATGGCATCTTTCTCTTCTTATTTGACTTAAAATTTCTATAGTTGAATGAATCCAGTTAGGAACTGCTTGTCACTTGAATGAATCCGGTTAGAGTTTCACTTGAATGAATGCGATCACCTTTTTACATATCATGATTGACTTCTTATTTGACTTAAAATTTCTATAGTTGTCATTTCTATAGTTGCTTAGGGCTTGCATATGAAGATTAAAGAGAAAGTGGTTGATTGTTCAAGTTGTGTGGTGTAGTGTTTGTGGGTGCTGGTCCTTTTTATGTTACTTTTTGTATTCCCGTCCTTTTGAACTTGGAGTCGTCAAGTTTGTGTGGTGTATTAGTTGTAGACACTTGAATTACATTACCCATGATGTGAAGAATTTTGATCGACTTTTGAGTTTTTCTCTTTATACATTTTGGGCAAGGATGAGGATTAAAGGATTGTTGGCTTGAGAATTGGATGGATGTAACAACTCCTGGAGTCTTTACTTGTCTTCACTCTTCGTGCTACTTTCTTGTGTTGTACTTTAAGACTATTGTGTGTGTGTGTTTGATGTTTAGAGTTTAGACTCCTTGCTTTTGGACTTCATTATGTGTGTGACTGTGTGTTTGATCTTTAGAGTTTAGACTCTTATGGATGGATCTGTTTAATCTATTAAGTATGGTAAGTTGGTATTTCTTAAGTATGGAATGGAAATACATCGTATAGGTGCAGTGCATTCAAAAATCATCGAGAATTTCGACGAAAGTTAATTTATGGTTAAAACCGAACTGAACTGAAAAATAACCGAATATAGTTTGTTCGGTTAAAAACCGAACCGAATACTATTGAGTTCTGTTTACGGTTTTCAATGTGCTAACTGCAATATAACTTCCAGTTGAATCTGTTTTACTACTAACCGCACCGAACCGAACCGTGTGCAGGCCTACTCAGGATTTCTCCTCGAGTATGGATGGATTGTCACTGATTTACAATGATGACAAATTTTTGCAATAAATCGTATAATTAGTTAGTGGATAATTTTGATTCACAAATAAAATATTAGATAAACAGACAACTTCAAATTAAAATCCTAGCGTCTTTAGGGGCCACTTAAAAGGATTTAGGGGCCAACAATAAAATAAAATAGGATCTACCAAACCTAAATTGAGTTCACCCCTTATCCTTTTTTTTCGTAATGGCAAAATTACCCTTCAATAATCGGTAGTTAAACATGAATTCGGTAGTTACTTTAGATTTAGTTATTGTTAGCAAAAAAAAAAAAAAAAATTCCCCGAATTTTGGTTCTACCATAATCGGTAGATAAAAATCTATTTTATTTATTACACTATAGAAGAAACATAATCGGTAGATAACTATCTACTTTACCTACCGATTATGGTTGATGTTCATCCATAATCAGTAGGTAAAGTAGATTATTATCTACCGATTATGTTTCGCTAGAAGTAAATCCAAGAACATCATCATAATCGGTAGATAAATAGATTTTTATCTACCGATTATTCTTGATTCAAGAAATTCAATTTTTCCGTACTAAAATTAAGCACAATCGGTGAGATAATGAACACCATTAACTACTGATTGCGAACGAGAAAATTTCAAAATTTTATTAAGTTTTAAAAATTTGAATTTGGGACCATGAACACAATCGGTAGATAATAAACATCACTTATTAACATAAATTTACTACCGATTATGGTAGTATCAAAGTTCGAAAATTTTAGGATTTTGGCAAAATCTCATTTTGGGCCAATATATCGTTCGGAAGTTAAATTTACTACCGATTATGGTAGTCCCAAAATTCGAAAAATGAGTACATTCGGAGGTTAAAGTAATACAGTTTACTACCGATTATGGTAGTATAAAGTTCAAAAAATTTAGGATTTTGGGAAAATCTCATTTTGGAGCCAATATACATTCGGTAGTAAATTGTGTTACTTTAACCTCCGAATGTACTTAATTTTCGAATTTTGGCACTACCATAATCGGTAGTAAATTTAACTTCCGAATGTATATTGGCCCCAAAATGAGATTTTGCAAAAATCCTAAAATTTTCGAACTTTGGTATTACCCACAACCCATAGTTAATGCAGTTCATTATCTACCGATTGTGCTAATTTTAGTATAGAAAAATTGAATTTCTTGAATCGAGAATAATCGGTAGATAAAATCTATTTTATCTACCGATTATGGATGATGTTCTTGGATTTACACTAGCAGAAACATAATTGGTAGATAACTATCTACTTTACCTACCGATTATGGTTGATGTTCTTCGTTTTCTACCGATTATGGTAGAACCAAAATTCGGGGATTTTTTTTTTTTGCTAACAATAACTAAATGTAAAGTAACTACTCAATTCATGTTTAACTACCGATTATTGAAGGGCAATTTTCCATTACTGAAAAAAATAAGGGTGAACTCAATTTAGGTTTGGGTGACCCTATTTTGTTTTATTGTTGGCCCCTAAATCCTTTTAAGGGCCCCTAAAACGCTTAGGATTAAAATGATCAAAATCAATAGCAAAAAGTGATCACGAAAAGAAATTTATAGTTGATCAAGAAAATGGAAGATAGGTGTGTTGAAAAGAAGATATATTTTATATTTATGTAAGGGTCCTAAATATCGGGATAGAGGTTAGGGAAGGATAATACTCCGTATTTCTTTACTTTGGATGTGGTGATGGTTCTTCATTTTGAAACTTGGAAATCGATTTCATTATCTATATGTATTTCTAGCCCACATATTATTTGTTTTAGCCACTTAGAGATAATTTTTAGTTTATTGAGTGTAGATAAAAAAACATTAAAAATTAAATTTAACAAGGAAATCTGATTCATAGTTTCTAGAAATGGTTAGTTCCTTGTTAAATTTAGTTTTATAGACATATTCAATTTTCAACCAACTTTAATTATAAATATATATATATATTGTTTCATGGGAGTTACATTGTTAAATTTGTACATGTTGACCGAATTATATGCGTAGGGGAACGTGCTTCTATTTGAAAAAATTAAAGAGGGAGTCTAAAGGAAGATGGTGCTCTATAATACTTGACTCTCGCAAGGTCGGATATCACCTTGGTCAGGCAATTATACTTTTCAGTTTATGCATGCTCATGTAGCTAGTGAAACGCATTCTTAAATACCTAAAATCTTCAATTAATGTCGGCATTACTACCTGGGAGGTGATATAACCTCCATATTCAAATTGAAGGTGATGTCTAGATTCGAAAAGATCTACCTCGGGGTTTTGCGTTTTTGGGCTCTACTTTGGTCTCTCGACAAACAAAGAAACAACCTAGATTCTCCTAAGACATCAACCGAAGCTAAATACAAAACGCTTTCTTTCCTCTGCATCTAAAGTTACGTGGCTTGCAACTTTTCTTTAGGAAAAATATATCCCAATTTCTATTCCTCATCACTTATTATGTGACAACTTAGGAGCTCGACTCTTGCTATGAACCCTCAAGCCATGCATAAACAAACCACAGAGCTTACTTATCATTATATCATGGAGTTGATTCAAGCTTCAGACTGTGGACGTTGAGTTCATCTCTTAAACACTTCAGGTTGCTAATGGATTGACTAAAGGGCTACATCTACCTTTTACCGGATAGTGTACGTGACAAACCGATGCATTTTGTTGGATCTCCCGCCTAGTTTGAGGGGAGTGTTAGATGTCGCCGCTCGTATTTACATGTATTTTCTATTTTTACTTTTACCGTACGCCCAAGTCATGTAGCGATATTTCTACAATTACCTTTTGCTTATTGTCTATAAGAGCATCTCCAATGCTAGGGGTGGAGGTCATCCCTGTGGAGGTATAAATATCACATTTTTATGGAGGTCATTCACATATGGACAAAACAAATAAAGTTAAGACCTTTCAACATAAAAATCATGTCCGATCCTCAAGGTTTTATCTAACAACTTTTAAATTAACATAGAGGCAATTTGATGATGTGGACTTAGACCCAGGTTATGGAGAAGGTCTTACTTAGACTTTCTCTTCCACCTCATATAACCATATCACATTTTTCAAGGACCTTGACCCTTGTTTTGAAGATGGAATTTCAGAAAAATCTTAAATCTTGGTGGCATGCTTTTTTTTGACCTCCATCCCTCACAATTAATGGAGATGCTCTAAAGAATATCCTAAATAATGCTTTTAGGGCTTAGTCGGTTTCATTTGTTGTCCTATAAATGTAAGACTGATATTTGATAACTCTTGTTATTATTAATACAACTTATAGCATCGATGCAATGTTTTATCACTCTTTCAAAATCCTCTCATTGAATCCAATTTGAAAGGATAGTGCAATAGATATTTCCACTATTACTTAAATGAGGATATCATGCTTATAAATTCTACCTCATAAAATGGTTAATTTGTTGAGTATAATTCACACTTACGTAGACGTGTACGGCCAAATTTATCAAAGAAAATAGAAACACAAGAAAACCATTTCGTGGCCCATGTTGAGCATCGTGGTAGAGAAGAGATAAGTTAAAAGTAAACAAAATTTACTAAAATAAAAAGTTACTCATCGAATGGGTTGCTCGTAGGCCCGTTAAGAGATAAAAAGTTATACTACCTCCGGTGGTGATATAACCGACTCGGATTGAGGCGAGATATCTAGATTCGAAAAGATCTCGCCCTCGAGCTTTGCGTCTTTTTGGCTCTACTTTGGTATCTCGGCTCAAAGAGACAACCCACGGTCTCTAAGACATCAACCGGGTCGAATACAAATGCTTTCTTTCCCCGCATCTAAAGTTACGTGGCTTGCAACTTTTCTTTAGAAAACATATCCCAATTTCTATTCCTCATCACTTATTATGTGACAACTTAGGAGGTAGATCTCTTATTATGAACTCAGCTTTTCATGCATAACCAAACCACATAGAGCTTACTTTATCATTATATCGTGGAGTTGATTCAAGTTTACTATGGACGTTGAGTTCATCTCTTCAACACTTCGGTTATTTATGGATTGACTAAAGGGCTGGCATATACATTTCTTTGGATAGTGTACATGATAAAATGATGCATTTTGTTGGATCTCTTGCTTCGGTTTGAGGGGGAGTGTTAAGATGTCATTCCTCTTATTTACATGTCTTTCCTCTTTTACTTTTACCACCTAGTCATGTAGCGATCTTCACAATTACCTTTTGCTTACTTATCTATAAGAGCATCTTCAATGCTAGGAGTGGAGGTCATCCTATGTGGAGGTATAAATATCACATTTTTATGGAGGTCATTCACATATGGACAAAACAAATAAAGTTAAGACCTTTCAACATAAAAATCATGTCCGATCCTCAAGGTTTTATCTAACAAC
This sequence comes from Papaver armeniacum, assembly GCA_023531295.1. Taxonomy (NCBI): domain Eukaryota; kingdom Viridiplantae; phylum Streptophyta; class Magnoliopsida; order Ranunculales; family Papaveraceae; genus Papaver; species Papaver armeniacum. The sequence goes on along the minus strand of JAJJWW010016959.1, from coordinate 4,859 downwards.
TTTTAAATTAACATAGAGGCAATTTGATGATGTGGACTTAGACCCAAGGTTATGGAGAAGGTCTTACTTAGACTTTCTCTTCCACCTCATATAACCATATCACATTTTTCAAGGACCTTGACCCTTGTTTTGAAGATGGAATTTTGGTGAAAAAAATCTTAATTCTTGGTGGCATGCTTTTTTTTTGACCTCCATCCCTCACAATTAATGGAGATGCTCTAAAGAATATCCTAAATAATGCTTTTAGGGCTTAGTCAGTTTCATTATTGTCCTATAAATGTAAGACTGATATTTCTTATAACTCTTGTTATTATTAATACAACTTATAGCATCGATGCAATGTTTTATCACTCTTTCAAAATCCTCTCATTGAATCCAATTTGGAAAGGATAGTGCAAATAGATATTTCCCACTATTACTTAAATGAGGATATCATGCTTATAAATTCTACCTCATAAAATGGTTAATTTGGAGTATAATTCACACTTACGTAGGATCGTGTACGGTCAAATTCTTTCAAAGAAAATAGAAACAGGACAAGAAAACCATTTCGTCCATGTTGAGCATCGTGGTAGAGAAGAGATAAGTTAAAAGTAAACAAAATTTACTAAAATAAAAGTTACTCATCGAATGGGTTGCTCGTAGGCCCGTTAAAGTGAGATAAAAAGTTATACTACCTCCGGTGGTGATATAACCTGACCGTATTGGGCGAGATATCTAGATTCGAAAGATCCGCCTAAAGCCAAGGCCTTTTTGGGCTCTACTTTGGTATCTCTATAGTCAAAGAGACAACCCTACGTCTCTAAGACATCAACCGAAGCCGAATACAAATGCTTTCTTTTCCCCCATCTAAAGTTACGTGGCTTGCAACTTTTCTTTAGGAAAAACATATCCCACCCCTATTCCTCATCACTTATTATGTGACAACTTAGGAGGTAGATCTCTTGTTATGAACCCATTTTTCATGCATAACCAAACCACATAGAGCTTACTTATCATTATATCGGGAGTTGATTCAAGCGGTACTATGGACGTTGAGTTCATCTCTTCAACACTTCGGGTTATTTATGGATTGACTAAAGGGCTACATATACATTTACTGGATAGTGTACATGATAAAATGATGCATTTTGTTGGATCTCTTGTTTCCAGTTTGAGGGGAGTGTTAAGATGTCATTCCTCTTATTTACATGTCTTTCCTCTTTTTACTTTTACGCCTAGTCATGTAGCGATCTTCTTACACAATTACCTTTTGCTTCTTATCTATAAGAGCATCTTTCAATGCTAGGAGTGGAGGTCATCCTATGTGGAGGTATAAATATCACATTTTATGGAGGTCATTCACATATGGACAAAAATAAATAAAGTTAAGACCTTTCAACATAAAAATCATGTCCGATCCTCAAGGTTTTATCTAACAACTTTTAAATTAACATAGAGGCAATTTGATGATGTGGACTTAGACTCCAAGTTATGGAGAAAGTCTTACTTAGACTTTCTCTTCCACCTCATATAACCATATCACATTTTCAAGGACCTTGACCCTTGTTTTGAAGATGGAATTTTGGTGAAAAAAATCTTAAATCTTGGTGGCATGCTTTTTTGACCTCCATCCCTCACAATTAATGGAGATGCTCTAAAGAATATCCTAAATAATGCTTTTAGGCTTAGCCGGTTTTATTATTGTCCTATAAATGTAAGACTGATATTTCGTATAACTCTTGTTATTATTAATACAACTTACAAAGATCGATGCAATGTTTTATCACTCTTTCAAAATCCTCTCATTGAATCCAATTTGGAAAGGATAGTGCAATAGATATTTCCACTATTACTTAAATGAGGATATCATGATTATAAATTCTACCTCATAAAATGGTTAATTTGTGGAGTATAATTCACACTTACGTAGGATCATGCGGTCAAATTTCTCGAAAGAAAATAGAAATGCACAAGAAAACCATTTCGTCCATGTTTGAGCATCGTGGTAGAGAAGAGATAAGTTAAAAGTAAACAAAATTTACTAAAATAAAAAGTTACTCATCGAATGGGTTGCTCGTAGGCCCGTTAAGTGAGATAAAAAGTTATACTACCTCCGGTGGTGATATAACTCTTTATTTCGATTGGGGAGATATCTAGATTCGAAAAGATCTCGCCTTTGGGCTTTTGCGTCTTTTTGGGCTCTACTTTGGTATCTCGGCAGTCAAATAGATAAATCCTCAAATCTCTAAGACATCAACCGGGTCGAATACAAAATGCTTTCTTTCCCCATCTAAAGTTACGTGGCTTGCAACTTTTCTTTAGGAAAAACATATCCCAATTTCTATTCCTCATCACTTATTATGTGACAACTTAGGAGGTCGATCTCTTGTTATGAACCCAGTTTTTCATGCATAACCAAACCACATAGAGCTTACTTATCATTATATCGTGGAGTTGATTCAAGCGGTACTATGGACGTTGAGTTCATCTCTTCAACACTTCTCGGGTTATTGATGGATTGACTAAAGGGCTACATATACATTTATCGGATAGTGTACATGATAAAATGATGCATTTTGTTGGATCTCTTGCTTCAAGAGGGGAGTGTTAAGATGTCATTCCTCTTATTTACATGTCTTTCCCTCTTTTTTTACTTTTACTCGCCCTAGTCATGTAGCGATCTTTCTACAATTACTTTTGCTTCTTATCTATAAGAGCATCTTCATGCTAGGAGTGGAGGTCATCCTATGTGGAGGTATAAATATCACATTTTATGGAGGTCATTCACATATGGACAAAACAAATAAAGTTAAGACCTTTCAACATAAAAATCATGTCCGATCCTCAAGGTTTTATCTAACAACTTTTAAATTAACATAGAGGCAATTTGATGATGTGGACTTAGACCCAAGGTTATGGAGAAGGTCTTACTTAGACTTTCTCTTCCACCTCATATAACCATATCACATTTTTCAAGGACCTTGACCCTTGTATTGAAGATGGAATTTTGGTGAAAAAAATCTTAAATCTTGGTGGCATGATTTTAGGGCTTAGTCAGTTTCATCATTGTCCTATAAATGTAAGACTGATATTTCAGATAACTCTTGTTATTATTAATACAACTTATCGTACCGATGCAATGTTTCATCACTCTTTCAAAATCCTCTCATTGAATCAATTTGGAAAGGATGGTGCAATAGATATTTCCACCATTACTTAAATGAGGATATCATGCTTATAAAGTCTACCTCATAAAAATGGTAAATTTGTTTAGTATAATTCACACTTACTTAGACTGTATGGCCAAATTTATCAAAGAAAATAGAAATGACGGAAAACCAATTCGTCCATGTTGAAAGCACCGTGGTGGAGAAGAGATTAGTTAAAAGTAAACAAAATTTACTAAAATAAAAAAAGATACTCGTCGAATGGGTTTCTCGAGTCCCCGTTAAGTGATATAAAGTTATACTACCTCTGTGGTGATAAAACTCAATTATAACTCGACTCGGGACAATGGATGTCTAGATTCTAAAAGATCCACCTTAGTGTTTTATGTCTTTGGGCTCTACTTTGGTCTCTCGCTACCAAAGAAATAACCTACAGTCTTTAAGACATCAACCGAAGCTAAATACAAAACACTTTCTATCCCTGCATCTAAAGTTACGTTCCTTGCAACTTTGCTTTAGGAAAAACATATCCCAATTTCTATTCCTCATCACTTATTTGTGACAACTTAGGAGGTCGAGCTCTTGTTATGAACCCCGTTTTTCTTGCATAAACAAAACCACATAGAGCTTACTTATCATTATATCATGGAGTTGATTCAAGCGTCTGATCATGGACGTTGAGTTCATTTCTTGAAAGACTTCGGGTTGTCGATGAATTTACTAAAGAGCTCACATCTACCTTTACCGGATAGTGTACATGACAAATCGATGCATTTTTTTGGATCTCCCGCCTACTTTGAGGAGGAGTGTTAAGATGTCATTCCTATTATTTACATGTTTTTCCTATTTTTACTTTTACCGTCGCCCTAGTCATGTAGCAATGATATTTCTACAATTACCTTTTGCTACACATCTATAAGAGCATCTCCAATGCTAGGGGTGGAGGTCATCCTATGTGGAGGTATAAATATCATATTTTTATGGAGGTCATTCACATATGGACAAAACACATAAAGTTAAGACCTTTCAACATAAAAATCATCTCCAATCCTCAAGGTATTATCTAACAACTTTTAAATTAACATAGAGACAATTTGATGACGTGGACTTAGACCCCCGAGGTTATGGAGAAGGTCTTACTTCACTTTCTTCCACCCCATATAACCATGTCACATTTTTCAAAGGACCTTGTATTGAAGATGGAATTTTGGTGAAAAATCTTAAATCTTGGTGGCATGCTTTTTTTATGACCTCCAACCTCGCATTGAGATGCTCTAAAGAATATCCTAAATTATGCTTTTAGGGCTTAGCCGCCATCATTTATAAATGTAAGACTGATATTTCGATAACTCTTGTTATTATTAATACAACTTATCGTATCGATGCAATGTTTTCATCACTCTTTCAAAATCCTCTCATTGAATCCAATTTGGAAAGGATGGTGCAAATGATATTTCCACTCATTACTTAAATGAGGCTATCATGCTTATAAAGTCTACCTCATAAAATGGTAAATTTGTTGAGTATAATTCACACTTACATAGACTGGGATATGGCCAAATTTACCTGAAAGAAAATAAAGCAGTGACGGAAAAAACCAATTCGTCCATGTTGAGCACCGTGGTGGAGAAGAGATAAGTTAAAAGTAAACAAAATTTACTAAAATAAAAGATACTCATCGAATGGGTTGCTCGTAGGCCCGTTAAGTGA
>JAJJWW010016957.1:0-34073 GCA_023531295.1 Papaver armeniacum | reverse complement strand
TCTTCATAAGATTGAGAGGAACTTGGTATAACCATGTTCAAACTTGTTGAAGCATTGCGTTCATGTTACCCATTTGTTGACAGAAGTTCCTCAACCTCAGCTCACCTCACTCACCCCTTCTTAGAATCACATCCGAACCACGACTCAAGAATTGTTGTGAGTTCGTTTATGTTTTCAATCAACTCTCTGCTTGTGCCACCGTCTTGTTAACTAGTGCCACCACACAGCGTCGAGAAGATTCCTATCACTTGATTGGATTCCTTCGTAGAAGTATTGGATGATCATAAATCAACACCGAATTGGTGGTGAGGACAGCTTCAACCAATCTCTTGTCACCGTTCCCAACATTCATATAAGGATTCTCCACATTTTGCTTCATCCCACAAATATCCTTGCGAATTTGAGTAGCCTTTGATGCGGAAAATATCTCTCCAAAAGAGTTTCTTGACCCATTCCATGTTGTGACACTTAGAATAAGTAGTATAACCAATCCTTAGCACTATCCATCAAAGAGAAACGGAACACTTTCAACATTGCACCATCACCTCAGCCTCCGCTGGAAGCATCAGCCGTGACAATGGTGTGGAAGTCCATAAGATGTTTGTTTGGATCTTCATTCACCATGCCATGGAACTTTGGTAATTCTCTAAGCAACCCTGAAGCTGATCTCAAAAAGTAGAGTTTGTTTGAATACAACCCCGTTGTGTATCAAGCTTATGAGAAGCCAAGTCCTTGAGTGTACGATTCGCATCACCCATTGTTGATTCAACTTGTAGTACGTCTACGATTGGAACCTCTTGTTCTCCTTCTAAGTGTAACTCTTCGTCCACTTCTAACTCTTGCTCGTCCGTTGCGCCTTGACTTGGTTGGAGTATTGTGCCTCTTAGAGTAGCTATCCCGCACCTTGGATAATTCCAATCTTTAGTAGCCAGGGATGGATACACTCGAAAACAATTCTAGCAAACAAGTGAGAAACAAGACGACAAACAAAAGCAAAGATAAAAGCGAGAAATTGTAAAAAGAAACTAAAAACTTAATAACTAGCCGTGTGCCTCCGAGTAATGGCGCAAAATTGATCATTTGTCATTATCGTCAAAAATAATTTCAAAGTATATGATAAGAAAGAGTTCGTATCCACAGAGAGGCAATTGTAGTTATTTCGTAATCAATTTCTTAAAGTAACCAATTGGGGGGATTTCTGATTTCTATGTAAGCGATAAAAGTAATTAAAAGCAAAGTAAATTGTAGAAAGTAATCAATGGAGAAAGATATTGGTCAAGGAATTCATCTTCAATCTTAGACATGTGCTTGCATATATGATTAAATTCGATTTAATCTCTTTGTGTTATCAAAAGCCTAGAAAATCAAGAAAGCAAGATAATCTATTAATTTCTCAAGTTCATCAACACACACATTAGAGATGCGTATGTGAATTCTACCTAAAAAAGAATAACCTAACGCCTTGCGCTAATCAAGTTCAATTCCTAGGAGCATTAAGTTTTGAAATAGGCTAATCAATGTAATTGTCATGCGTTGCACATAACAATCGGACAATGGTCAAAATCTCACATATGATTACGAGTGTATCACTACAAGCCGTAAACATATCATGCTACTTGTATTCAAGGTTTATCGCTTGATGAAAAACCCTAAAATAGCTATGGACTAAGATGCAAGTTCAATTAATTGGCCACTTAACTAATCAAACATCATAATCCTATCACAATACTTCAATCATGTGATCATAAAAACATTAGAGAATTGAACGATAATCAAGAGAGAAAACTAATACATAAAGCAAACACAAGTTTTAGAAATCGGACTACATCCTTAACCAATAATAGAGAATTTAGCTACTCATAGCTATGGGTTCATCACCAAAAATATCAATGGAATAAAGAAGAAGATGAACAAAAGCAAACCCTAGTTGTGCAACCAAAAAAACGGCTCTCCAAAGTTCCAAGAATAAGATATATGATGATTCCCAAAAATTGTAGAATTCTCTTTTTATAGCTTTTCCTCCCTTCCAAAATTAGGTCAAGCCTTCAAAGTCCAATAGATAAAAATCCACCAAGCCCATAAGAGAGAGAAACTCGTGTAGAAAATACGCCCAAAAAAATCGTCGCCGGAAAACTGGTATTGTGGCCTGAAATCGGCGGAGGGAAACCAGAAAGCTGCTCCGTGTGCGGCAAAGTCCACCTCCGGTCACCGGTCAACGGGTCAAATCGGGTCAACTCGGCTCAGGTGAGTCACTGAGTCAAACCGGTCTAATTCGGTAAAACCCGAGTCAATGAATTCAACTCAGTGATATCATGAACCTAATCAGATAATCGGTCGAACTGGTGCTAACTCGGTGATTTGTGGTCTTGGCCAAAGGCCTGAGCTCTTGCAAATTATAGTCTTCTGTTGCGCCAACTCCTACCAGCTCAACCAAGCTAGTACCCTGCAATCACCCAACTTCTCCACTGCATCAAGCTGTCACTGCAAAACCACTTCAGCTCCAGCCATAAGTCCTTTCTTCTTCAACATCCATCTGAGCTACATAACCCATCAATAGCAGCAACACACTTCTTCAACCTCTGTATCTCAATCAATCTCCTACTCCATTCCAACATAACTCTCCCATTCTCACTTTCATCATCCTCATAGCCTCAGTCCATTTGCAATTCCACTGCAGCACTAGCTCCATTCTCTTCCACTGTTGCTTATTACAGCACCAGCTGCAGCTTCAACTCATCTCCATCATCATCACTACCACCAGATTAGCTTCACATCTCTTCTTATGCATCAATTTCTTGCTCTCACACAGCCACAACTTCCATTGCACTCACCTTCACTGCATCATCCACAGTGCCAGCTCTATCAACACCACCTGAGCCATCTCACAGCTAACACCAGCTGCCATGACACAGCAACCTGAGCTACAACACCATCAATTGAACCCATCAGCAACAGCTCAGGGCCATTTCATCTAACATACCCATTTATGTCCAATGACAATAACACCTGCTATGCCATTTCTTCCCTTCTTCTCAGCTCAAGACCTGCTACATCTTTGCTGTGGCTTCTCATGCTAACCTGTCCTAAGCATACATCTAGGTAGCTTCAGCTGCACCAGAACCCATGTCAATTACCAACACCACCAACACAGCCCCATCCTGCCTTCTTACCATTCTAACAGAACCAAGCCAACACCATCTGGCAATCTCTCCAAGCCACTTGACCTCTAATCATTATCACCTGCTACAGGGCTCAAGCTTTTAAGCACCAGCTGCATCTTCATCTCAGGCCACTGCTCCCTGCAATTCTCAATGGCTGCAACTACAGCCTCATTCAGCACCAGCACCATGAACAAGCCACACTCCCTGCAGTCTCAACTTGCAATTTCCAAAATCACCAACTCTAAAGTTTCACCAACTCCAATTGCTCAAGACTACCTCCATAAACTGAACCCAGCACAATTCATCACATTCTTCTCAAAAACATCAGTCCATATCACGCACTCGAAAGACTCTCTCACACTGCAACCTCATGACCACCACCAATTCCACATACCATAGCTACACCACCAACAACTTCCCCTGCATCTATTCATGACTTCAACTGAGTCATACCCATCATTGCAAACTCAAAACTGAGTTGAACCAATCATTCATCACCATCTAGCTCTTCACAGATCGAAACCAGATCTTCTAATTCATCTGTTAAGCTTCAAACTCAAAACAGATTCAACTCCTAATTCATTTCTTCAAATCGAGCCATCCATCACAGCAGATTCAATTTCTTCATCTCTGTACCAGCAGACCCTACTGTAAATGAGAATCCAAAACCATCACAGATCCAGTCTCGACTCTCTAATTACTTCATCTGAATCTTCACAATTTCTTCCATTGAACCCTAATTCACCCCCGTTTGACCATGGCAGCAGTGGCTTCACAATACCACCAATTTTATCTATTACTCTTCAATCAATCTTGATTCAACAACAGCTTCGATTTATCTCTTCTTCTCAACTTATTTCTGCGTATCATTTTCTCACTTCTCTAAATTTGAGAAAAGAATGAAGAGAAAACGAAAACTAGGGCATGGTAAGAACCAAAATTTTTATAGACACCATGCGGATTAATACAGGCCACCAGAATGACGACTTATCTACGAAACATAAACATGTTATCCCTTAACGCTCGCATGATCTGTGAAAATATTCACCTGAAATGACTCTGCTCTTTTTGCTCCAATTGGACGCTTTGTCTTTCTTTTGCTCCGTAGGACTCCAGAGTACCTTATAACTCAAAAACACACGTAAAGTGCATAATTCACAAGAAAAATAGCAAAGAAAGCGTAACTACTAGATAGTAAATTAGGTGTTTTAGACACCTATCACCATCTCGGCCTCAGTTGGTGGGCGTCTGAGAGGTGGTAGTCTGATAACATCATCTTGAATCCATGATTCTAAGAGATCGATCACCTTTTCGATGGGAAATGGGAAATCCGGGGCATGTCCTTCAGCTTCACGATGATGTATGGGAGTTTTAGCGGCGACTTTCCGTGGCGGTGTAGCTCGGCGCGCTGGTGTTTCACGTTTGAGTTCTTTGGTCTACAAGCTGAGTCCTTTCTTTTTCCTCTCTCGTTTACCACGCTCACAGTGGAGGAGTCAGCATTGTAGTGCTTGTCGGAGAGACGTCTACTTCTGCGGGTTTCGCGTATGTCTTCGGCTCTGGTTGGTCTGGCTCTTTCTAATAATGTTGGTGCTTGTCGTGGTGACCGCTTGGCGACCTCGTGGAGTTCGAGAGAATGTCCGGAAACGTAGGTTTTCCAGCAAGGCGCGGTAAATGGGAGCCATACCGTTGATACAGGAATTTACCAATTGTTGCTCGGTCACGTTTGGGTCATGACAGTCGAGTGCCTGGACCCTGAATATCTTGACAAACTCGTTATCTCGTTGGTACATCCTTCCTAGGTAGGAGAAGGTAACTTGTTCGGACACAAAGAAGAATTTCTTATAGAAAGTTGTAACCATGTCACCCCAGTTGGGGATGTTGTTTGGCGTGATGCTGTTGTACCACGTGTACGCTCTTCCAGTAAGCGATTTCGAAAACTCCCTTAAACGGAGAACATGATTGTACTCGTGCTCGCCCAGGGACTCCCGGAATCGAGAGATATGTTCTCGTGCATTTTCGGTGCCGTCATACAGAGTGAATTGAGGGGAAGAATACCCCCTTGCAAGAGGAATTATTTGTATCTCAGGTGGGTAGGGGGGTTGATGCTGATGCATGTCCATTTCATCATTCTTGATTGATTAGAAGAAGTTGCTGAGATCCTCTCGTGTGACAAAATTTGTGATTTGACTCGCTTTACGGTGGGGTTCTGACACAAATCTCTTCGTCCGTGGAGACGCGTTCCGCCATGGTGTTGGTCCCGGGGGTGTTGTAGATGTTTCTCGTCGATTATGGAGGACGCGCCTCCTGTGGTATCCGTTCTGTCAGGGCTTTGAGAAAGACGAGTACTTCTTTGCTGCATCGATACCATGTCGTCAGGCTCTGGCAAGAAACCTCATGTCGTTCCATCAAATCAGCGATGGTGATATAGGGTCGGTTTCCTCTGGTTCCTCCGGTTTCTCGTCCGGTTGGTGGGGTGATTGGAGCCTTGGTGGCGGTTGGAGGCGCCATGCTTGACGAAGCATTGGGAGCGGTAGCGGCAGGCTCTAGCTCACGGTGCGACCGCGGCGTAACGCCCAAGGAGCGCTTTCGAGTCTTGCCAAGATTGGTAAGTTGTGCATGAACATTAGAGGAGGCAGCGGCTCTGGCCCAGTAATTGGTGGTGTTACACTTGAAGGAGTGCTCTCGATCTTTCTGGGAATCGATGGGTTGTGTCTTTTGTAGTGCCGCTAGGAGCAGTGTTAATACCAGGGACAGATTCTACGTTGGTGTTCTCGGAGTTCAAAATTGATACGGATCTGAGTTCCACCATTTTGAAGTTAGGAGTGAAAGGTGATATTGGAGTTTGGGAATTATATTGCAACCGAGAGATTGACCTCCCACTGTGGTCGCCAATTGTTTGAGGCTGAAAATGGTTTCTGCTGATTTCGGTAATTTCGGGGTGTGTGGGTGAGAAATGAATTTAATCCCTAAACAATGTATTGCACGTGAGTACTTTAGATTCGGGAGATCAATCTGTATAAATCCGGCATAAACCAAGAAATGGCCATTCCAGACTTGCTTCGGTCACAAAGAGGAGGAGAATAGGTTGGTTTTGGGGAGAGAAGCGAAGAAAGTGTTGAGACCAGGTTGATTCTGGAAGAGTAGTTGTTTCACAACTTGTACCAGAATATGGGAAGCTCACTGATGGAAAGCTAGCGAATGTTTCTGAGTGTTGTATTGCTCCTGACTGAACTTGTTGTTCGGTGGAAATAGGTAAGACCTATTTATACAAGTCGGAGTGAAACGTACTCTGGTCTCATTAAGGAATGGAATAGCGGTTAAGTAAATGGGAGGAGGTGGTAACCGTTAACTCATGGAATTGATGTTCCATAAAAAAAAGAGTGTTTCACCATTATTCCCTGTATTTACTAACCGCCTTATCCTTATGACACTTCCTTATGGCCAGGCGTGGTATCGCCGCCTGTGGCATAAACCGCCAAACCAATACCCAAAGTGGATCCCCGGTTTGTGATATGTGTTGATGTCTCGAATGTTTTGTGGAAAACATGTAGCATGTTATTATTCATCTGGCAAGTCGAGCTTGAGACTTGCTCGCTTGGTGACCTTCGACGGTCGATATTTTGTATCTTAAGAGAAGAGGTGGCTGTTGATTGTCGCAAACTTCCGTTGGTTGCATAGGGAGGGCTAGTATAAAAGCACGACAAGGTTGGCATGCCATTGGCATGGCATGCCGTGGCACGGTTTGGGCGTGGCCAAACTAGATTTTGGGTCAAAGTTACCATCAACGTTGTGGTAACCTTGGATGGCTAGGATTTCATCAGGGATTGAAGGGGGGCCGTTGATTATCGAGACGCCTTCCGTTTTAGTAGCGCGTGGAAGCCCGGCGACGGTGGCGCGGCTAGGTTGGCATGCCTTGGCGCAGTTTGGGCGTGGCCAAACTTAGGATTTCGGGCCAAAGGTTACCATGCGTTGTCTGGTAACCTTGGATGGCTAGGATTTGATCCTAGGATTGAAGGGGGACCGTTGATTGTCGCACGCCTTCGTTTTAGTAGCCGCATAGGGAAGGCCAGCATAGTGGTGCAGCTAGGTTGGCATGCCGTGGGCATGGCATGCCTTGGCGCGGTTTGGGCGTGGCCAAACTTAGGATTTCGGGCCAAAGGTTACCATGCGTTGTCTGGTAACCTTGGATGACTAGGATTTGATCCTGGGATTGAAGGGGGATCATTGTTATGCACGCCTTCGTTTTAGTAGCCGCGTAGGGAAGGACGGTAAGGTGGCGCGGCTGATTTGGCATGCCGTGTGCATGGCATGCCTTGGCGTGTGGGGCCAAGGGTTGGCATCTTGTTTGGCACATGGTGCGGCTAAGCATGGAGCTGGGGCCAAGGAAAGGTGCGGCTTGGCTTGGCATGTGGGGCCAACGGCTTGGCATGCCGTTTGGCACATGGTGCAGCTAGCATGGCTAGGTCGAAGGCAAGGTGCGTCTTGGCTTGGCATGTGAGGCCAATGGCTTGGCATGCCGTTTGGCACATGGTGCGGCTAAGCGTAGCTAGGGCCAAGGCAGGTGCGGCTTGGCTTGGTGTGTGGGGCCGGTGGCTTGGCATGCGTTGGCACATGGTGTGGCTAGCATGGCTAGGGCCAAGGCAAGGTGCGGCTTGGCTTGGTGTGTGGGGCCAATGGCTTGGCATGCCGTTTAGCACATGGTGCGGCTGGCATGCCTTGGTGCGAAGACGTAGCTGGCTCGGTTTGCCACTGGCACAGTGGTGCGGCTGACATGCCTTGGCACGGAGACGTGGCTAGCACGGTTTTCCACTGGCACAGTGGTGCGGCAGCATGGCTGACATGCTTTGGCGCGGAGACGTGGCTGGCACGGTTTGCCAGCCTTGCCGGTGGTGCGGCCAGCATGCCTTAGCGCGGAGGCGTGGCAACACGGTTTGCCAACTTGTACGATGATGCATTGGCATGGTGGCATGCCTTTGGCGCGGTAGCATGAGAATTTCGGGGGTTTTGTCGGGTGATGTCAATCAATGTTAGGGTTAACTGCCGTGGAACATGATACATAGAAAGAAAAAAGGTACCTGGTAATTCTTAAATGGCATCTTTGATTGATTCGATAAATGTGTTAATGGTCATAATGACGTCATGCAAGATGTGCGGTTTTACGATTTTAACCCTAGGCTAAAAACCACCATCAACACCTACATGATAAGAAAAACCTTATATTAAAGTTAAAATTCAAAACAAACTTGTTGTTGATAGTTTTGGGCATAATTGCTCAATCTATCCTGATCCAAAAGATGAAAAGTACAAGACGGAGGATAACCCACATAGTTACAGGTAGTTGTTGCATTAGCATAAATAGCGGCTAATACAATTGCTGCCTGGTTTGCATATTTACAAACTGAAGAGTAGTTGAAAAGTTTTGAAGAAAAAGAGACATTCGAAACGTTTGGAATTTTACCTTCCCATAGAGCTTTAGCTTGCCAATCCATACTACTTGGCAGTCCTGAGATGAGCCTGATTAGTTTGGTGTTGTTAGTTTCTATGTTGACAGTGAGAGATTGAAGTTGTAACCCTCATTTCCATGCCTCAATAGCCTCTAACACCTCTCCAACATCCCTATTCAACGCCGTGAATCCCATAATCTTCACTTCCCTGCAATAACCCAAAGTGTTTCTTAGAATCATTGTTGTTTTCATAAGTTCATGATATTGGTTCCATTTAGTAGCAATGTTAATTTTTCGTTGTTCCTAAATCTGGATATTTCCAATGCTTCGTTTGAGTTGGAGCCGTTTCTAGTCGCGAGTTTCTATTGTTCTTCTGGTTGACCTGCCAGTTTTCCCTCCAGAATAATTCATATCTTGCATATATGTGTTGGGGGTTTGGGTTAATGCCCCTATTTACCTTATCACATCTCGCTAGCCAAATGTGCAAAACTACAGCTGCACGTAAGGTATTCCAAGGACCCAAATTGCTGTCCCAACCAACTGGATCAACACTCCAACTTAAAATCCATTGATGCAAAGACAAGTTAGGGATACCAAGCGCCAAAGGGGTTGCAGAAGAAGCAAACCATACGCTCCTAGCAAAAGGACATTCCATAAGTATATGCTTTAGAGTTTCATTTGGTTGGGAACAAAAAGGGCATGTGTTTGGCATGTCAACATACTTAGAATTTTTATCAGTCGTATGAACCATATTATGCATGCATGTTTTGTAACCCACATATATACCTTTCTGAATAACTTTTCGCCTTCTGAAAACAAAAAATAAGATTTAGGTTGAGAATCAAAATTCAAAAGAAATATTTTTGGTTTCTAACATCCTCATATTCACTTATGCTACTGGTAACCAAACATCCTTTAAAAATACTTGTGAAGTGATAATGGATAAAAGGGGCTATTATAAACACAATGTGCTCTTGTTTTAGACGACGTGCTCTTCTTTTGTCTATTTTTTTTTCTTTTGGTTGTCGATTTCCCTTTTGAATTCTCTTAGGTTTGGAGTATTGTTGTTGTAGAATCACCATAAAGTCTACCTTGAATCTTTTTGGCATACATCCCACATCTTCTAATCGACATTTTCCCAAAATGGATAAGCATCAGGATTATAGTTGAAAAATTGGTTTAATAGATTAAGTGAGAATGAATACTAGTTATAATGATTTCCTGTATTGCAAGGTAATATCTAAAGTCTAAAATAATTAATTCAAAAACTTTGGTTGGGCTTTAGTAAAAAGGGAAAATCAAACCCGTGAAAGTGCATCATTTCTAAGAACATAAGCAATTCGGTCCATACTTGTAATATGCTGGAATATTTGGGAAGAAATGACAGATGCTTTACAAGAAAAAGAATATATGTTAATGAAATTATAATGGTTCTCAAATGCATCAATTACAATTGGTTTACAACTTAAATATTTTTGAGGTATTCTTTTTTATCCTACGTAATCTGCAATTGGGGCTTTGTTCTCACAAATTAGTCTTTGTTTGCTTTGTTTGTAGAATCTTTTTTTTCAGGCTGCAACTTTTGCAACTTATTTTGCTGTGCTTCTATCACTAATAATAAACCTCGCTTAATTGAACTTGTCCTATGCTTCAATCGAAAGAAGCAATCTCATAAAAAATAGTATTTACAGTATATATAAATATTATTAATAAGGTAAAATCAAATTTGGTAGCTAGTATGTTTGGGTATGACATCATGAAGTTACAATGAAAACCTTAATCCAAAATACTCTAGAGTTTGAAGATTATCATTCCAAAAGTATATGAGAAATTAATGCATATCAATTATTATCAAATGTACATGACTCAAAGTGGTTTGTTTTTCTTTGATGTGAACATTACTATTTGTATTTACGGTGAAAGTGGTTTGTTTTTCTTTGATATGAACATCGCAACTTGATTTATTGTTTGTAAATATATAAGTATTATAAGTTAATGTATTTGCGTTATACTTTACTCCCTTCGTTCAGAAAAGCTAAATTATTTTTAGTTTGCACAATTTTTAAAGAAATAAGGAGAGGATGATACTTCTAAGTACTTTTTCCAATGATATCCTCATGGATAATAAAATAGTAAGTATGGAAATTACATACTACCTCTCAAACTATGGCATGGAAGTTTGTAGAACTTTATATAGTTGGAAAATATTTTAAAACACATACCTAACAAATATTAACATGACTATCAAATTACAGATATTCCTTATAGTAAAACTGAACAACAATAATTAATTAGAGGGGTAATTTTAGAAATATTTATTTGTTTGATGATAAGTATCAATTTTTGTGAAACAAAATATTTAAATGAATATCTAGCTCAACTGTTATTAAAATAAGGGGGTAATATATTTGGAAATGCCATATTCCTCCCTACTCACCTCCCTGGTGATGTGTCCTCTTACCTGGCATTACAACTAATCAAAACTTTAAAACACGTCATAAAAATACACAACCTCTTGGTCAACTCTTTCCTCTTTTTTTTTTTTTTTTCCCGGTCTCATTAACTTTTGTCTTTTTTCCTCTTCACTGTTCAGCTTCACCAACAGATCCTCCAAAAATCAAATTTAGTTAAAAACTTCCAAAATTTCATTTCACACTATGAGTGATATCATCAAATTCAGATTCATTTTTGGTAACCATCATAATGGTTTATAAATCCTTACTTCATATCTTCAAGGGACTATATATAATATCGATGGAATCATATATACAGACTCTTGTTCTTCACACCCATTCCTTCTAATCTTCAATTAATCACTTAATTGATAATCCTTGTTGTTCTTATTATTTCTTCCGTAGATCTGTACAATAACTGGTTAACAGTTCCCCAATCTACACCAATTGGAATTTAATAAAAATTGAATACATTTAACGTTTCAAATAAGAAAATATCAGGTCCTACTCCAGCTTCATTAGATAATGGAGATGGAGTTCAATGCTCTTTATGGTTACTTAAGATGTTTATGATTATTCATTATCACCATTGAAGACTTGGATTGTTCATATTGGTTTAGGAAAATGGATTCTTTGGTTCTTGGGATTACTGCTGAAGAAAAAAATAATTTTATACTCATGTATGATTGGTGAAGAAGAGCAATCATAACTGTGGTATCTGCAAAATTTACCAATTCATTTGGTTTATTACAATGGTGGAAATGAAGTTGCAACAAATAATGGAAAAAGAGAAAAATAAAAGAGTAAAACATAAGAGGGGCATATAGAAAGAAAAACCAGTTTTGAGAGAAATGAAATTCTTTTATCGTTTGCACACATCAGTGCCACGACATCAGGATGGAGGAGAGTACGGAGGAGAAGGGGGAGGTGTATAGCACTGTCGTAATACATTTACTAACTCGCGAATTAAAAACATTATATTAATATTCTTGCATATATCTTTTAGACATAATTTTAATTCTTGTTTTTTTACAAGAAATACCATATCAAGGGAAAAAGTATCTACCCACATTAGAATCTTTATATTAATGTTTACACATCATGGTGTCAATTTGGAGACCATATAGTGTTTTCATAAAATGAACTTGATAAGCAAGAAAAATGGGTACACAATCGATGACAGATTTATAAAATTTTGACAAAATATCGATATTTTTATAATGGAGGGTGAAGAAGATGAAACTAGTCAAGAAAACATAAGTATCAAACATGGGCATGATCAAAGGAATTAAAGCAAGGAAGATGAAACCATTGCACATTTTAATACATCTGCCTTTTTTGCACTCTGTATAAATGAATGCACAAAGGATTCAAGATTCACAAGGCATATGAAAACAACTTTAAGAACATCAGCAATGGCAAATTTGGTCAATACCTAAAAGCTGATAGAAAAATTTGGTGTATAAAGCACACTAAAATTCATGATGATTGATGAGTTGGAACTTCTGGATGATATGATTTTATGCTCCCGCTATGTGTCAAAGATCCTCTAATAAAAAAGGAAAGTCTTAGAAAGATTGCTGCTTAGTTCGAATTTAATTGGTTTTATCAGAAACCTTCAACAAAAGCAGGGAGGCATTCAACAACAGATTGAAGAGCATCTGAATTCTGCTTGGTTAGGTTTCTTTTCTCAAACTATATCCATCAATTTAATTGAACTTAATAAATATTTAGTGGTTTCTTTTCTAATCTACTTGCAACACACATTTTTAGTGGTTGGCAGAAGAAAAAAAAACTTAGGGAAGTTCATGTTAGGCTTTTTTTTTTTTTTTAAATATAATGATGATCATCCAAGGATTACCCTCGAATCATCTGAAAGTGAACTTGCACCCTAGTGTATATGGGCACTAAGATTTACAAAGGTAGTTGCCAATTTGGATATACCCATGGATTGTGTTGACAAAGTATGTGAAGAACTTGCAGAAACACATGGGTATGTGGAGAAGCTGCTGTCGAATCCTGAAGATTCGAAAAAACTTAGCAAAATATTAAGATCAAATAGAACCATTTTTTTAAAATTTCCATCGGAAGGTGAGAAAGTTGAAAAGATAAGAAGTAGGGAAGATTGAGGAGAATTCTAGGTGCCAAGATTATTTTACAATTTCATATGATCAAGCTTTTGGAATTTTAAGTCTTTGTTTTCTTAACTAATCTAATTGTAATTTTGACTTAAATATCGTTTTTTTTTTGTGTTGTTTTGGTTGCAAGTGTGACTGTGATGCCCACAGATAATGTTACGTAAAGTGCGAACTAGAATAGAAACGAGACATAATCTTTGAATGATGTGTATTTTGGTAGTAATTTAATGAGAGTGGTAGTATGATGCAATCAATGATTTCACTACTATTTCATCGTTGTATTTTTCACAAGGAATGAAAAGTGTTTGTTCATTCTATTGAGCCTCTGTGTTTTTCGCTTTTAATTTTACTTGTTTGTTTTCCTGATGATTGTTTAAATTCCAAAAATTCAAAACATTGAACTTCAATAAATTGGTAGAGATGATTGATTCAATTCTCTTTTTAGTTATTCATTGATTTGCACTGTATTTGGTTCGATTTCTTACTTTCTTGGATATTATGTATATTGTATGAAAACGGGACATTCAAAATCTGCAAAAAAGGAAAAAGTGCAATATTCGCAAGTTCTCTAATGGGAATTTTTACTCTGTTAGAACAAGCACATTACTCTATTAGCACTAGTATAATCGCACTCGCGATGCGCCTGCCGTGCAAAACTAATGCTTTAATATTTCGGAACTGCAGAAAGAAAAAAAGAGAATTGCAAAAAAAAAAAAAGGTACATAATATGACATAAAGAGGACCACATACACATTTTAGATTATTGTTTGGTTAGCATCAAATCAATTGATATGTATATAATTAGTTATCGAAGATATTTATGTTGGAAAAAATACTAAACAGACAACAACATTTAATTTCAAGAAGCTCGAGCTCCCCTCACCATCAAGACCCCAAAGAGTTTCTTCTCACAACATTCTTCGGATGTGCTTTCTCTAATGGCTCCTAAAGGTCAGCATTATTGTGATCTGGTGAAGGATCAAGACTAAACCCCACATTTACTGGATGATAAAGGATCCTAAGAATAGAGCAAGATTTGCGAAAAAATGAAAAAGGTGACTGCATGACAATCTCCCACATATATATTTCTTGACAGTAGGTTGATGATGTCTATGTTCAATCTGCACGTAAAAAGTGAAACCTTAAACCGTTCACATAACCGTCAACAGGAAACAAAGTTTGAGGAGGTAAAAAAGGAAACTCAGCCATCAAAAAGAAAGGAAATCAATTCATACATTGATCACCGAGGAAATTTCTTAGTGGACAAAATCGAACTAATCAATCTAAACAACCAAAAATCAAAATTACACATGAGGCAGAAATAGGAGAATCACCCTCTGAGCCACCAATATCTGCATCAAATATGCGCTCCAATGTGGATATATATAAAAATACTCTAGTTCATCCCAGCAAAAACGCTCAATAGTTCATATCCTCAAATTCAACAAACACAAAATAAAAAGGCCAACAAATGTACTTCATCATCTGTTTTTCAATTTTTAAACTAATCAGTAAACTTCTGAAATTGTCATGGAAATAAATTACCTTTATATACCTATCATCTTTAAACCCAGTATTAAAAGGAAAATAATATGTACTAAGACTGATCAATTTGGCGGGGATCTAATCATATTTTTATGGCCACACAACAATGGTTCCTAATTGGGCGTCCGACTTGCATTCCTGACAAACACATTTCAAATAGGTGTACGGTTAATCTAAGCCTCCATCTACAGTGTTGTGTTTCTAAAATTCCCAAGCTGACATTACGAAATTCAATAGGAATGTCCTGTAAGTGTAACCCTCACCTGAACCCCTTGAGCCTGTGTATATTCCATCATCAATTACCATAAAGCACGACTGAAAAAATATTGCTACCGTATCAGACCATTTAAGACATTCAAATGAGAGCAGTAGAATAAGAATAAGGGGGTATCTCAATTCAGGGCACAAAAATGAAAAATAATATCGAAGTAGGGGCATAAGTAAAAGGTGGAAACCAATGGGAAAAAAATCGTAGGGAGAGATAGATTAGGGCACAAAATTGAGAAAACAAAACAAATTTCGAAGAAGAAGAAGAAGAAGAAGAAGAAAAAGGTTAAATTGACTTGGAACATAAACAACTCCCAAACAGGAATAATATAAGATGTGGCCTTTGGAATTGAGTGTAACAAGGTAAAAATTACTTTAGGTTAGGGAATTTTGTAGGATAAATACTCTATATATCTCAGTTTCATATACCTGATTGCTGATTATATTGTTCCCATATAGACAGTTCAGATTCAGCTTTGCTAATATGATCCCTAGCAATAGGACCTTGAGCAGCTTCTATAATAAGGACACATATCCCTGATACAAAACACAAAGATACACAAAGAAAACTCTATCAAAGATGACCAACAAATGTCCAATACAATTCTTACCTCAAACATCTTAATCAAGGTTATGTGTCTTTAAAACCATATATATACAACTAAGTTGCTGCCCTGCTAAATTAGTCTGGAATGTCGAAGGAAATAAAACCCATCAAATTGAATTATAATCTGTTTGATATTTGAATTACTATTGTGTGACATTTTCACAAACAACTAAAGCTCATAAACTGTGATGAGAAGATCAAAATATATGTAACATTTTCTTACCAAGTCTTTAGAGGAATGAATATCCAGTTAGCTTGCAAATTTGTTCCAGAATTTTTTGAAGCTGAAGTTGATAAGTTAGGTTCGAGAATCTGATTAGGAAGAGTGAAGGGAACCAAATATGTAAGGATGACAAAATTGAAACCAATTTTTCTTTTGATAGAAATTGTGTGAACTCGATAAAAGAATGGGAGAAAATAAGGAAAAATTGAAATCTTGTGCTGGGAAACTTGAAATCGAGTTCAACTTAATAAGAAAATTGTGTGCAGCAGATTGGGGTTCGAAGATAGAACGGAAATGGTCAAACACAATCTATTTTAGGGTTGGGTTAAGATTCGTGTAGCTAAAAAATTGACACCGTCGAAGCTTCGTATCCAAATTGATCAAGTAAATCTTCATTTCATGCAAACCTAACCAAAAATAAAAGGTTTAATTTTATGAAAATTCACTCCATGACAATCCATTGAAACTAAATTTACTAACCTGTACTTCCGCTTCTGTTCTTTCCTTGGGGTTTAGATTGTGTCGATTTGGGGACGATGTAATAATTGAAATAATTTACTAATCTGAAATAATTGAAATCAATGAAAATCAGAAAAACTTGTCGACAATTTTGTGAACTCGAGTGGGAAAAAAGATCTACTCGACCATGGAAGTGGTTTGAAAAATAAGTCCCTAGCCTGGATTTCAGTTCACCTCTGTTTTGGGTCATGGTGTCAGTGGTGGAATCACATAGGGAAGATTTCGATTGAGAAAAAAGGAATCACATAGAATGGGAGAAACTTAGTTAAATTCAACTTTGTTTTAGAAAGAAATACCGGTCACATATATTTTCCCCTCAATTGAACGAAATTAACGACAAAGTGCGCAGAACAACAAAAACACAGAGGGGTATTTTCGAATTTTTCTGTGCCGCGGTTGAAAAGACCCCTTTTCTTTATTATAGTATATATATATATATATAAGATAAGATAAGATAAGATAAGATATAAGATAAGAGAAGATATATTCAAAATAGTTTGCAATTGTATCTCTTGTTCATTTATCACTAATATGATCTGAAGAACCAGAAACACGTCTAGTCATGTAGTTAAAAGAGTTACTCCCTCTGTTTCAAAAAGATTGTCGTCTATTCCATTTCCGTCAGTGTCAAAATTGTGACCAGCTTCTGTTTGTAGGCATATTTTTTTCAATGAACTCTCTATCATAGCCTTTAACTTTTTATATTCATAAATGCATATTAATGGGACCTAATCTAAAATATTAAAGAAATTTGTACAATTAAGGAAACAAATATATCCTCCAGTCCTTTTAAAAGACAATATATTTGGCTCCAAGAATTATATTCCTTAAAGAGTTTATACTTCATAAATTCGATATCTTTTAATTTTACTTTTTTATTTCCTATTTACAATCCCCTTAATAATTTTAGCACTTTTTAATACTTGCATTTTTATTACAATAATATATTATGGTCTCCTTAATATTTTGACAAAGTCAAAACGGAACTGTCTTTTTGAAACGGAGGGAGTAACTTCGACGCAGATTGTATGGCAGATAGGGTATCCCAACTAAATTTGTTCACATCTTGCCCGCGTAGATTTGAGGAATATGATAATGAAATACTACAAATTTAATTATACTATGTAGTTTTTTATTATTATTTTTTGTTCTAGTGTTTCCTAACTCATAAGAGCTTCTCCAATGGAACGTATGTGAAGATAAATGTCTAAGTCCACATAGGATAGACATTCATTTTCTCTAAAAATCTTCTCCAACCCAACTTTTTAAATCAATGTGAAGATGACATGGCTTAATTTTTGTTAGACATTGTTAAGGTGAATGTCAAGTTTTAGAGCTTCTCCAATGGTGAATGTGGATGTTTCGTATGTGGCATCACTTTTAAGACATCCTTTAGGTATAAAATCCTAAATATTAGGAAAAAATAAATTTTATCTCCAACCCATTAGATTGTTTCATCTTTCATTACTTATTTGTAGGCATATAATTGGTTAAAATTATTTCCATTATTGTTCTCACTTATTTTTATTAATCAAAGTGTGACTAGGATGGGAAGACATCCTCCATGTGAATGTCTAAAACTAGAGGTTCACCTAGAGGATGTCTAACTTTTTACCACCTCATCCCCACATCAATGAGTTGGAGATGATTTTTTATAAATATGGTTGTGCATCCTATGTGCATTAAGACTTTTCCCCTCACATACATTCCATTGGAGAAGCTCTTAGACATTCACTTTGAAAATGTCAAGCCATCCTAGTAAGCTTTTGCTTCCTAAAATTAATTCCAATATATTAAATAGGTGTTGGAGCCCAACTTGTCGCTAGGTTGCCAACCAATAGTTTGTAATTCTTTATGATTAATTTGCATTAACAATTAAATAGTCCTCTTTAGGTGTAATAAAATCTAAAATTTACTAAAAATAAAAAATGCATCATGAAAAATCACCAACAACACCATTGGAGATGAAATGTTTCCCCCCCCTAAATTTAAGGAAAAATTGGAATGAGGATGTCTTATTTGGGTTGCCACCTAGGAAACACACACAACCACCATTGGAGAAGCTCTAAGGCTCTGTTTAATAACCTTAATTTAGACAAGTAGAGTGCACGTGCTTTGCATGTCAGTAAACCATAGTTTTTTTCACACTTATCTTCCATTTTTGAAGAAGTATGACACTGCAACCCCTGTTAGGCAATCATGTTTCTGTTCCTTCTGTTATTTTAATTATTATTAGATTGAGGATTCACGATTGCCATAGATTATACAAATCACAACGTTTTCATGTTACAAAGATAGTGAAGAGGATTCCCCACTGAATAACTGAAATCAAACCAAGTAAATACAATTTTTCACTTTGATATATTTAAAGTAGGATATCTTCTCAAGCATACTGAAAGGTTATAAAGAACATGAATGAAAACAGATTGTTCAAAGAACAATTCAAACACGCATTTGAGGCTAAAAAGTTTAAGCTCTAACCATCTACAATATAAACCTACAAAAGATTTGGAACGACAGCTCCATAGTATCAACCAAAGAATAAGTGTAATAACTAACAAAGATTTGTAAGAGAACATGCAAGTATAAACAACCAAGAAAAAAATAGAGTCATAAGCATGGTGTTGAAATGTGAAAAATCACCTAGCTTGTCTCTTTTTTCTGTTTGGAGTCACCAAATCATCTAACTGTACATAGGGACCATGATAATATAAGATGCCTAACGACTTGGTTTGATATAGCCACCATTAAAGGATCCATTCTGAGTTCAATTACAGTTAAGGATATGAGTTGGGTGTTCAACAAAATATTGAGCGCAATAAGCGCACAATAAACTCTGGTCAGTATAGCCGTAACCGTGGAATGCATCATGTGCTAGACCCGGAATATTGCAACTCATATTACACTTAGGAGAAAAAAGACTTTGAGAATTAATTTCTATTCATAAGTAACATACTTTGTCTCTATAATCATAGTAGCTGGAGCTAGAAATGCCTTGACGAAAACTCGTTGCAGCCTCCTATATGTCAGCTACCTACATTCCAAACCTGAGGTAAGTGACAAACGTTTGTTTTCATTTGATAACTAAAGTGAGATTATGTACCACAGAAGATTACCTTGGTTTTTAACCGAAGAGCATATTCCTTGAATGTTTTCCGCAATATTACTGCAGAATCTTTCTTCATGTAACGTCCACCATCACCTTATATGAAGTTAAGAACGTAAGTGTTTCAACATGATTCTAAACTATCAGTGACAATGATTAATCTCTTCTTATTAACAATTTTTATAGCTAGATCGAACCAAATTTTACACGCAATCGCACTCGCATAATCAAATAGTACAGCAAAATAAATAAACAACATTCTCTTATAGTCCCATTTCTACCATGAGCATTTATCACATACAAAAACCAATAAACAGTACTATCATACCCTTAAGCATTTCCCAACCTCCATAATGTACGAATCACAACACTCGTAGGCTCGTAGCCTTAGAATATATCTTCAACTTACTTCTCACAAATTCACAACGAAATTCTTATCTACATACATATATATTACTCCACCAAAAAAACAGAACAATGAAGAAACAGTACAAGCTGACTTTCAAGTGACCATCTATGATCTATGGCATTTAAATCTGAGAGAAGACTAATTGCGAAATAATCGAACTGAGTTGAAGAGACTCTAACTATAACAATTCACACCCTATTGCGCTAAATTCCAAAACCCCCAAATTGAAGCAAAATTATCTGAAATTACCTCCTTAGAATTGAATCATTTGTAAGCCAAAATTTGAACATAATGGATTCATGGTTTTTTTTTTTTTTGTTAGGATTTTACTTAACTTGCCCCATATGTAAAAAAACAGTTTGTATAGATGTTTAAATAAATCAAAATAAATTTCAAATTGACATTCATAGATAGGATTATGTTTGAACTCAAGATTCTGCCAAATATTTCAAAAATATACTGCATAATGGATTTGGAGCAAATTTTAAATTAGATCCAAAATCAAGTATTATAAGAAATTTAAATGCATATACGCGACACTAAATGTTGGAATTGTTGTCATCGAATAACAAACCCTTCAAACCATTTAATAGACACTAATCAAACAAAACCCCTAAATTTTATAGAACCCTAGAATTCCATATTACAACATAAAACGATTCTAACTTTAGGAAGTCGATTGAATTCTTGATCACCATCATTAATTGTTCGAAACCTCGTCGAAGATTCAGTTGTTGGGATTTAGTTGTTAAGAGGAAAGAGAGAGGGAGAAAGAAGAACGATCGAAGAGGAAGAAAAAGAGTTTTTGTTTATGTATGAGGAGTACTGGAGTACCACTGAAATTTTTAGATTAGTTAGATCTGACGGCAGTAGTTGGAGATGGACACAATCCAACGGTCTAAACGAAACACACGTTTGGTGTACAAAAAGTACGACGGTACACGAAAAGTACGGCGGTACCCCAAATATGATTAGCGTTTTCAGTTTAGGCTTGTTGGCATTAAAAGGGGGGAGATGTTGGTGATGTTCCAGTCCTTTTTTTTATTGTTTAGCCTTAATTTAGATGTTGGTGATGCTTCAGTCCTTTTTTTTACTGTAGTACTTCATGTGTTAAATCTTTCTCGGAGGTAAAAAAATAATATGTAAGCTCGGAAAATTTCCAGTTTTGGTTTATTTTTTATCACCCCCAAACAAAAAGGATTAGTCCTATCGTGTGCTAATCTAGCAGCTAGATTAGCAGTCCACGTCACCTAGGACAACCTCCTAAGTCCTATGGGAGTTCTAATTTAGCATTCTAGTCGC
The DNA here is from genome assembly GCA_023531295.1 of Papaver armeniacum. Taxonomy (NCBI): domain Eukaryota; kingdom Viridiplantae; phylum Streptophyta; class Magnoliopsida; order Ranunculales; family Papaveraceae; genus Papaver; species Papaver armeniacum. The sequence continues at coordinate 12,899 of JAJJWW010016957.1, read as the reverse complement.
AGAATAAAACTGCGCTGGACGCTGAACAATACAACGCAAAATAAAAATCTGCTTTTCGCTCAACAAAAACGCGCTTGACCCAGTCAACTAGGTGGACTACGCTGTTTCACTCAGCGCCAACGGTGAACCATTTAGCGTTGGATAAATCGTGTTATCTTCAACAAAAGAACGAGCTTCTTCATTTCTTCCTCATTCTTTCTTTCTCCCCCAAACCTACCAAAATGCATGTTCTCAATCTAGAAAGCTAGAGACTTTTTTCTCAATTCCTTATGTGGGTTTGTTCTACATCAAATTTGTGATCGTTCGACAGTAATTTCGGTCGATTCTGTCCACGAAATTGATTGAAGTAAGAATTTAAAATTTTAGATTTTTGATTATCATGAAATTTTGATGAAATTGATGGGTATGTGTTACAATGCATGATTGAAAATGATATTTAGATGATTTAGATGATATGTGATTGAAATTGATTTTTAGATTTTTTGGGGTTTAATTTGATTATTTGTGATGAAAAAAAAATGAAATTTTGATTATTTGTAATGAAAATGAATGATAATTTGTATGATTAGTTTGTAGGTAAATTTATATGATTTGAATGATTATTTGTGATGAAAATTTGTAGGGAAATTTTTATGAAATTTAGTTAGTCTTGTGATTGATATTTTTTTCATGTTTGTTATTGATTGTAGTATGAGTATGGATGATTTGCTAGATCTTTTGGATATAGTATCATGAACGAATATTGATAAACATGTATGTCAAGATGTTACGAGTGATCCTCGGAGTGTAAATTTTAGAAGTAGCTTGAAAGATGTTGAAGAGTTTTATAAATTGTAGTGAATAATAATCCGCCAGCACAACAATATTGTGATAATTATGGGTTTTCTTCTGTTTTTGAGTTTAATTTCGCCAATGCGGGTAAAGGCTTACTTGAATCCATAGCTGAGAGATGGCGGGGAAAAACGAAGAGCTTTCACTTCAGGAGTTTGAAATTGGCATATTTCCTTTAGATTGGTACATGTTAACGAGAATTTCCACTGGTGACCCTAGTAAATGACCAGTAGCTATGCCGCCGTTGGGTAGTAATCTAACATATCCTGCTCTGGATTATTTATATTTTTTGGATATCAAAAATCATTGTACTACATGGAACTCTAAAGATAATTCAATATCATTGGCTATCTTGAGAAACTACATTAAAATCTGAGAAAACCAGAACAATATTGGATGTGCAGAGACATTGACACGAGCAATCTTAATTTCTTTGGTGTTTTGGTCATTTTCTTCTTGCGGATTCTAGTGGAAGAGTAGATAAACGTTGGGTTCTATTGTTGCATGATTTAGATAGAGTTGGAGAATATGATTAGGGTATAACTTCATTAGGTAATACCTATAAATTTCTTGAATGGTCGACCAATGGTAAGGATTTATGTGGCATGCTTATGGCACTTGAGTATTGGTACTATTATTACTTCCGCAGCATGCAACCATTGCTTTGTCAGACACCGGGAGGACATTATGATGTTTTCCCAAAGATTTGTCTCTTCAAGAAGATTAACATTATGTCAAGGAAGAGGAAAAAGAGGATGCCAAAAGGATACAAGGAAACATTCAGTCTCCATCTCAAGAGCAAAGATTGACACTAGAACAAGTCCATCATGTATTTGGCAACATGGGTAGATTATGATTTTTCTGTGGGAGAACATTATGACAATGCACTAATGTTATCCAAAAAGAGAGTTGTGTTTTTTGACCTGGATAAAACAAACACATGTATATGGCAACCATGGGTACTTTTGCTCCAGTAACTATGGATGGAGATTTGGAGGATATGGCAGTGTATGGTATCTCATCATCTACTCCTGGTTCTGAAACCTCAGACATATCTCGTAGAAGACGTTATCTCAATCAAACAGATGATGTTAGAGGTGCAGGAAGAGATTCTTCAAAAAAACGGGTTTGTGAGGCTAAAGCATTGCAAAGAGCAGATGACAAAATGGATAAGCTCATCGACCTTTTTGAAAAAATCGCAAGCACAAAGAGTTTCAAAGTATGAAACAATGGAAGCGTACCTTAATATGCATATGGAAAACTCTACAATCTTGGCGAAACCCAACAAAGAGAAAGTTAGTTGAAGATCCTACGCCAAAATTTGGATGAAGTAGCAGACAGAGAGAAACCCTTCTACCAAAAATGGAGGAACTAGATTTTGGTCCTAATGGCTTGGAACCTATCCCCTAAATTAAAGTGATATATTAATAATGATTTAAGTTATTTAGAAGTTAATTTTTAAGTTTTAATTAGAAGTGGGATTTCAATTTTAATGTACTTTTTAAATTTTTAGAAGTAGAATTTTAATTTCAATGTACCTTTTTAATTTCTTCAAAAAACATTGTAACCTTGTTTTGCAATGTAATTAAAGAATTCCTTATTTTGTTAAATTTTAAATTTTGAAACAAACAACCATTGGAACAAATTGTCAAACATTTCACAATTCAAAAATTGAAAACATAGCTATTGGTGGTGTAAACTAGGTGTAAGAAAGAAAAAGGAACATTTCAAAATTCAAAATTTGAAAAAAAATAATCGTTGGTGGTTTAAACTAGGTGTAGGAAAAAAAAGGTAAAACGTTGAATGGTTCATCGCTACCAGTCTACGCTGAATGGAAAAAGCGCCCGGTGTCTGCCAGCTGAATGGTTCGGTGTAGATACCTGAATATTCTTCAGTATTTGAACCATTCAGCTAAAAGGTGATTTTTGTTGCGCTGAACCATTCAACGCAACTATCTCGCTACTACTTCAAATGCGAGCAAATGCTATGAGAGAGAACTAGTGTTAACAAATAGACACCATTTTTTTTGAACTGCGATACTTTTTGTCTAATCTAGCAGCTCAATCTAGCCCATAGGACTTAACCCCGTCTAAGCAGAAACTCCACCTTCCTTCGAGCTGTTGCAAAATTAGGTTATGCCAACTGGTGCTTAAAGAGAGTACTTCCAAGCTCTTCTTTTCTCCTATGGATGTCAAGCGCTAAGTCACATTGATCACATGGTGGACAAGATATCTCTTCACATAATTGGATAACAGTGCTCAAGTGACCTTCCGCTTCCATGTTTTGGATTCCCAATTGAACATCCAACACAATGACATCATGAATTTACCCAATACAACATTATTGTTGTTTTTCTTGTACATATGTATCCAAAAGCAAGCAACAAAATCTCCACCTCCATTACGAATCATTCCTCCAATGCCATCACTGGTAAACTTAAAGTATTTATTATTTGGTTTCCTCCAAGGGACCAAAATTCCCTACAAAAAAATTATTTTCCTTATTAGTTAGCCAATTTACTATAGATAACATTGAATCTCTTTTTTTTTTCAACGATACTACCACTCCTTCAAATCCAGCCAGATAAACCATAACATAAAAGAAGTAACTTCTGCTTGGACCACCTGCTTTCTTCCTAATAAAATACATGATACATCTCCCTAACATCTGGATAGATCCATGTCTAGTCGTTAATTTTGTCTCGAAGAAGTCAAACAGTTCTGCAAGAGAAAAAAAGATGGTTAAGCGCCTCAAAGTCATTCACATAGATTGCATCTTGGTATAAGGAAAATTAAGTTTGTTGTGTGGAAATTTTACCCAAGTACCTCAAATCAACATTGGCCATGTTCTTTCGGAGATAATAAAGTTATGGACATCTTGTACATTAACCATCTCTTCTTCCTAGTTGAACAAGTATCCGAGGAGCAGATTTTACTTGTTGAGCAGTATGAACATCTAGATTATTAGGGATCAACTCTCTGCAAGTCCCATGTTTTTGTGTCCAGAATAATCAGGGCATCCACTCTAAGTCCAATACCAGATTATAGGGAGATCAATTTATCCAAAGGTCTCTCCGAAAGTCTATGTCTTCACTGAAAAAGCGGGGGTCTAACAACCACACCCAATATTTCGTTTAGGCAATCTGTATGGACAAACTCCAATATAATTACAAGAGAATCAACTAGACACTCAGACTCAATCAATGGAAATACATCCAAGAGTTATATCTCTGTTTCTCAATGTAATCAGCAAATCAAACATATAGAAATCCGCGAGCCTGATTATTATGAGAAACAACTTGAAAGGTACCAAAAACCAATTTTCATGTGTCAATAAATTTATATCAACAACCAAAGGTTGGATTATCTAATTGATTGAACTACGCACAACCTGTGATATTTCAATTATATAAAAAATATAATGCGGAAAAGAAATAACATAGACACCAGAAATTTTGTTAACGAGGAAATCGCAAATGCAGAAAACCCCCGGGACCTAGTCCAGATTTGAACACCACACTGTATTAAGCTGCTACAGACTCTAGACTACTACAAGTTAACTTCAGACTAGAATGTAGTTAAGGCCTAACCAATCTCACACTGATTAAGGTACAGTCGCACTCCTTACGCCTCTGAATCCTAGTAGGACTCTATGCACTTGATTCCCTTAGCTGAACTCACCCACAACTAAGAGTTGGTACGACCCAAAGTCGAAGACTTGATAAACAAATCTGTCTCACATAGAAAAGTTTATTGAATAGATAAATCTGTCTCCCACAGAAATACCTACGAGTTTTTGTTTCGTCTTTTGATAAATCAAGGTGAACAAGAACCAATTGATACACCAGACTTATATTCCCGAAGAACTGCCTAGTAATATCAATCACCTCACAATAATCTTAACCGTATGGAAGCAGAACAAGAAATTTTGGAATCACAAACGATGAGACGAAGAGGTTTGTGATTATTTTTTATCTTACCTATTGGAGATTAAATCTCGAGCAAATCTTAGAGAAGATAATACTAAATATGATAGAACAAAGTAAGATCAAAACACGCAACTATAGAGAAAATAGTTGAGTATGTCTTCAGAATCCCAATGAAGTCTTTAAGTCGTTAACCTATAATGGTTTTAGGAAAAATCTAGGTTAAAGGAGAATCGACTCTACTCGCAACTCGTATCACACATGAGGTGTGGGGATTAGATTTCCCAGTTGCTACAGTTCTCCCTCATATATTCTTCAAATCAGGGTTTGCAATCAATGTTACCTTGGTAACAAAGCATTCAATATTCAGATTAGATGAAAACTGATTAGATTCAAGCCAATATCTTTCAGCGTTAGATTGACTTAGCTTATTACACACAAATGAAATGTACCTTCATTTAGATATGGGTAACCGTACCTAAATGTGTACACTTAGTTGGCTCAACAATAGTTATCCCAAGTTAGCCATATGAACACTTTCATATCAACCTTGTTCATCTTAATCACAACTAGTTCAAATGACTAAAATGAAACCAGTTATAGAGTTGTTGAATTGTTTATATTCTCATAGAAGTATACAAGACACAATTGAAAAAAAATCGGTTTTGATTCAGTCGAATCAATTCAAGAACATTTTAGCCACGATTTGCAAAGATTGCATTCCTTATTATATAAATGTATTTGTTCATGAATAACCGATTTTAGAACTTAACCCACTCAAGTATGCAAATGGGTAGTCGTGTACGCATACTTAGAGTTCCGGACTTGGTATGTCCGCCAATATCGAATAGGGACACATACTGTCGTTCACGACCGAACTCAGATGAAATCAATACGCATACGGGTATGCAAACTATAGTTCCCGGACTTCAATTGTTGAATCCGTATGCATACGGTATGCATACTAAGTTCCCGGACTTGGAATAACTTGCAACAGTTAGCATACAAGTATGCATACTGTGCTATATCCAATCAATCGTTAGTTGTTCAAAACTCCCATTTTAATCATTGAAATATTCTTAGAAGACGGGAATAGCTGTCTCACACAAACTATTATAACTTTCAAGTGATCAAATGATCAATACGAAACATTCCGAGTCTACATCAAATGACTGTCTCACACAAATCATATAAGATATTACCAGGCAATTTTCACATGATCATCTTTTGACTTTCGTCAAAGAATAAAAGATGAATTTGGATAAGCGAAATCTTACCACCACATATTTCGAGAAATATGTAAGCGAGTTAAACTCAGCTCGAAATATCAAAGGTGTATAAAGTAAAGTCTATATAGCTATACGATTTTTGTCTCAATAGGAGATAAAATAAAAATAGATTTCTGAGTGATAGATGAGTTCAAGTCTCCATATATCTTTTGTTGATGAAGTTCCACAAGCTCCCCTTAGTAGTTCTTCGTCTTCAATTGATGAACGCTGTAAAGTCTAAAGCTCAACTACACATTCTATCCTAATCCGAGACATAGTTATAAGTAGACTAGAAATCAAAACTTATAGTTTTGACAACTAAACTTGACAAACAAGCTTGAGATAGCAACGCATGCGAGTTCGACCGAACAATGCTCTAACATTCACCAGTACCCTGGACACCCTATCTTAAGCTGCATTTAATAGCATCTTTACCTTTAAATATGCTTTCCAGTTAGTGGAGCTGCCCTGTTTGGTTTTACGCGTCCAGAAATCAATGTTATGGAAACATTTAGCTTGAAGTAACTTGGCCATTAGAGAATTTAGAATTGAAAAAACCCTCCAATCCGTTTTGACAAGAAGAGTAAGATTATTGGCATGATACCTAATCCCCCCAAAGACAGCGAAACAATAAACCTTGAACCAACCTATGTGTTACGCATTTTAAAGCTATTATTGGAACCTCCCTCAAAGAAAGTTCTTTCTGTATCTGTTAATGATGTTAAAAATGCCTCCTTGAAGCTTCCTCATCGCCATTATGTGATTAGAAATATGATATAAAAACTGACTTCATAAGGGTGGACATTCTAGTCATGTTGAAAGACTTGGATTTCCTGCATCGCATCCCGTTAGAAAGTTTCCCAGTCATTTCCAAATAGGTTTCATTGCAAAATTAATCAATATAACTTTAGTACATGTTTTTATGGGATTCAGTTTAAAAAAACTTTTGTACGGGAATAAAAGTGTTAAAATGGTATGCTCCAAATTTTGCATTCTCTCTCCAGGGCAGAGCTTTTTTTGACTTTATTCTGGCGATTTTGACTTTTTAGGGTTTTAAAATTTTCAATTTGCGTTCTCGAATTAGATGTAGGAATATCGATCGATCATATGTTCTGGTGTGATGGATAATCTCTTCATCTCCTCCTGGTTTGCTTCTCGAGCTGTTTGCGATTGATTTTGGTTATCTTTTTTGGATTTCTGGTAAGCGTTATTTTCATTTTCTTCTTCCCTCTTTTCATTTTTGATACTCTTATTTTGATTCTGATTGTTGTAATCCCTCAATCTGCCTCCTTTGCCTTGTTTTCATTTAGCTTGTGTTTGGGTTTTGATCAATCATCATCTTTTCTATTTGATTTTCTTCAATTCCCTCTTTTTTTTTTCTCCCTACATCTTCTCTCTGTCCCTTTGTTCTTATATATTTTTTTTCTTTCTTTCTTCTCTTGTTGCTTCCTGAGTTGCTGTTTTCCCAAAATTCTTCCATTAATCTCTGCAGTTTTCTTGTTTAATAAAAATAAATAAAAAAAACTGTGGTTTTTACTCTTGCTGGATGGTTTAATATCTTTGTTCTTAGAATGAGTGATACATGTGCTATGATAATGGTTAATTCTACCTCTAAAAGGGTAGTTTCTCTCTCTAGCTTATTTAGATGCTCTTCCCACTCCCTATCTCAAAGGGGATTTTCCAGCTATTAGAATCACTAATGGTATGTATTCAAAAGGCTTATCCCAATGGGATTTTAGTCTCATTGGTAGGCTTGATTTAAGTAAGGTCAAGCTCGAAGAAGCTAAAGTTCAATTGTTGAAGCAATGGAAAGTTGAAGGTCCAGTGAAGCTCATCCCAATTGGAAGAGGTTTTTTTGTTATCAAGCTAGATAACGAAAATGCTAAAACTTGGATTTGGGCAGGAGAATCATGGAAAGTTGATAATAAAGTTTTGCAAGTGAGGGATTGGGAGGCGAAATTCAATTCGGAAAATCAGAGGACCTCGTTAGCAAAGGTTTGGATTAAGTTTCCAGGGCTAAGCTTGGAATATTGGACAGAGGATACCTTATTGGCATTGGCCAAAGCTTTTGGGAAACCTATCCAGGTAGACAACACCACTCTTGCTATGGAATATGGTTTTTTTGCTAGTGTTCTAGTAGAAATTGATTTCGCTAAGAAGATCCCGGATCGTGTTTGGGTTGGTGAAGGAGATGATGGTAATGAAGACGGCTTTTGGCAATATGCAGATATTACAAAAGCCCCTAAATTTTGTTCACATCGTAAAATTGTAGGACATTTGGTTGCAGAATGTAGAGCAATGTTAAAGGAAGTGTCAACAGACATTGAGGATATTGTTGCTCCAGCTAAGGTTATGAAAGAAGAAGAAAGATGAGATCTAAGAAAAACAAAGAAACACTTTCGGTTCGGGAAATTCAAGATGGCATGTGATTATGAATGTTGAACCGGTTGTGAAGGTGTAAGTACATCATGTCTTGATCCCTCTATTCCCCACGGTTTGAAACTCATAATAGGTTTCATGGAATCGAAGAAGAAGAGGAGGTTGCCACTTCACAGTCAGCTTTAGGAGATTCAGAGATGAGCATCACAAAGCCGTCTTCGTCCGAGCCAAGTGTAAGAGCTAATAAGAAATTGGGTTCCAAATCCAAAGTAACATGTATGTTTCCAAGTGGTTCTCTTAATACAAAAATCAAAAACGTTTCAAAATCTAAAGTTCACGACAAGGTTTCAGCAAACAAACTTTTGGAGTATGGTTCTTTATGGGGTTTAGAGTTCCCCTTTAAAGAACAATAGTGAAGAAATGTTCGGTGATCTCGCAAACAATCATGATGGGTTGGTTATAGGGGATGTTGACGAGTCTACTAGTTGATAGTAGATAATTGTTTTCATTTTGGTTGTGTCTTCTACGGTTGATTCTCTTTGTGTACTTAGAATATTGGTGGCTTTAGCTTTTATTTTGTTGTTTTTTCTTTAAACTTTTTGCTCTCTTATGGTTGTAATTGCCCGCACACGGCTTGTGTGCCTTTGAATCTATTCTCTTTGATGGATCAAAAAAAAAAAGTGTTAAAATGGTGATTCATATTTTGTTTTCAGTCAGGGCAGTACTGCATTTGTCTAAGTAAAAAAATTCAGCTGCAGATAAAGTTTAAATTAAAGAAATGGAGCAAGTTGGAATTTTGTGAGGTAAATACAAGACTCGAGGATAGTGAGAAGAGAAGACTCTCATATTAATGTTTGATGAGCTAGAGGTGACCAATAACGAGTCAAGTGGAGATGAATGAACTAGGAGATATTTACGAGATAAAAAGGAGTGTTGCTGTGATCTAACATTTTGATTGTCATTCAAGCACAGAAACGGAGGAGAAGAGCAAGGCTTATTACAATGACAAAAATACAAGGTACTTTAACAGACTTGCTTCTAGAAGAAGAAGAATTTTGTTGGGAGAATTAGAGTGGATGGTAACATGAATTCTGACCCTAAAATTATCAAAGATACTACAGTAGCATTTCTTCTCTCTTCAAGAACATTTTAGGTGGCCCAATATGAAAAATGCATGTCCCAACATTTTGGTGGCCCAAAGTAATAACAAATTTATGCCTTTCCCCCCTCAGGTATTGGCAGCCAACTAGGGCAGTGGGGCTCGCCTTATAATCGAGCCTACTACAATTTACCATTTTTGAATGATCGTAGCATCAAGTGAGAATAGTTTAAACCTGGATAATTTGAGGCATATGCCTTTTATTTGGGGCAAATCAAACTTTGCTTACATCCACATAATATATTGACTAACAATACCTAACTACTCTCTACTTATCCCTATCTTTAATTATTATAAATAGAAAATTCTATTTTCATCACTTTTCGCTAAACAAAAATAAAAATAAAACCTTAATCAACAAAAACTTTTCATTTTCATCAAATTTTTTCAAAAAACCCCAATCCAATTTTTTTCTTCTAACTTTAGAAGCAAATTACCATTACTATCTGCCGATCAATTTAAGGTAATTATCTATCAACCTGATCTATTAATATCATCGTTTTTCATTGATTTACACATCTAAAATTCGATTTTTGCTAATCTAAATTTATGAAAACTACCCAGAATCTATGGATGTTAATCCGTCCTATCCACCGATTCATGTATTGTTCTTCGTGTCCATGAACATCATGTAGTAGAATCGGTGCATAAGATACGTCTACAAACACCAATTTGTTTGATGTTTTATGTATCTAAATAAGAGTACCTGAATCGGTTCATAGGTTTCTTTAGCGTCGGCCGACTCTGTTGCATAATTTATTTTTTGGATTTTGTGCTAAGTTAATCGGTTCGTATACATGTGGCTTATCCACCGATTACGTTCATTAGTCTTTTGGGTTTTCGAAATTAGAATAGTTATATATATCCATATGCCTTATCTACTGATTCATAGAGTTCCAGTTTTCTGTAGATTTTTCTAGACGAAATCAGATTACATGTATGTGTCTTATTTACCAATTCTTTGGATTACACTTTTCAAGAGTTTTATATGTAGAGAATCAGTAGATTCACAGGTGTCTAATCTACCGATTGTGTTTTGATTTTACTTTTGTAGTTATGGATTTCAGTCACTTGAGCTTTTTTTCTAGAGATATCCAACAAGAGGATGTTGAAAGGCAACCAGGTTAATAGAGAGAAGCATGTAAAAGTTGACGTTTTGTAGAAAACCAAATTGGACCAGGCATTGACACTGGCTGACAAGCTTGCATATGAAGAACTCATTGATCCCATCAGATTTGCAAATAAATAAATAAAATAAAATGAGGAATGAAATTGCATATCGGAGAGCATATGATGAAGAGATGAATATTATGTATGCAAAAGTATACGCTGTTTTAGAAAAAATTGTTGCGGCTGATGTTGCTCTGTCAGTGCTACTAATGATATTCTTTGCTTTGCAATCTTTGGCGGGGTTAGAGGCGCAATCTTTGGTGGTGATCTTTGCATACTTGTGCCTGATACTTGATACTCTATTATAACATATTTAAGTTTGAATTATCGTAAGATTTGTTTTAAGTTTTAAGTTTAATGTTGACTTATGGTTTGCAAGTTAAGACATTTTAAGTTTCAGGATATTTGGATAGTCATGGTTTTAATTTAACTATGGTAAAATCGGTTTATGAACTTAATGCACTTATAGTTTTAATTATAATTATGGTATGTGATGGGTTTATGGTACAATGAGTTTCTGCATGCTTCAAATAACGTTTTGTAAATACAAGCACACAATGGGTCCATATGGCTATACCCATGAACCAATTCTATACGTTTCATCCTCTGTAGGTATTCGTATAATCCGATTCTTCAAGCCTTACAAAAATGTCAGTTTTCTGTATCCTTTTCTAGACAAAATCGGATTACGTGTGCAAGAATATGAACCAGTTCTGATCAGTGGAAAGTTCAAACTTTTTATTGATTTTCAAAGCTACAATCGATAAATGTTGACAACTATAAGGACCAATTCTATTTTGCATCAATATATAATCGGTCTTTATGGGCATTCACGAGGGGCGATTGTGCCCGATTATTTCATCTTTATTGGAAAATCTAGACGATGGGTATTCCTCTATATAACATGGACCTCTTTCTCATACCCATTTGGCCAAAACTTGCATATTGTACCCGCTCCTACTTTTTCCACTAGTCAAACAATACACAGCTACTTTCATATACTCTACAAACACACATTTCATACAAGGCATCAAATATGTGGTAAATAATGAAAATACAAATGGATGAACTTGGCGAGAAATGTACGATTGGTTCCAACTAATCCAAAAAAGGGATAACTGATTATGTAGGCATATAAGAGAAGATTTTTTCCCGTAGCGCTTGTCGATCCGAGAAGTTGTAAGTATTTTTTTTTTTGAATTTCTCATACATTCGCTAAATTGTTTGATCTTCCACTTGAACACTAACAATGTAAGTTTTAATTATTTTTTTTTATGTCTAGGGGGAAGTCACAAAAAAGAACTACTCGAGGAAATTAAAAGGTGAAGAATTCATATTTTATGAAAGCTATGAACCGATGAAGTCAACCGGACTATATGACATCATTCAATGATTCAGATGAAGATTCCTTGGATGAAGATTGGGAGTTTTGGAAGTTTTACTTGTAGATTTTGTGGGTATCTCTCTATGTAAACCCTCACGAGGCTATAACTCATCCACTAGGGTCCCATGGGGGTTCAAAGGAGTGTTGCACGTGCTAAGTGTGCATCTGTGACTGCGATGCCTGCAGAAATAAGTTAGGCTGATTTGAAATGAATGAGTATGAATGAAATTTTTCTTTATAAACATGTGATAATCGATTCATATTAGATTATGCAGCAACCAATTACTGAAATCGACTTTTATGTTTACATACGTCAACCGATTCTTGGTGTTTTCCATGAATGTAAAACAGTGATCCAACCAAGAATGGTGATTAAAAAAAAAGAATCTAATTTAGTTTTCTCATTTTGCTTGGTGTTTTCAAGCTCGATTAACATTATGTGATTTCACATCTAACACGGTTAACCATTAACGAAGATAGTTTGTTAGGGGTTTTCAAGTTTATTTTAAAATGACCCACTTTCGTCTTTTAGTGATAAGCTTTACATTAGCAAGGATTTTAAAATTCAAAATATAAGGTGATTTGTAAGATTAGTTAAGCCAGTGTTGCTTTTGTTGATTCGACGCAGATTTTAAAAGACTTCACACTCGAAGAATATCTCCTCGAACCGTTCCTTCGAGTTTCAAAGACCTTGAGTTGCGATTTCCGTCTAGCCACAAAAACGATGAATACACGGTTCACCAAGCATCCGATGTTTGATCAATGTCTTTTCCTAGATCTTCA